>OZ038494.1:87309391-87454391 GCA_964036315.1 Acanthosepion esculentum | reverse complement strand
TGATTTGAAATTTCGGTTTTTCAGGAAATTTACTTTGGATAATTGCTTATGCTTATTTCACCCTAATGGTTTGTATTGGTGTAAAAGATGATGGGAATAAGAGGAAAGCATGACAACGAGACACAACTGCAAAAAAGATAGCGACGAGATGCCTGATTGTTATGAAACCTGGACTGAAATTGAAAAAGCTATTGAAAAGGGTGTTAGTTTTATCGAAACAAAAAGAAGCATTCGACTATACAACACAGCAGTACCTTATTTTATTTACTGTAATCATTGAAAATAAATGTTAAACCTGATTTCAGGTCTTTTATTTTAACATAATTATAACACCTGACATCCGGACTTTGTAACCAATTCCTCATATCTGAAAGGCCTTCTTAGCCCGGTTGTCAAGTTTTCTAATATATATATATATATATATATATATATATATATATATATATATATATATATATATATATATATATGATTGAAATCGTTAGGAGGATTAGATAATTATAATTAAATAATTCATTGAGTCTGAAAGAAACCTCAACAGAATGCAGAAAGCTCTGGACAGCCGTTCCGTCCTATATTTGGGACTCATCAGCAGTGCGCATCCACTACCGAGAATTGAAACCCTGATAGTTGAGTTATCAAGCAAACCTCATACCAACTGTTCCAATGGGCCTCGGTGACGAAGAGGTAGCAAATCAGACTCAGTATAGCGAATTACTTAATTATAATTATCAAATGCTCCTAACAATTTCTATCATGTGTATATCATTGCTTGATCCGGCTTCTAATACTTCAGTTTGAGCGACTTGGTGATAGTAGTCGTGGCTCCGGGGGGCACAGTCCTATGGTTACAGAGAATTTCAGTTGAGTTCCACCACGGAATATGTGAGCGAGCGGCGCTATATTGAGTCTGATTTGCTACTCCTTCGTTGCTGAGGACCGTTGGAGCAGTTATGACGTTTGCTTGATAATTCAACTGTCAGGGTTTCAATTCTCGGTAGTGGATGCGCACTGCTGATGAGTCCCAAATGTAGGACGAAAGGGCCGTCCAGTGCTTTCTGCATCCTGTTGAGGTTTCTTTCAGACTCAATGAATTACTTAATTATGTATATATATATATATATATATATATATATATAGCGTATATTTAGGCCGCAAGTATTCGTCCAAACAAGTTGTGGATAAACTGTCCGAAGTTCATCTTTTTCAAGTACTTTCGACCATCGAAATCACAATTTGGATCCAATGTGGTGTCTCTGTGGTAGGCCTAATTCCTTTGACTGCGTCCTGTTATTCTTTGGAAAGTTGGAAGGTTGAAATAATCACGCGTTATGTCATGCGTAACGGTTTTTGGAAACGAGGCCGCACAAAAGAAATGCGATTTATTTATGTATTTGATTTATTTGTTTTTTTTATTTTATTTATTTGCATTTTTCGTATTCTAGTATAATATATGCGAACATTAATTATAACGTAAGCACTTCAAGATACCGTCTCCTGTTGAGAATGAGATTTTATTTAATGTGGGTTGCTTATTTTGTATAATTAATGTGTGCACAATAATCAACACATTATGCGAAAATTTAAAAAATCTAATAAAAAAATCTATACAGGGTGGCATGGTCATTTGTTTTTAATATAACATGTCCCTATATATATATATATATATATATATATATATATATATATATAAATATATATATATATATATATATAAATATATATATATATATATATATATGTAAGTAGAGAGAGAGAGAGAGAGGGAGAGAGGGAGAGAGAGATTTGTGTGTGTGACAAAATGAAAAATGTTTACTTGTCACACGTTTCGTCCTTCAGGAATTCATAGGTTTCAATTTGTTATGTTGGTACGACAACATATGTGCACGACATCTTACGACATTTCAGCATTTTTTTTTTTAGCGTTTCACCGCAAGCAAGGCGGGAAGCCACTAGCACGGGGTTACAGAGAATTGGAGAGAGACCAAATAGGAGTGATAAAGGAATGGATGAAGAGAAGGATAGGGGATAGATGAAGGCATCTGGAGACGTCGATTGACCTTACATTTGAATAGTTGGAGATTATAGCTATCAGGGTAACAGGAAGGGGGTGTTCCACAGGCGAGAGGTGCGAGACATATAGCTATTGAAGTAGAAGAGACGGCTACATTTAACAGTTTCTTCAGTGAAAGGGTGTGAGCGAGATGCTAGCCTAGTAGAACGCTTAAATTCATGAAGTCTGGGAACCAGCGAAAGCAGCTCCTCGGAGCAGTTACCGTAAAAGTATTTGTAAAAATAGACAGAGGGAGGAGACGTCACGTCTGTGAGAGAGCGACTGCAGACGAGATGCCAGATCAGGGCCAATTATGTTGCATATCCGTCTCTGGATCTTATCAAGAACCTTGAGACAAACAGAAGGGGCACTGGACCATATATGGCAGCAATACTCCATGCAAGGGCGAATGGTTGATTTGTAGATTTTAAGGATCGACTCCGGCGAGAAAAATTTCCTGGTGCGGCACACGGAGCCAACTTTCCTTGCGGTGGACGAAGCTATTGACTCAATGTACGTGTTCCATCTCAGGTCAGCAGACAATGTGAGGCCGAGTAGTCGCAAAGAGGAACTCTCGAGAAGTTGAGCGTCAGACATTCTAATGGGGGGCAGGGATGGTTTTCTGTGATGAGTAATCAGATCTTCTATTATCAGTGTGGGATACCTGCTAATAAAAGTGATGCAATGAAAAAGACTTTAAATGAATTCGGTAAGATATAAAAAAAATAAACTTCTAAAATACGCAGCCCTACTCATTCGTGCGCATACGCAGTCCTGCCAGCATAACTAATTCAGTCCAATGAAGTCTTCAAGGTCGAAACGGGTCACAAGAAAACTTTTTCCAATTTGTCATACATTTTTCCCTAATATTGTTCTTCGTATATATATATATATATATATATATATATATATATATATATATATATATATATATATATATGCAAGTTTCATTAAAAATGACAGACAAGGTACTACGGTTAAGTTTTTTATTTAATTTTTCTTGTGTACGAACAAGAGCTTTCTTTGCTGGACAAAGGGTGTGTAAAAACTGTCCGATGTAATTATTTATGAGTCCGGTTTCGTTAGGACTCATTTGGACAGTTCTTACACACCCTTTGTCCAGCAAAGAAAGCTCTTGTTCGTACACAAGAAAAAATTAAATAAAAAACTTAACCATAGTACCTTGTCTGTCGTTTTTAATGAAACTTGCATAAAAGAAGGATTGCTGCCTAAATATACAACTATATATATATATATATAGAGAGAGAGAGAGAGAGAGGGGGGAGAGAGAGAGAGAAAGGGTGCGATGGGTAAATTGTCGCCATTTTATGTTTTTAAGTTCTTGCACGTGCTTTGTTTATCTTTGATTTTGTCGACTGCACAGTATTGTAGAGTCGTTTGGACACTGTCTGAGAAAAAGACCACCATGACCAATTCACTCTGCCAGAAATTTGGAAACGGCATGGAGTACTGCTTGTCATTCGCGCCGAAAGCTCCAATGTAAACATTTCAAAGTGTTTGGGTGTCAATCTGAGGACAATGCAGAGGATTCGGAAAGAGTTGGAAGAGTCTAATGGTGATTACGAAGGGGTCTGGAGTGATCGTTAGGTGCGGCGACGTTATGCTTAAATTCATCTTCCCACATGGCCTCAGACGCAACACAGAGGCTTACATCAAGTGCCCTGAGGAGGAAGTGCTGCCTGGGTCAAGAGGGTAGCTGCCGGGTGACCCTCTGTCAGTTAACAGGAATCTGCACCATGTTACACAAGCAAGAGTACCCAGTCATCACTGTCAGACAATTTCAGCGACCACATAACCCCTTCCATCTGCCACCTATATATATATATATATATATATATATATATATATATATATACATATATATATTTAAAATTTGTGTATTTAGGCAGCAATCCTTCTTTCATGCACATTTCATTAAAAACGACTAACAAGGTGCTTTTATTTAGTTTTTTATATAATTTCTCGTGCGATCTAATAAAGTTTTTCTTTTCAGAGGATAAATTATATAAAAACTGTCCGAATGTTCTTTTTATCCGAGCGCTTTCGGCTATAAATTTAGCCATTTTCAAGGATTATATTTCAACTGTTAGAATTAGAAATAGAAATAGTTTGTTATATGTATGTTTTATAAAGTGATTCATTTTTTTTATTAGATCGCACTAGAAATTATATAAAAAACTAAATAAAAGCACCTTGTCAGTTGTTTTTAATGAAATGTCCATATATATATATATATAGGAATAGTGTATTTTTAGGCCGAAAGTATTCGTCCAAACAAGTTGTGGATAAACTGTCCGAAGTTCATCTTTTTCAAGTACTTTCGACCATCGAAATCACAATTTGGATCCAATGTGGTGTCTCTGTGGTAGGCATAATTCCTTTGACTGCGTCCTGTTATTCTTTGGAAAGTTGGAAGGTTGAAATAATCACGCGTTATGTCATGCGTAACGGTTTTTGGAAACGAGGCCGCACAAAAGAAATGCGATTTATTTATGTATTTGATTTATTTGTTTTTTTATTTTATTTATTTGCATTTTTCGTATTCTAGTATAATATATGCGAACATTAATTATAACGTAAGCACTTCAAGATACCGTCTCCTGTTGAGAATGAGATTTTATTTAATGTGGGTTGCTTATTTTGTATAATTAATGTGTGCACAATAATCAACACATTATGCGAAAATTAAAAAAATCTAATAAAAAAATCTATACAGGGAGGCATGGTCATTTGTTTTTAATAAAAAAATAAATATACATACATATATGTGTGTGTGTGTGTGTGTGTGTGTGTGTGTGTGTGTGTGTGCACGCCCGCGCGTGCGTGCATGTGTCTGTGTGTTTTTAATAAAACATGTCTATATATGTGTGCGTGTGTGTGTTTTTGTGTGTTTGTATATATATAGAGAGAGGGATAGAGAGATTCGTGTGTGTGACAAAATGAAAAATGTTTACTTGTCACGCGATTCGTCCTTCTGGAATTCATTGGTTTCAATTTGTTATGTTGGTACGACCACACATGTGCACCTGCTCTTGTGACACTTCACCATTCTGGACAGATCTTCTATTATCAGTGTAGGATACCTGCTAACAAAAGTGATGGAACGGGAAAAAAAAAACTCTAAATGAACTTGGTAATATATAAGAGAACACATTGATAAAAAAAAAAAACAAATATTTCATTTCCTTTCTACCCATTCTGATAGATTTCTATCTTTAAACTTGGATACGACGTTAAACTGCATCCAACAGCAAGGCTTCTGATCAGGAGGTTTTGAGGAAGCGTGGAACCACCTCTTAATTGCTGGTGTTCCCAGGTCCACCCTGGCCCGGGGTGGTAGCACCTGTTGGGGTCCCAGCTATGGGAAAATAGTGAACTTCCAGGTCTTTTCCAGCACATTGAAACAATGATGTTGCCAGCTATACGTTTTTGAAACAATAATGTTGCCAGCTATACGTTTTTGAAAAAATGATGTTGCCAGCTATACGTTTTTGATATATTTAGTAAATACTAGATCTGGCATTAAATAACCCATAGTGGTTGATATGCCATAAAACCCCAAACAAACAAACAAACAAACTAAACTTGCACACTTAAAATAAAGAACATAAAATGTTAAACGACTTTTTTTACAAAGTCACTCATTTTCTTTCTTTCTTGAAGACACGGCCCAGCAGAATATGATGCAGGACCCGGTAATTCATGGCCCACAGCCCGTTAAAAAAAGAACACACAGCCCGGTAAAATATGGTCCAGGGGACGGCAACTCATGGTCCACGGCCCGTTAAAACATTTCCAATATCCGACAGACAATGGTCCACAGCCCTGTACCACATACTCGATAATCTGGTAATTCATGGCCCCGGCCCGGTAATTTCTGAAGACACGGTCCGGTAGAATATGGTCCAGCGGACGGCAACTCATGATGTCTAATTTCCGATAGCCTATGGTCCACAGCTCTGTACGACATATTCGATGATCTGGTAACTAATTATCCCCGGTCCGGTAATTTCTGAAGACACGGTCTGGTAGAATATGGCCTAGAGCCCGGTAACTCATGGTCCACGGCCCTGTGAGTCATGATCACTGCCACATAGCACATGGTTCACGTGGTCACTGGCCCGATAACTCATGGCCAGCGGCGCGGTAATTACTGAATACACGGCCAGGAAGAGTACGGTCATCATCAGGACTGATGCAGGTTTAGGGTCTGCTTGGTGGTGATGAAACGTTATTAGCTTTCTTTTGCAGGTATTGAATCATACTAGCCAGTTCTCCACTGAGCTGTGAGACTTTAGGTCAGAGGGGATATCAGCTACCAGGCACTGGCCATCCAGATATTTAAAGGTGCACCCACACAGCGTGGTGTCATCGGCATATATATTTACTAAGAATTTATTTTGTTTAAGAGTTAAGAAAATAAATAACGTCTGTTTTACGTCTATAAATTTACACTCACATGACATATATGGTTACCAAAAAAAAACGGTAATTTTTGAAGTGCGTATTGCCAGACATGAGCAAGTGGCAACATTGCGAGACAGTGACCTTGAGCAAGTAAACATTTCACCATTTTAGTAACGGGAATGAAATTCACTGTATCCCAGCTGAGATGTTGCAGCTGTCAATGAGGAATCTCTACAGCAGATTTCAAGAATGCATTCGTACAGGAGGACGCCATCTACAGGACGTAATTTAAAAAAATGAAAATTCCATCATTGTTTCTTAAATGGCATGTTTTAAGGTTTCAATTACTATGAATTAAATATTTTTTCTTCCATCACTCTTGGTTTTATTGGATTGTTAAAAAGTCCCCGTTTTTGGGGGGTCACCCTATACTAGTGGGTTTTCCGCTATGAATTGTTTTCAAATGTTATCCATCTATTCTTCATAACTCGAGATGATGAATGTCGGCTTCCGAAATAATGAAAATATGTGAGAAATAAAAAGTTCTTAGTTATCAATATAGAGGAATGGGTCAGATCGCTGGGGCGATTAGTGGAGATATTTATATACTCCATACTGTTTTAAAGTTATCTATTATAATTTCAACTGTTATTTATCACCGGCAACAATTCTTTTTACAATTCTCTAATTAAGTGAAACTCACATAAATTTTTGAACTCACGTGGATACCTTCGGTCGCATAAAATGCGTAGAGTGTCCAGATTACGCAGAAATGAAAATAACATCTCAGTTAACAGATATATTTATCAAAATGGCACAAAAATATCTTGAAATTTATTCAATAAAATCACCACTAGTTTCAACCACAGCCTCCAGACGACGTCGGAATCTTCTGCAACACTTCTGGATGCTCTCCTTCTTCAAGTTGGTGAATGCTGCCATAATCCTTGCCTTCAGTTCATCTTTGGTATTACAAAGAATTTATGGATCTCTCGAGCACCCCAAACACAATAATCAAAGGGTTTCAGTCTGGGAAATTATGTGGCCAGATGTAAGGAGCAGTGTGGCCTCAGAAATTGTTTGACAATCCTGATTGGATTCTCCTGTTTGAGTGGCATGGTGCAGAGTCCTGTTGGTCTTCCAGAATCCACCCTCTTAACCCAGGGCGGCACTACCTTCTCAGGGCATCTGATGTAGGTCTGGGGCCTTCAGCAAAAATTTCAGGATTTCTTTTCTTGTCAGAGTGAGTTTTCTGATCTGACGTACCTTCGTAATCACCATCAGACTTATCCAACTCTTTCTGTATCCTCTGCACTGTCCTCAGATTTACACCCAAACATTCTGAAATGTTCGTATTGAAGCTTCCGGTGCGAATGCCAAGCAGTACCGCATGCCGTTTCAAATTTCTGTCGGCTTGCGTCATGGTGTTATTTTTCTCAGAGACAGTGCCCACCTGACCCTATGCAGTCGACAAAATCAAAAACATACAAGAAGCATCCGCAAAATTAAGAATATAAAATGGCGACAATTTACACATCGCACCGCCTATTCTTTTTTTTTTTTTTACGTATCTCTACTCTAAGATTATTTCATGTACACAAGTAGAGACTATATATTGCCCTAGCATACATCTACGAGGGGTGTAGAAAGGTTATTGGATCGACCGAATGTATGCTATAGTAATAAAAAAAAAACGGTTTCCGGTTGTCTTTCCGTGAATTGTCTGACGGAATTTTCGAAATTTTGAAGTTGTTCGAATCACTGACCAGAAAAGATGTGGTACGTAGATGGTAGCTCCAGTGAAGCCAAATCCACCGCAGACTGCATTTCCTAGAAGAAGAAAAAAGTAAAAAAAGGTATTTTCTCTCCACCAATGTGTCCTCCAATGATGAGTGGATAGAGTAATGATTATCCGCGTGGAAATGCAAACCGGCAAGTCCCATTCGAAATGAGACTGTTACGTTCCCTTTTGCATTAATGCCCATGGGAAATCCACCGCTTGTCCTCCTACCGTCTCTAAAAAGGTAAACTGGACTCCTTAGCCTTGAGAGGAAGATAGTCCAGAGGAAAGATAAAACAGAATAAAAAAAGCAGTCGAGAAGTCAACGGGTAACCACTGCACTCTCTTTCCCAAGAAATCATGGCAATTTTAAGATAAAGAATTTGTGGGGAGTTAAGATTGCCTACGTCATAAAGTATCATGGGATGTTGCTCAATAACAGCTTGTCGTTGTTCAAGGTGGGTTCGTAATAAGAAAGAAGCCTAAGGAAAAGAGAAGAGAAAGAAAGTAGTAGTAGTAGTAGAAGAAAAAGAAGAAGAAGAAGAAGAAGAAGAAGAAAGAAAGAAAACAATGAATGTAGACATTTATGTAAAGTTATGATGAAGAAGAAGAAGAAGAAGAAAGAAAGAAAACAATGAATGTAGACATTTATGTAAAGTGATGAAGAAGAAGAAGAAAAAGAAGACGAAGAAGAAGTAGAAAGAAAACAATGAATGTAGACATTTATGTAAAGTAATGATGAAGAAGAAGAAGAAGAAGAAGAAGAAGAAGAAGAAAGAAGGAAAACAATTAATGTAGACATTTATGTAAAGTTATGAAGAAGAAAAAGAAGAAGAAGAAGAAGAAGAAAGAAAGAAAACAATCAATGTAGACATTTATGTAAAGTGATGAAGAAGAAGAAGAAAAAGAAAAGGAAGACGAAGAAGAAGTAGAAAGAAAACAATGAATGTAGACATTTATGTAAAGTGATGAAGAAGAAGAAGAAGAAGAAGAAGAAGAAGAAGAAGAAGAAGAAGAAGAAGAAGAAGAAAGTAAAAGGGATAAAGTAGAAGAGAAAGACAATGAAATATTAAAAAAGGATGAAGACGGTGCAAGTTTCGGGATAAGGGAGAAGAAAAAAAGCGATAGAAGGTTAAAAAGTAAAGAAAGAAGTTTAAGCAAAGTAAAGGAGTAGAAGAAGAGGAGAAAAATGAAAGTTTATGGAAAAATGAGAAGAGAAAGAAGAAGAATATAGAATAATAGGAAAGAGAGAGAGAGAGGAAGAGAAAGGAGAATAATATAATATAAAAAGGAGGAGAGAGAAGAAGAGAAAGAAGAACACATTAGAATAATATGTAGAAGAGAGAAGAAGGAAAAGGAGAAAGTAGAATAATAAGGAAGAGAGAAAGGAAGAGAAAGAAGATGAATATAGAATAATAGGAAAGAGAGAGAGGAAGAGAAAGTAGAATAATATAGGATAAAAAGGAGGAGAGAGAAGAAGAGAAAGAAGAACAAGATAGAATAATGTGTAGAAGGGAGAAGAATAAAAAGAAAGTAGAGTAAGAAGGAAGAGAGAAAGGAAGAGAAAAGAGAAGAATATAGTATAATAAGGAGGAGAGAGAAGAGAAAGAGGAAGATAGAGTAATAGGGAGGGATGGAAGAAAAGAAAGAAGAATAATATAGATTTATAAGGACGAGAGAGAGAAAGAAGAAGAAGAAGAAGAAGAAGAAGAAGAAGAAGAAGAAAAGGGTACAGTGTAACCCGGATATAAGAGACCCGGATATAAGAGAAACCCGTATATAAGAGAGTTTTTATATTGTCCAAAATTAGAGCCTGTGTTAATAAAACAAAATAGACCAAACCCGGATATAAGAGAAACCCGGATATAAGATACTCCTTCTCCGGCCCCGACAACTCTCTTATATCCGGGTTACACTGTATACTAATAGGGAAGAGAGAGAGAAAAAGAGAAAGAATATAGAATAAGAGAGAGAAGTGGAGAAAGAAAGAGAAGAAGGTATACTAATACGGAAGAGAGAGAAGAGAACGGAGAATAATATGGAAAAGGCAGCCAATAGGTTGGAGCTGAAGAAAGAAAAAATGTCTGAGAAGAGGGAACATTTCAAAGACGAAATAAATTTTTCAAGAGTGAGAGGCTCGACAATGAGCTAAAATGTAAATAAGTCAAAGATTCGACAAGTATGAAGAAGAAATATCTATCTATCACCCTCTTCGTTACTTACCACTTGCGTCAACCAATCTGCCATCGCGTCCTACGAACTTCAAAACCTTCACCCAGCCGACATCCAACCCCTCGACATACAACTCGAAGCATTTATTCCTTTAATTTTGTTATCGGCCATCACTCAACATGGCTGTCAGCCTAGACGCCGTGAAACGTACAACAGCTAATTCAGTTATCTCGCCTGCCCCATTCGTCTTTTTTTCCGGCGATTTTTTTTTTTTTTTATAGTATTCAAACCTTTACTGTTTCTATTCTTCCTGCCCGGAACAGTACAGCTTAGAAACTTACACGTTCATTCTCTACTAATTCTGCGAGGTCGAATGTGGGTACGTAGATTTTTTTTTGTTTTTTTTTGTCTATCTGTCAGTGTGTTCTCTGTCATTTCTTGCCGTTATCTCCTCATCTGACACGACTTACTTATCCCCCGTCCTTAACTTCTTTCTGTTTTCACGTTTTTCTTTTCGTATGTAATTCACGTATGCTATGCACCCCCCAATCTGCCATTTCTGACTTCCGATAGAGATTCTATCTGAAGCTATCAAGAATTTCATACACACAAAGGCTACATCTGGTTGCCTCGCCGTGGAGCAATGGAATCGTTTTCGATTGTCCCGATCAAAAAGATAACGTCAATAATTTTAATGTACGGAAGACTAATCGTCACGCCAAATGTCTCGTAACACAATTGGTGCCATTTCTTGTACTGCAGCCATTGCGACAGTGATCTAGATAACCGGACGATGCTCATCCCTCTTCAGGAATGTCCTTCTTCTAGGTTAGTTGCTACGCCAAGGCAAGAAATGAAGAAGAACACTGCTATTGAATCAGTTGAAATAACTAGATGTAAGGAGGCACGGTGGAGTAATGGATAGCGGTTCGGATTGAGGAATCGGAGATCTGAGTTCGAATTCCAGTCGGATCCATTACATCCACTTACGTGCTGATACCCTTGGGAAAGGTATGACTCCTCTGCTTCTCCCATCAGCTATGGGGAAATAACAGGATAGACAAGGTTCTCTAGCCTAACTGGTCTATCGCAGAAAATAACGGCAACCTACTGCGGTAAAAAAATCTCCCTCGAAAGATACATGAACGCCAAAACGTGTGTCACGTGTGGCACATAACTGAGAGAATCTTAACTCCCTTCCGATTTCTTGCTTCCCTGATAACTACAATCATCAAAAGTTTAAATGCAACGTCAATAGCCGTCTTGTTGTACATTCATAAATCCACCATTAGTCCATGCATTGAATATTTTTGCCATATCTGGTTTGGTGCTCCTGCTGTACATCTTGAGGTTCTTAACAAAATAAAAAAAAACGATTGGAATGTAATGCATCTTGACTTCAGTCACTTTTTACCCCAACGTAACCTAATTTCCCTCTTTCTTTTCTACAAATATTTTCATGGCAACTGTTCTAATGAGTTTTTCCCCTGATGCCCTGACTACATGAGCTTGCTACTAGATTGACAATTAGGTCTCACCGTTTTACTGTTGAACTAGCTTGAATCAACCGCCACTTTTATTCTAACAGTTTATTTTCTCTCACTTATCAACTGTTGAAATCCCTTCAGATTTCTTGCTTCCCTGATAACTACGATCTTCAAAACTTTAAATGCAACCTCAATAGACATCTTCTGTTGCCTGACTACATGATGAAGCAGCAGTGAGTCAGGCAGTCAGAGATTCAGTCAGAGAGTCAGTCAGAGAGTCGCGTCAGAGAGTCAGTCAGAGAGTCGCGTCAGAGAGACAGTCAGAGAGTCAGTCAGAGAGTGAGTCAGAGAGTCGCGTCAGAGATTCAGTCAGAGATTCAGTCAGAGATTCAGTCAGAGAGTCGCGTCAGAGAGTCAGTCAGAGAGTCAGTGAGAGAATCAGTCAGAGAGTCAGTCAGAGAATCAGTCAGAGAGTCGCGTCAGAGAGTCAGTCAGAGAACCAGTCAGAGAGTCGCGTCAGAGAGTCAGTCAGAGAGTCGCGTCGGAGAGTCAGTCAGAGTCAGTCAGAGAGTCATTCAGAGAGTCGGTCAGAGAGTCGCGTCAGAGTGTCAGTCAGAGAGTCAGTCAGAGAGTCGCATCAGAGAATCGGTCAGAGAGTCAGGCAGAGAGTCAGTCAGAGATTCGGGTCGCGTAAGAGAGTTAGTCAGAGAGTCAGTCAGAGAGTCAGTCAGCGAGTCGCGTCAGAGTATCAGTCAGAGAGTCACTCAGAGAGTCACTCAGAGAGTCGCGTCAGAGAGTCAGTCTGAGAGTCAGTCAGAGAGTCAGTCAGAGAGTCAGCCAGAGAGTCGCGTCAGAGTGTCAGTCAGAGAGTCAGTCAGAGAGTCTGTCAGATGAATCAGTTAGAGAGTCAGTCAGAGAGTCACTCAGAGAGTCGCGTCAGAGTGTCAGTCAGAGAGTCAGTCAGGGAGTCAGTCAAGGAGTCGCGTCAGAGAGTCAGTCAGAGAGTCAGTCAGAGAGTCGCGTCAGAGAGTCAGTCAGAGAGTCGCGTCAGAGAGACAGTCAGAGTGTCAGTCAGAAAGTCAGTCAGAGTCGCGTCAGAGAGTCAGTCAGAGAGTCGCGTCAGAGATTCAGTTAGAGAGTCAGTCAGAGAGTCAGTCAGAGAGTCGCGTCAGAGACTCAGCCGGAGAGTCAGTCAGAGAATCAGTCAGAGAATCAGTCAGAGAGTCGCGTCAGAGAGTCAGTCAGAGAGTCGCGTCAGAGACTCAGTCAGAGAGTCAGTCAGAGAATCAGTCAGAGAGTCGCATCAGAGAGTCAGTCAGAGAGTCAGTCAAAGAGTCGCGTCAGAGAGTCAGTCAGAGAGTCGCGTCAGAGAGTCAGTCAGAGAATCAGTCAGAGAGTCGCATCAGAGAGTCGCGACAGAGAGTCCGTCAGAGAGTCGCGTCAGAGAGTCAGTCAGAGTCAGTGAGACAGTCATTCAGAGAGTCAGTCAGCGAGTCGCGTCAGTGTCAGTCAGAGAGTCAGTCAGGGAGTCAGTCAGGGAGTCGCGTCAGAGAGTCAGTCAGAGAGTCAGTCAGAGAGTCGCGTCAGAGAGTCAGTCAGAGAGTCAGGCAGATAGTCGCGTCAGAGTGTCAGTCAGAAAGTCAGTCAGAGTCGCGTCAGAGAGTCAGTCAGAGAGTCGCGTCAGAGATTCAGTCAGAGAGTCAGTCAGAGAGTCAGTCAGAGAGTCGCGTCAGAGACTCAGCCGGAGAGTCAGTCAGAGAATCAGTCAGAGAGTCGCGTCAGAGAGTCAGTCAGAGAGTCAGTCAGAGAGTCGCGTCAGAGACTCAGTCAGAGAGTCAGTCAGAGAATTAGTCAGAGAGTCGCATCAGAGAGTCAGTCAGAGAGTCAGTCAAAGAGTCGCGTCAGAGAGTCAGTCAGAGAGTCAGTCAGAGAGTCGCATCAGAGAATCGCGACAGAGAGTCAGTCAGAGAGTCGCGTCAGCGAGTCAGTCAGAGTCAGTGAGACAGTCATTCAGAGAGTCGGTCAGAGAGTCGCGTCAGAGTGTCAGTCAGAGAGTCAGTCAGAGAGTCGCGTCAGAGAATCGGTCAGAGAGTCAGTCAGAGAGTCAGTCAGAGATTCGGGTCGCGTAAGAGAGTTAGTCAGAGAGTCAGTCTGACAGTCAGTCAGAGAGTCAGTCAGAGAGTCGCGTCAGAGAGTCAGTCAAAGAGTCAGGAAGAGAGTCGCGTCAGAGTGTGAGTCAGAGAGTCAGTCAGAGTCGCGTCAGAGAGTCAGTCAGAGAGTCGCGTCAGAGACTCAACCGGAGAGTCAGTCAGAGAATCAGTCAGAGAGTTGCGTCAGAGAGTCGCGTCAGAGAGTCGTGTCAGAGAGTCGCGTCAGAGAGTCGCGTCAGAGACTCAGTCAGAGAGTCAGTCAGAGAATCTGTCAGAGAGTCGCATCAGAGAGTCGCGACAGAGAGTCAGTCAGAGAGTCGCGTCGGAGAGTCAGTCAGAGTCAGTGAGAGAGTCATTCAGAGAGTCGGTCAGAGAGTCGCGTCAGAGTGTCAGTCAGATAGTCATTCAGAGAGTCGCGTCAGATAATCGGTCAGAGAGTGAGTCAGAGAGACAGTCAGAGATTCGGGTCGCGTAAGAGAGTTAGACTGAGAGTCAGACAGAGAGTCACTCAGAGTGTCACTCAGAGAGTCGCGTCAAAGAGTCAGTCAGAGTGTCAGCCAGAGAGTCGCGTCAGAGTGTCAGTCAGAGAGTCAGTCAGAGTGTCTGTCAGATGAATCAGTTAGAGAGTCAGTCAGAGAGTCACTCAGAGAGTCGTGTCAGAGTGTCAGTCAGAGAGTCAGTCAGGGAGTCAGTCAGTGAGTTGCGTCAGAGAGTCAGTCAGAGAGTCAGTCAGAGAGTCGCGTCAGAGAGTCAGTCTGAGAGTCAGGCAGAGAGTCGCGTAAGAGACTCAGCCGGAGAGTCAGTCAGAGAATCAGTCAGAGAGTCACGTCAGAGAGTCAGTCAGAGAGTCAGTCAGAGAGTCGCGTCAGAGACTCAGTCAGAGAGTCAGTCAGAGAATCAGTCAGAGAGTCGCATCAGAGAGTCGCGACAGAGAGTCAGTCAGAGAGTCGCGTCGGAGAGTCAGTCAGAGTCAGTGAGAGAGTCATTCAGAGAGTCGGTCAGAGAGTCGCGTCAGAGTGTCAGTCAGATAGTCAGTCAGAGAGTCGCGTCAGAGAATCGGTCAGAGAGTCAGTCAGAGAGACAGTCAGAGATTCGGGTCGCGTAAGAGAGTTAGACTGAGAGTCAGTCAGAGAGTCAGTCAGCGAGTCAGTCAGAGATTCGGGTCGCGTAAGAGAGTTAGTCAGAGAGTCAGTCAGAGAGTCAGTCAGAGAGTCACTCAGAGAGTCACTCAGAGAGTCGCGTCAGAGAGTCAGTCAGAGAGTCAGCCAGAGAGTCGCGTCAGAGTGTCAGTCAGAGAGTCAGTCAGAGTGTCTGTCAGATGAATCAGTTAGAGAGTCAGTCAGAGAGTCACTCAGAGAGTCGTGTCAGAGTGTCAGTCAGAGAGTCAGTCAGGGAGTCAGTCAGAGAGTCGCGTCAGAGAGTCAGTCTGAGAGTCAGGCAGAGAGTCGCGTAAGAGACTCAGCCGGAGAGTCAGTCAGAGAATCAGTCAGAGAGTCACGTAAGAGAGTCAGTCAGAGAGTCAGTCAGAGAGTCGCGTCAGAGACTCAGTCAGAGAGTCAGTCAGAGAATCAGTCAGAGAGTCGCATCAGAGAGTCAGTCAGAGTGTCAGTCAAAGAGTCGCGTCAGACAGTCAGTCAGAGAGTCGCGTCAGAGAGTCAGTCAGAGAGTCAGTCAGAGAGTCGCGACAGAGAGTCAGTCAGAGAGTCGCGTCAGAGAGTCGCGTAAGAGAGTCAGTCAGCGAGTCGTGTCAGAGAGACAGTCAGAGTCAATCAGAGAGTCGCGTCAGAGAGTCACTCAGAGAGTCGCGTCAGATAGTCAGTCAGAGAGACTGTCAGCGAGTCGGTCGCGTCAGTGAGTCAGTCACAGAGTCAGTCAGAGAGTCGCATCAGAGTGTCAGTCAGAGATTCAGTCAGAGTGTCAATCAGAGAGTCGCGTCAGAGAGTCAGTCAGAGAGTCAGTCAGTGAGTCGTCTCGGAGAGACTGTCAGACTCAGTCAGAGAGTCGCGTCAGAGAGTCAGAGAGTCGCGTCAGATAGTCAGAGAGACAGTCAGAGAGTCAGTTAGCGAGTCGCGTCAGAGTGTCAGTCTGAGAGTCAGTCAGAGGGTCGGGTCGCGTCAGTGAGTCAGTCACAGAGTCAGTCAGAAAGTCAGTCAGAGCGTCGCATCAGAGTGTCAGTCAGAGAGTCGCGTCAGAGAGTCAGTCAGAGAATCGCGTCAGAGAGTCAGTCAGAGAGTCAGACAGAGTGTCGCGTCAGACTGTCTGTCAGAGAGTCAGAGTCGCGTCAGAGAGTCAGTCAGAGAGTCGCGTCAGAGATTCAGTCAGAGAGTCGCGTCAGAGAGTCAGTCAGAGAGTCTGTCAGAGAGTCAGTCAGAGAGTCAGTCAGAGAGTCAGTCAGAGAGTCGCGTCAGAGAGTCAGTCAAAGAGTCAGTCAGAGAGTCAGTCAGAGAGTCTGTCAGAGAGTCGCGTCAGAGAGTCGGTCAGAGAGTCAGACCGGGAGTCAGTCACTGAGTCAGTCAGAGAGTCACGTCAGAGAGTCGCGTCAGAGAGTCAGTAAGAGAGTCAGTCAGAGAGTCGAGTCAGAGAGTCAGTCAGAGAGTCAGTCAGTGTGTCAGACAGAGAGTCTTGTCAGTGAGTCAGTCAGAGAGTCGCGTCAGAAAGTCAGCCAGAGAGTCAGTCAGAGAGTCGCGTCAAAGTGTCGGTCAGAGAGTCTGTCAGGGAGTCCGTCAGAGAGTCAGTCAGAGAATCGCCTCAGAGAGTCAGTCAGAGAGTCAGTCAGAGTGTCAGACAGAGAGACTTGTGAGTGAATCAGTCAGAGAGTCAGTCAGAGAGTCAGTCAAAAAATCAGTCAGAGAGTCGCGTCAGAGAGTCAGTCAGAGAGTCGCGTCAGAGAGTCAGTCAGAGTCAGTCAGAGAGTCGCGTCAGAGAGTCAGTCAGAGAGTCGCGTCAGATAGTCGCGTCAGACAGTCAGTCAGAGAGTCGTGTCAGAGAGTCAGTCAGAGTCAGTCAGAGAGTCGCGTCAAAGTGTCGGTCAGAGAGTCAGTCAGAGAGTCAGTCAGGGAGTCAGTCAGAGAGTCAGTCAGAGAGTCGCGTCAGAGAGTCAGTCAGAGAGTCGCGTCAGAGAGTCGCGTCAGAGAGTCAGTCAAAGATTCAGAGAGTCAGTCAGAGAGTCGCGTCAAAGAGTCAGTGAGAGTGTCAGTCATAGAGTCGCGTCAGAGAGTCGGTCAGAGAGTCGCGTCAGATAATCGCGTCAGAGAGTCAGTCAGAGAGTCGTGTCAGAGAGTCAGTCAGTCAGAGAGTCGCGTCAGAGAGTCAGTCAGAGAGTAGCGTCAGAGAGTCAGTCAGAGAGTCAGTCAGAGAGTCGCGTCAAAGTGTCGGTCAGAGAGTCAGTCAGGGAGTCAGTCAGAGAGTCAGTCAGAGAGTCGCGTCAGAGAGTCAGTCAGAGAGTCGCGCCAGAGAGTCAGTCAGAGAGTCAGTCGGAGAGTCGCGTCAGAGAGTCAGTCAGAGAGTCATATTGTGTTTATTGTCTTAATTTGATATTGGAGTGTATATATTGGACATTGCGTTTATTTTCTCAATTTGACATTGGAGTGTATATATTGGATATTGTGTTTATTGCCTCAATTTAACATTGGACTTTGTCTCAATTTGATATTGGAGTGTATATATTGGATATTGTTCTTATTGTCTCAATTTGACATTGGAGTGTATACAATGGATATGGTGTTTATTGTCTCAATTTCACATTTGAGTGTATATATTGGATATTGTGTTTATTGTTTCAATTTGATATTGGAGTGTATATATTGGATATTGGGTTCATTGTTTCAATTTCACGATGGAGTATATATATTCGATATTGAAGATATGGGTGTATATATTAGATAATATTATTGTCTCATTTAACTATTAAAACTTGAGTTAAATCTTTCTTGAATTTTCAATGTTAAATTTCTTTCATTTTATATGCGACTTACTTATGTCCACGTTTGGGATAGGAGGCTGGAGTTTTATTCATATTTGGGATAAAAAGCTTGGAATTTGTCCACTTTTAGGATAAGAGGCTGGGGTTTTCTCCACTTTTGGTATAAGACGCTGGAGTTTTGTTCACTTTTGGGATAATAGGCTTGGATTCTGTCCACTTTTGGGATAAGAATCTTTGGATTTTGTCCACTTTGGGGATAAGAATCTTTGGATTTTGTCCACTTTTGGGATAATAGGCTTGGATTTTGTCTACTTTTCGTATAAGAGGCTGAAGACTTGTTCAATTTAGGTAAAGAGACTGGGATTTTGTTCAGTTTTGGGTTAAGAGGCTGGTGTTTTGTCCTCTCTTCGTATAAGAGGCTGGGACTTTTTCTACTTTTGTCATAAGAGACTGGAGTTTTGTCCACTTTTGGGATAAAATGCTGGGATTTTCTCCACTTGTGGTATAAGAGGCCGGGATTTTGTCCACTTTTGGGATAAGAGGCTGGGATTTTCTCCACTTTTGGGATAAGAGGCTGGAGTTTTGTTCACTTTTGGTGTAAGAATCTGGGGCCTTGTCCACTTTTGGGATACGTGGCTCGGGTTTTGTACATTTTTTTTGATAAATGGTTTGCAAATGTTTAAACCGTTTTTTTTGTTTTTTTTAAAATCGTGACTTTTTTCTTCTATCACTACAAACGAAGACCTGAATCATAACCTTGGAGATGATGACAAATTAAAAGCATTTCAGTGTCTCGAATTGTTAAACTTGACTCTGTTTGGGACTAACCAAAAGCTGTAAGCCTCTGTAATTTTTAGTGCAAACGAAAGCTCTTATGCATTTGCTAATTGTAATATCATAGTTTCCTGCAGAAAAGAGTTATAGGCATAATCCTCTTGTGTCAGTGGAACCTGTATTATTGTCTAACAACTGACAATTCATTATTCACAATCTTCAAAGAACAGCTAAGTGTTTGTGTGTAGAAACTTGCACTAAAGAACTTCAAAAGTTTATATTTTATTCAAAGTGCTAGAAAATAGGTAAATCTCACTCTACCTATCTATGTAAATATGCTTACCTTTGTGTTTTTAGCATTTCAGCCTACGCAAGTTAATAATGAAAGTAAGACTCAGTATGTCAGAGCGAGAGAAAGAAAATAAAATGACTTTAGTGAAGAAAAAGGACAATAAAAGAACATGTTTTTATCTCTCTACATCTATCTATCTATCTATCTCTGTCTATATATATATATATATATATATATATATATATATATATATATATATATATATACACATCAACCTACTTTTGAAGTGCAACTAAAGATTTTGTCATAATGAAACATGCTGCCAAAATATACGCATTATATATATATATATATATATATATATATATATATATATATGAATATATATATATATATATATATATATATATGTATGTATGTATATGTGCCTGTGTGTGTGTGTGTGTTAAAATAATAAGAAAGAACAGTAAGATTTATAATCTAGTGTTCTTAACAATTATTTTTATTTAAAAAATACAGTGCTCGATACAAACAATGGGGCGAAATATTATAAGTATAATATATATATATATATATATATATATATATATATATATATATATATGTGTGTGTGTGTAGATATATATATATATATATATATATATATATATATATTGCGTATATTTTGGCCACATGTTTTCATAACAACATGTCTCATTTGATAATTTAGACAAGTTTTGTCTACTTATTATTTTTTTTTAATATTATTTTAATATTACAATAACTTAATTAACTTCAGTTGGCATTTGCCCGTGTGCCTACATGATAAAATTTAAAATTGTACAGTACCATAAACTTAGCGTTTTTCACTTCCCACGTAAAAAAATTAGAAAAAACAAAACCCTGATGACAACATTGTGCTAATATCGAAAGTACTCGGAATAAAATGAATATGCATCAACATGGTAATTTTCTTTCTTCCTTTAATAAGGATACTAAGAAACTTCTTCGTAATTAAGAGAAAATCCTATTAAAAATAAGCAGGCAAAATTTGTCGAAATTATATAATGAGACATGTCAATATATATATATTAAGAGAAAGATTTAACTGACCTAGTTAGAAACATAAAATTCCATAAAAAACAAGATGCATTTAAAAAAAAACTGAAAGAAGATATAACTAAAATAAACAATTCAACAAATATATTTATCGCAGCTGACAAAACAAGAAATTTATACACACTATGCCCTCCTACGCACAATAAATTACTCAAGAACAACATAACCAAAACATACAAAAAGGCACCTAAAACAATAGAACACGATATCAATAAGGAAGCTAAATCAATCGCCCAAAAATTACACTTAGATGACCGAATAAGTTGCATCAGCAAGGCACAAGCCTTTATCACTAAAAGACCACAAAGAAAATTTCAAAACCAACCCTGCATGCAGACTCACAAACCCAGCCAAAAGCGAACTAGGTAAAATAAGTAAAACGATACTAGAAAGAATTAATTCTGAACTCAGGAAGAAGTGGAAAAACACAAAAGCAACTATTGACTTGTTCCACAGCATAAATAACAAACAAAATTGCCACTTCCTACAATTAGACATAAAAGAATTTTACCCATCCATAACGCATGTTAGATAAGGCCATCAACTTAGCTCAGGAACAAATAATAATAAAACCAAACGAAATCGACATCATTAAGCACTCCCGTAAATCATTACTATTTCACCATGAAGAAGCATGGATAAAGAAAGATGGGATATTTGACACTACAATGGGATGCTTTGACGGTGTTGAACATGCGAAATCGTAGGTATTTACTTACGACACGAACTAAGCAAAATAATAAATAGAAATGACACAAGACTCTACAGGGACGACAGTTTCATAATCTTAAGAAACTGTAGCAAACAAAACACAGACAAAACTAGAAAAGCAATAATAAAGATTTTCAAAAATAATGGATTCGACATAGCTATAAAAACTAACCTAAACGAAGTAGATTTTCTAGATGTTACCCTCAACCTAAGAAAAGGCACATACAAACCATACAGAAAACCCAATGATAAACCACTCTATATACACACATCTTCTAACCACCCGCCTTCTATAATCAAACAGATACCAAAATCGATTAACCGCAGGCTTTCCGACAATTCCTTCAATGAATCTATATTTAACAAAGCTAAGAAAGACTACGAAATAGCCCTAAAAGATAGCGGATTCTCAGCTCACATACTCACCACAGAACACAAAAAAGACCAACAGAAAAAGAAATATCATATGGTTTAACCAACCGTACAGCAAAAACGTAGGAAAAATATTCTTCAAACTTTTACACAAACACTCCGCGGAATCAAGCACCCTACACAAAATATTCAACAAAAACACAGTAAAAATCAGCTACAGTTGCACAGAGAACATCGCACAAATAATAAAAAAGCACAACAGGAAAATTATCAACAAACCACACGAACAACCCACGTGCAACTGCAGAATAAAAAACGAATGTCCCTTAAACGGTATTTTTTTACAAAACAACGTAATCTACTAAGCCACGATAAAATCACCAGATAATGAAGAAAAAGTATACATAGGAGTAACTGAATGACCCTGGAAACAAAGAAATTATGTACACAAAACATCTTTCACAAATAGTAAATGCTTTCTAAGTATATCTGTGAAATAAATAAAAAGCACACCACACCAAAAAAATCTTGGAAAATAAGGAAAAAATCATCAGCCTACAACAAACAATCAAAAACTTGCAAGCTTTGCTTGGAGGAAAAATAACTATCATTACCTTCCCAGACCAAAATAAATTATTAAATAAAAGATCCGAGCTAATCTCAAAATGTAGACATGAAAACAAATTTTTACTACGTAACTTAAAAATCGAAAACGGAAAAATAAATAAATACATAAACAAAGAAAATGACAATAAAATAACCGAAATAAATTAATCCAAACAAATTACCAAATCACACCTGTTAGAATAGACGAAATAGAATAAAAAATAAAAAACAAAATCAATAAATAAAGTAAATAATAAACAATTTAGCAAATTATCATGACCAAAATATTAGACTATAAAAATGAAAAAAATAATCGGACGAAAAATAGCTATAACTGTTATATAACGATATAAAAAAATAAAATAAAAAAATGAATAAAAAATAATATACTGCGTTACTTAAAAATCGAAAACCAAAAAGAGAAAATATACAGTGTAACAAATAAATAACAACAAGTAAAATAAATTGATCTAAATACATCCAAATATATAAATAAACTAACAACTGATACCGATAATCTAGCCGTTTAGAAAAAACAAATAAAGATAATCAATCCAAATAAATAAATTTGAAACTGTTCCCGCCAAAATAATAACAAAACCTCAACAATCAACCCCAAAACTGAACAAATTGCTTTAATTATCTTCCCAAACAAAAACAAAACTATTAAATAAGCGATATAAACAAATTTTTATTACCTTAATAAAACACCGATCAAAAAAAAAAAATAAATAAAGATATAGTATAAAAAATAAAAATAAAAACAAGCAAAATAATTTGACCCAAATAAATAAATAAACAAATAAACGACTTCCGGTAAAATAACCGCCGAAATAGACTACCCATAATGCACCACTGATCCGTATATATAAATAGCCGAGAAAAATAACAGCACTCGTGGCCTGACGATTGCATCTAGCATGAAACAGACTGTCGCCTCTAAGTGTTGACTTCTATGTTCACTTTTATATTTACACACGCTCTATCTCTGATATTAAGCACATTATCCCATAAATACACCACACTTTAAGACTATATTTCTACATATATATATATATATATATATATATATATATATATATAGAGAGAGAGAGAGAGAGAGAGAGAGAGAGGGTGTCCATTAAGTTCGTGTGCACCTTTAAAAAAATTATAACTTTTTTGTATTTACGATAGAAATAATCTGTAAAAAATGTTATAAAGTTTAATGTACCTAGTTTTAAGTATAGCTAAAATAACTAATGTGATTTCAGGCATTACTGTAAATCAGTTGGCAAATATTTTCAGTGAACTGCAAAATCGTATTACGATTTGTATTGCTAATGATGGAGGACATGTGGAAAGTTCGTGTGCACTTTAAAAAAATGTTTAACTTCATTTTTATTTGCGATAGAAATAATCTGTAAAAAATGTTACAGTGTAACCCGGATATAAGAGAGTTGTCGGGACCGGAGAAGAAGTCTCTTATATCCGCGTTTCTCTTATATCCGGGTTTCTCTTATATCCGGGTTTGGTCTATTATATATTCATTAACACAGGCTCTAATTTGGGACCAGAGAAAATATATCTTTTATATATGGGTTTCTCTTATATCCGGGTCTCTTATATCCAGGTCTCTTATATCCGGGTTACACTGTATAAAGTTTAATGTACCTAGTTTTAAGTATAGCTAAAATAACTAATGTGATTTCAGGCATTACTGTAAATCAGTTGGCAAATGTTTTCCGTGAACTGCAAAATCGTATTACCCTTTGTATTGCTAATGATGGAGGACATGTGGAAAGTTAAATAAAATTTCAATAAAACCTTTTAAAATATAGATTTACTTCTTTCTAATCCTTATTACGAATTATTTCTATCGCAAATACAAATAAAGTTATAAATTTTTTAAAGTGCACGCGAACCTTATGGACACCCTGTATATATTGAATTATTTAAAAATTATAGTTGAGTCATTTTTTTTAAAAATCATTTTACCCCAACCAAGGTGATACTGCTGCTAGGACTCCAGGGGTTAATAGGTGTTGAAGATAAGGAAAAGACTTTAGCGACGACGAAATACAATAAAAGAACAGTTTTCCGAAAGACAGAAGTTTGCTATTGACATTGCGTTTAAATTCTTCAACATTGTAACAAGAAACCAAGAAATCGGAAGAGAGTTTCACAAGCTGGAAGTGCGAGAAAGAAGTTATTAAAATAGAACTGACGTTTGCGTCTCAAATTTTCTGCAGTAAAATTTTCAGACCTACCTGCCAATCTACTAGCACTCTTAACTTCTTGCACTCGAGCCACTAAGGCGAACAGCCGTCACCACAGAAGAATTTTCATGGAAATATTTGTGCAAAAGACAGAGAGAATCCACGTCACGTTGGTGGAGTTTTGATTGGTTGATTCGTATTCTACGGTTAACCATCACTTTGCAAGTTATTTAACGCCAGAAAATATATTTAAAGTGTAAGAATTTTTTGGCGATTTTAATAATTTACTGATACTGATTAAGCCATACCTGGGGGAGGCGAGGTGAATTCTTACGTTTTCCAAGGGAATTTTTGCGCATGGGAATATGGCGAACTGAAAGGAAATTGGAACTCTGCTCTCTGGCGTCGATGGGAAAGTGCCTGAATTCGAGATGCCAAATCTGGATTGGTTAGATTGCAGATAATTCTTTGAATTTTGTCAACAATCTCGAGATATAGAATAGGACTCTCAGACCAGATACCGCAGCAATGTTTAATACACGGAAGTAAGGTTATCTTTCTTTTTTTCTTTCTTTCTTTCTTTCTTGCTTGCTTTCTCTCTTTTTTCTTTCTTTCTTTCTTTCTTGATTGCTTGCTTTCTCTCTTTTTTCTTTCTTTCTTTCTCTCTCGCATTCTTTTTTCTTTCATTCATTCATTCTTTCTTTCTTTCTTTTATTCTTTCTTGCTTGCTTTCTCTCTTTCTTTCTTTCTTTCTTTCATTCTTTTTTCTTTCTCTCTTTCTTTCTTTCTTTTATTCTTTCTTACATTCATTCTTTCTTGATTTCTTTCTTTCTCTCCTTTCTTTCTTTCTTTTTTGTTTCTTGCTAGCTTTCTTTCTCTCTCTCTCTCTTTCTTTCTCTCTCTCTTTCTCTCTTTCTTTCTTTCTTTCTTTCTTTCTTGCTTGCCTTGTCTCTCTCTTTCTCTCTCTACACATATGCATGTCGTCTACAGTCACTTCCTCACAGACGTGATGTAGCTTCCCTCTGTTTTTTTCTACAAATATTTTCATGGCAACTGTTTTGACGGGCTACTGTCACTGGTACCCTAACTGCATGAATTGAAGCGTGCTACTAGGTTTGGCATCTCGGTCCTACCCTTTCACTGTCGAAACAGTTAAATGTAACTGTCTCTTCTATTCCAATAGCATTTGTTCAAGCATATGGGAATCAGGTGTCCAACTCTCTCGCACTTCCCGACAGTGAATGTCCCTTCCTCTTACTTGCCTCCCTGATAGCTATAATCTTCAAATATTCAAACGTAATGTCAATCGATATCTTCTGATGCCTTGATCCTGATCTCCGTCTTTCTCTATATCCTTTCCTCAAACACCCCTCTTTATTCTTGTCCCCACTCTCTATAAGCCCTTGTGTGATAGTGGCACTCCCGCCCTGCTTGGGGTGAAATGCTTAAAAAATGCACAACCGGTACATTTATATTAGGATAAATATTTGTTGATAATATTTACCTACTTTATCTTAATAGGTTAGAAATATATACAATCACAGTTTAATCTAAAAATATGTTTGATATTTGCTGAACGTTTATAATATAAAATGATCCAATAAAATAAATTGATTTTATAATGAATTAATTCAATAAAAGGTCACTACGCAACATGAAGAATCAGTTGAATTTTCTATGGTTCGTAATGAGAAAAGAGAGTTTGAAAATTTGACATTCACAGGGCATTTTGAATGGAAAAGAGACAGAAGGAACAGCGAGTAACCTCCATAACGAGCTTGGGCAAATGGATTTTAGAACAGGCACACATAACGAGGAAAGAGGGAGTAGTGAATGTGACACTCCCAGGGCATAGGAGAAAGCCATAGGGACAGAGAAAAACAGCGCAGGACCTATTGAACGAGTTTGTTTAAATGGATGGTAGAACAGTGTTTAGGAGAAATAGCAAAAAGACAAAAAAATTCTACGAGCTACAAAGGACAGGAAAATTGTGGAGAGCCATAATCACCCACATCTTGAAGGAGCTATAGTATACCGAGCTTGGGCAAATACCGAGCTTGGGCAGATCAGACACACATAATGAGGAAAGAGGGATTGTTGAATTTGATACTCACGGGACATATTGAAGGCAAGAGCGACAGGGGAAACAGAGAGTAACTTACATAACGAGCTTTGGCAAGTCGATGTAAGAACAGGCCCACATAACGAGGAAAGAGGGATTGGTGAATTTGACACTCCCAGGGCATAGGAGAAAGCCAGGGGGACGTGGGAAAACAGCGCAGGACCTATCGAACGGTTTTGTGTCAATGGATGGTAGAACAGTGTTTAGGAGAAATAGCAAAAAGACAAAAAAATCTACGAGCTACAAAGGACAGGAAATTGTGGAGAGCCATAATCACCCACGTCTTGAAGGGGCATGGCATATAGAAGAAGAATTTGTAGCAAGTTATATTTTAATGCTTTATTTTTATATATTTTTTTGTATTTATCGTTTCGATTTTACACACGATTTTACAGTGTTCGATTTTACACACGATTTTCTGAACAGAACCTCCTTTCTGAAATGACATCAAAATCAATATTTTTCGATTCTGAAACATGTTATATTCCAAGAAAGGGCTAAAGAATGCTAATATTAAACAAATATTTTAAATAGTGCCTGTTCTTACAAGTTTCATTGTATATCTTTCTAGTTTTATAAACTAAATCTAGTAACTGTTAAAAGAGAAATGTAGTTACTCTCCATCGAGGATTTATTTTCGAACGGTTACGGTGTGATTGCTAAGGAATAATGAGCCTACCTTCGGTCCAAATTGATGATCAACAATGGTAGGAATTTTCTTTTCTTTCGGACTCTGCATAACTTGTTAGCGAAATAAAAACATTGGCCCGACAGAAGCGTAATCAAAGAGGAAAACAAGCCAAATTTGAGATGAAGTCAATGGACACATATTTTTAGAGAGCCACAAATTCTTCATCAGAAAAAAAACTGCCTATTCTCGGCGCGGCAATTTCCTCCTTCTCATCAGCCTGACGCCTGTCACGACGCGACAAAACGTTCTTATTAACCGAGTTGAACACGAAGCGACATTTGTTCAAGCATTTGGGGATCAGGTGCCCAACTCTCTTGACTACTCTAAAAAAGTAATTAGATTCGCATTCATTACGACGACGACGACGACGACGACGAAGAAGAAGAAGAAGAAGAAGAAGAAGAAGAAGAAGAAGAAGAAGAAGAAGAAGAAGAAGAAAGCAACGCTCAGGAACTAATAAATGAAGTACTTGATGCCCAACAGATATTCATATAATTATTTTGACACAGCTTCGCTTTCGATTAAACATAATGTCGTCTTGCATTTTCATAGAAACCATATATAGGCAAACATTTCACGGCAGCACAAAAGCGCGCCCGTATGTACTTATAAGAGCGCCCGCATGTACACACAATTTTAAAACACACACACACACACATACACACGCATAGAGAAATAGTTCATAGTCTAATAATGAAAAAGGAAACATTTCTTTTACATAAATATTTACTTTGCAATCTATTCTTTCTCTTTGTCAATGCACTTAAGACAGTGTTTCTTCATTAAACATATAGAAGAGGACTACTAACCCACTACAAAAACAAAATAACAAAACCAAAAAAGACCAAAAAGACAAAACGAAAAACAAAAAACAAAAAAGAAACACAAAGACAAATTTTTACGGATCCTTTTAAATTACATGCTGTGAATAGGAAAATTAGCGATGGGAACATTGCTTAATTTACATTAGACTGAAAGGACAGTGAATGGCATCTCCGTCAATCCCCATTATCACGGTGTTTTAGGAGGCACGCTACTGTAATGGATTTCGGCTTGGATTGAGTAATCGGAGAGTCGAGTTCGAATTCCAGTCGAGTTCATTACATTCACTTTTGTGTTAATACTGTTGGGAAAGGTATACATCTCTTCTCCCCGTCCACCAGCAATAGCCTTGGGTAGAAAATCTAAAAGAAGGAAAACTTTGAATTCTAAACTGTATGTAGCCCTGGCGAAGCACATACTATGCTGCTAAAGAAAGGATCGTTCGCATTAACTCGATAATCCCGACTACGGCCAACTCCTTAACAGACTGCGTTCTATAGCCTTGGGTAGCAACCGGTCTAGGGGAAGGAAAACTCTCAATTCAAATCTGTATGTAGCCCTGGCGTAGCACATACTATGCATCTAAAGAAAAGATCGTTGGCATTGACTCGATAACCATGACTACGGTCAACTCATTAAAAGACTGGATTCTATAGCCTTGGGTGGCAATCAGTCTAGGAGAAGGAAAACTTTGAATTCATAATCTGTATGTAGCTCTGGCGAAGCACATACGATGCAGCTAAAGAAAGGATCGTTCGCATTGACTTGATGATCCCGACTAGGGTCAACTCCTTAACAAACTGGGTTCTATAGCCTTGGGTGGCAACGGGTCTAGGAGAAGGAAAACTCTCAATTCAAAACTGTATGTAGCCCTGGCGAAGCACATACTATTGCAGCTAAGGAAAGAATCGTTCGAATAGACTCGATGATGACGACTACCGTCGACTTCTTAACAGACTGGGTTCTATAGCCTTTGGTGGCAATCGGTCTAGGAGAAGGAAAACTCTGATTTCAAAACTGTATGTAGCCCTGACGAAGCATATACTATGCAACTAAAGAAAATATCATTCGCAATGACTCGTTGATCATGACCATGGTCGAATCCTTTTTTTTTAGGCGCTCTGGGTTTCCATTTGCACATTGTCCCGGATTGCTTGAAATTCTGCGTTGTTGGAAAAATTGCATTATCGTGCACTATGCCAGTGAGTGTCAAAGTATTAAACTCCAGACTGCTCATCAAAATCAGCTTATTTTTAAAATGTCAGAATCCTTAACATTTCCTTTATACACGGAAAGTTATTGATGCTTCCAGGTGCAAAAATAAAATAAAAAAACAATATAAAATAATGAATATATTTTATATAAATGCAAATAATAAATATCGTGTTGTACTTTGTTCATATATTTTTATAATGGAAACAGAGTTAAAAGTGTATGTAGCAATAGCGGTTTCAAGCTAATAGCCGTTTTTAATGAAACATGCATAACAGATGGATTGCTGCCTAAATACACAATATATATATATATATATATATATATATATATATATATATATATATATATTGTCATCCACAGACAGACTGTTTTGCTGTATCACAGCTCATCAGTGTGGCTAGACGTCCGGTTGCCTCTGGCTAGAATCGAAAACCGGCTGAATTCGCGTCAGTCGGAAATTTTACCCTGAAGCCGTTGGCGCACGGCAGAGAAGAAGGTGAATTTAAGCGTATTTATTTTTTTAGATAAACACACAGTGACTGAGAGAACTCGATTCGATTTACCGAAGAGTCTTGCATTATTAGCCGTAATAGTCACTGTTTACAAACCCACACATCCTCCCCAGAGAGCTCAACCGAAATAAATTTTTCAGGAGCATATACATTGTCATCCACAGATATATATATATATATATATATATATATATATATATATATATATATATATATATATATATCAATTGTTAATTAGTAGGAATAATTCCAAGAAGGACATTAATCCAAAGAGAGCACAATGTAAGAACAGAGCAATATAATAACGATGTGTCTCGACCTGTACTTCTCAATCTATCTGATATGGCGGACTGGGATATTTTTTCAATGTGTCACGTACCTGTAATAATTCGTAGTAATATTAATTTATAGAGGAAACGATATATATAATGAATATAATAAGCGTTGACTATTTTTTACCTTCCATTTATTTTGCAAAAAAATAATTCCATATCAAAACATATAAAAAAGTAATAAAATATAAGCAGTCTATTAAAACAAAACAAAAATTATATAACCATAATCTTTACAAATGATTCCTTAGCTTGGCATGGACACTGGCCGCATACCAGTAGCTGATGGTTCGCGTATCGGCACCGGTTTGTGGTCTAACACTTTGAGTAGCATTGGTCTAGGCGAACCTTAAAAATCGATTCGGTTATTTATTTCATAAATATACCAAAATATATTCATCTTTTCAGACCGACGTTTTCTTAATAAAATTTTAGAATAAATTCTATAAAGATTTCTTAATAAAATTTTAAAACAAATTATATAACGTATTCTTTATAAAATTTTAAAATAAATTTTATAAAGATTTCTTAATAAGATTTTAAAATAAATTTCATAAAGTTTTCTTAATAAAATTTTAAAATAAATTTCATAAAGTTTTCTTAATAAGATTTTAAAATAAATTTCATAAACTTTTCTTAATAAAATTTTAAAATAAATTTTATAAAGATTTCTTAATTATATTTTAAAATAAATTTCATAAACTTTTCTTAATAAAATTTTAAATAAATTTTATAAAGATTTCTTAATAAGATTTTAAAATAAATTTCATAAACTTTTCTTAATAAAATTTTAAAATAAATTTTATAACGATTTCTTAATAAGATTTTAAAATAAATTTCATAAACTTTTCTTAATAAGATTTTAAAATAAATTTTATAAACTTTTCTTAATAAAATTTTAAAATAAATTTTATAAAGATTTCTTAATAAGATTTTTAAATAGATTTCATAATGTTTTCTTAATAAAATTTTAAAATAAATTTCATTAAGAAAACGTCGGGCCGAAGAGATGAATATATTTTTGTATATTCATGAAATAAATGACTCAACGGTATTATATATTTTTATGATGTCAGCGAACACTCGTTGTCACTTTTGTGATGCCAACGAATTCTCGTTGTCACTTTTGTAATGCTCTTTGTAGCAGAGACTTTGTAATCGCAGATACAACTTATAGTACGCCGTTGAACTATACTTGTGTCAGACACCTTCGAATATTACTCGCACTATTAGTACTTGCTCGATAATACTCGCTCGAACAGTAATCCGTATAGTTAAATAGTATATAGACTAGCGGACCGTATAGTAATAGAGGATAGAAGAGAAATGGTGATCCGAATAGTAATAGGGGATAGATTAGAACTAGTGACCAATTAGACGTCATGCGAATTCCTATATATGCATTTCCTCTATGGTCACATGATCCACTTAATTCAATAATGAAATCGGCTGTATTTACTCACTGACGATCTATGTTCAAACTCAAATGTCGGCAGCGACACTATTTCAATACATACATACGTACATATATATATATATATATATATATATATATATATATATATATATATATAGGTATGCAGAAAAATAGGAAAGAACATGTTAGATAAATAATCCATAGTTCTTTAGTATTTTTGTTTTTATTTTTAAAAAGACAGTGCTCCATACAGAAGTAGAGCTTATATTATAATATTTTTTCTAGACCAAATAGTCAAAAGTATAAATACTAGTTAAGTCAGACAAAACGGGAAACTTCTACAAATTGACGGTTGACTACTACAATAAATTAATTAAAAGAAATTTAACTAAGACTCATTAAAAAGCCCATAATAGCAATACAAATATGGTTGACAGTATCAACAGAACTAGTAAAATGATTACTGAAAAATTAAAAATAAGTGATGGAGTTGGCAGACTGGCTGAAAAGGAATGCTACATCAATCTTAAGGACCACAAACAAGATTTTGAGGAAGACTCCACTACCAGAATGATAAACCCAACTAGACCTGACATAGGAAAGATAAGCAAAAAAAAAAATCCTAGAAAGGATCACTAGCCAAATTAAAGACGCCTCGGATTAACACTCTGGATTAACAGCAAAGAAGTCATCAATTGGTTTAACACCATTGACAATAAGCCTGATTGCACCCTAATTCAGTTCGATATTGTGGATTATTACCAGTCAATATAGAAAGACCTCGTCACGACTGCCCTGGAGTTTTCTACAGTATATTCTGACTTAACTAAGGAAGTCCTCATCCATAATGGGACCAGTGGATCAAAAACACTAGTGACAATTTTGACATCACCATGGGATCTCTAGACTCTGCAGAATCTTCCGACCTTGTCGGTCTATTTATACTGTACAATCTAACCGCGCACCCTGAATTAGACATTAAGGACATCGGGTTATACAGGGATGACGGGCTCATGGCAGTGAGGAGCTCCACAAATTTTAAAACAGATAAAATTAGAAAGATAATTTATAGTGAATTCGGATAACTAAATTTGAAAACTATAGTCAACACTAAATTAAAAAAGGGTAAACTTCCTCGACGTATCTCTAGACTTAATGAAAAACATTTACCTGCCTTATAGAATACCTAACACTAATCCCTTGTATGTACACCCTAAGTCAAACCACACTCTATCTATAATTAAGCATATACCTACATCAATAGAGAAAAGAATTAGCATGAACTCCGCTAATAAGGAAATATTCCGAAAACACAGTAATTTTTATAACACAGCCCTGAAAATTTGCGGGTACAAAAACGCTAACATAAGCTATAGAAACAATAGTACCAATAGTAAGAAAAACAGGAAAAGAAAATCATCTGGTATACCCCTCCGTTCAACCAAGAGGTTAGGACTAAACTAGGGCATAAGTTCCTAGCTTTAATTGAAAAACACTTTCCTACAAATAGCAAACTTAACGAGATCTTTAAGAAAAACACCTTAAAATTAAGTAACTGCTGCACTGAAAACCTAGAAAAAATTTTAAAAAACATAATAATAAAATCCCCGAAAAATACGCATGCCAAAACAGTATTAATAAAAATCCTAAACTGAAATTAGACAAAAATAATGAAAAGAATAAGGGACTGTAGAAACCCTAAAGACTGCCCGTTGGAAAATAAATGCCTCACTAAATCCGTGGTATACCAATGCACTATCTCATCCATTGAGAGTCCTAACACTGATAGGATATACATTGAATAAATACGAAGAATAAATTTAAAATTAGATGGAAACAACATAATATTCAACAATATTCAAAATAGAAATCAGACATCTCTATCCCAACATTTCTGGCATTTGAAAGAAACGAATAAAACACCAAGAGTAAAATGGAAAATAATAAATAGAACAAGAACTTGTAAAACCTGGGATGACCCATGCCCTTTATGCCTACATAAAAAACTACACATCATTAAGTTTCTAAATAATGAAAAGTTATTAAACCATAGACAGGAGTTAACGGTTTTTGCCGACATCAACAAATTTTCGCATTAAATAATTAGCATAAAAAATAGATAAATGAATAAATTCCATAGTTTAATAAAAGTCTTAAAAGCTTAGCCCGATCATTAAATAAAAAATCCCTTTGTGAAGTCGTAAAAAAACAAATTGTAGTTCTGTGCAACGCGTTTATATGAAACAGCCATTTAAATAAACAAATAAATAAGGAGATTAATAGATAGATAATATAATACAAAATAAAACAAAATCCTCTCAACACTTAACGACTTGCCGTCGCGCCACGAACTATCTTTCGCTTTAAACTAACGAGACGGTGACCGCCACCATCAGCTTTGGAATAGATACACCACCACACCTCGGCATAACCTTTCCGAAGGTGACTGATCTGTAGATAAGAATTAACCGTTCGACCACCTAACCAAAATGGCTGGCCGTTTCCATAGTAATTAATGTTGAAAAGGACCATACTGATAAACACGCGTAAACCACAAGGTAGCTTATTCCTAAATTTTCGCTTGAGGATGAAGCGGGACTCGATACCTTAATTCAACTTAATTTTAATAATTATATTAACGGTTTCTGGCTCTCGCTATATATATATATATATATATATATATATATGTTTTGAACAATGAAAAATATTAAAAAAAATAAATTTTCAGACACACTGAATTGTATATTAATATTTTTTGTTTTATTAATACAGTTATGTTCCTCGACTAGTTTCGTCCAGCATGGCCATCATCAGGAGAACATATCCATGTTTGTTCGTAGGAGTGAATAACTGTCTCTGAAGAAAGTGAACTTTATGCGTAGTTTTTAATTGTTTTTATCTTTAATTTTGGTCGGACCATATAAAAGTGAACACTTAGAGGCGACAGGCTATTTGATGCTAGACGCAATCATCAGGCCACGATTGCGTCTAGCATCAAACAGCCTGTTCACTTTTATATTTACACAGGCTCTATCTCTGATATTGAGCCCTTTATCCCAGAAATATAGCACACCTTAAGAGTATATTTCTTCATATATATATATATATATATATATATATATATGATTTTTTTATTTATTTACAAACATGGTCGGAACGATATAGTTATATTACTTACAGTTTGCGTCTTATGTACGAATATTTTTTAAAAAAGTATTATATGCGTGAAATTATTTTTACAACTGTAAGTGCTGCGCATTTTACACATTCTTTTGGAAAAAATGATTGGCGCCCCTGTCTTACTCGGGAATTCTATACTACGGTCTCAAGTTATTTTCAAACAACCTTACCAAAGGAGATGACTACTTTTATTCTGAACGTGTTTGTAATTCTGTTTTGTTTTTGTTTTACAGTAAGGTTCACCCTGCACAATGTCCCGGGGCTACTCGAAGCCATTACGTTACGAGCCAGTTTGTACGGATAGAAGGGAAAGATAACGGTTGACCGTAGATTGATCAGGTTACGATTTTAGTGAAAACATCCTTTTGGGTGTCCGTTCTGCAAAGTAGCGATCCGTGGGAAGAAGCTGTTCGAGTTGAACTTATATCTTACAATGGAATACGAAGGTTCGCTACCATGTGCATAGCATGGCGGGTCTTAACCGAGAAGGTTAGAACTGTTGGAACTAAGGAATGTATTCGTCTGAACACTTGCTATAGAAATAGCGATAGAGCAGCGAGGGCAATTGTAAACAACTTATTGTTGTCTCATCATTTTTCTCCGCACATCAACTAAATTAGTCTTCAGATTTACTACATTAACGACTTGAATACTTGCACATCAGCCTCGTAGCCTAACAGTCCGTTTTTCTAACCAGGGAGCCAAAACAAAAAATATGTTCAGTGTAGCCAAACTCAAAACTTTTCAACCTTCAGACTGCCAGAAGTAAACTTGAAAAGTGCCATTTACTCGGAATGCACTCGAAATGAGGGCAAAGTGGAGAGCAGAAATAAGGTTGCACGCAGCTATAAATTGTCTTTATTCTGTTATATTACGCAACACTAAAAGCTCGTACCTTCCCATAAATAAACATGATAACAGTTGCCGTTTTAAGTTTAGACCGTGAGACAACATAAGGATTTAACTTAGCGGGTATAACTTTAAAAGACAAGAGTGAAAAAAATGAAGCTAATAAAAAAAAAAAGATTGAGAAAAATTTAGAGAGCAAAAATGAAGAAATGTTTTAAATAAATAAATAAAATTGAAAGAACTGCAGAAAAGGAAGCTATCGGATAAAAGTAGGGAGAGTAAGCAGATTGGAAGAGGGATAGTAACGAGTCTGAAGGCGGGAGAGTAAGTAGGTGAAGGAGAGAGAGTAAGGAGCATGAAGACATGGAAAGTAAGGAGAGTGAAGAACGGAGAGTAAGGAGGACGCAATAGGGAATAGTAAGAAGGATGAAGGTGATAAGAATAAGGAGGACGAAGGCGGGGAGAGTAAGGAGGGTGAAAGAAGGAGAATAAGAAGATAAAATTAGGGAAATATGGAGGGTGAAGACGGGGAGAGTTAGGAGGGTGAATGAAGAAGAGAAAAGCGGGTAAAGGTTGGGAGAGTAAGGAGGATGAAGGCGAGGAGAGTAAGGATGGTGACCGAAGGAGAGTAAGGATGGTGATAGAAGGAGAGTAAGGACGAATAGGTAGGGTGTATAAGATGTGCGCGTGAAATAGATGAAAGTCAAAAGATAAATAAGCGACAAAAGTTCATGCCAATAAACAGAGGATCTTTCATGTCAGGGAGAAAATAATGAAGGAGGGGAAGAAAAGGAGAAGCAGAATCAATATGGGAAGGAAAGAACGGGAAAAGAGAATGGGTGAATATTAATAAGAAGGAACTAAGGTGGAGATGCGGAAAAGAGGGATCTGGAGAGACGATATAGAGACGGAAGTGTATATTATGATAAAAGAGCGAAAGAGGAAAAAGAAGACACATTAGTATGCAGAAAGAAAGGCTATGATGTTCAGCAATTAAGGGAGAAAATTAAAAAGAATGTAAATGAATAGAAAGAAAGAAAGAAAGAAAGAAAGAAAGAAAGAAAGAATGAAAGAAACAAAGAAACAAAGAAAGAAAAAAAGAAAGAAAGAAGACTTTGATAATCAGCAATTAAGGGAGAAAATTAAAAAGAATCTCAATGAATAGAAAGAAAGAAAGAAAGAAATAAAGAAAGAAAAAAGAAAGAAAGAAAGAAAGAAAAAAGAAAGAAAGAAAAAAGAAAGAAAGAAAGGTTTCGATGATTAAAAATTAAAGAAAAATAACGGAATAGAATGAAATAAATAAAAAAAAACGACAGAAATAAAGAAATAAAGAAAGAAGTAATGAAAGATAGGTTCAGATGAGTAGAAAGGAAGAATGGAAGAAATGGAGAAAGAAAACGTGAGAAAAAAAAAGAAAAAATATAAAGAGAAAGAAAGGTTATCGTTAATAGAAATTAAGGAAAATAACAAGAAAGAAAAAGAGGAAGAAATAGAGGAAAATGTTACGATGAGTAGAAATTTTAGAAAGAAAATCAGAGTTTGAAGCAAGAAAGAAAGAAAGAAAGAAAGAAAGAAAGAAAGAAAGACAGACAGAAAGAAAGAAAGACAGAATATACTGGCGTAGAGTGATAGCAATAAGAAAGTGGAGAAGAAAGAGACAAAGACGGAAATAAGTCAGGAGGGCAATGTAGAAAGAAAGAAAGAAAGAAAGAAAGAAAGAAAGAAAGAAAGAAAGAAAGAAAAGGAAAGGTTACATTGAATAGAAAATAGGAATGAAAAAACAATAGAAAGAAAAAATGAGAGGGAGAAAGGTTACGACGTGAAGAAATAAGAGAATAAAATGAAAGAAAAAGAGACAAGAAAACTATATCAGAGTAAAAAGAATGAAGGAGAGGAAAGAGAATATTCGTGAAGAATTGGGCAAGTCAAAAAGGAAAAGGCAAAGAGCAAAGAAAAGTCTCTGAGATCGAAACGCACAACAGATAAAAACAAACGAGACGAAGTAAAGAAAGAGATTGAGGAATGGTAAAAGATGAAAAGACTGGGAAGAATTTGCAGGGAAAAATAAACAAATCGAAAAACACTTTCGGCAAAAAAAGGGAGAGCGAAACTTTGTAAATTGGATTCGGTGAAAACGTTAAATGACAAAACGGAGAGCCTGACTTCTAATGAAAGATCAATAAAAGGAAATTTTTTTTATAGGGAAGGAACGGAACAGATGGATGCGAACAGATGGAGAGAGAAATTGGTAGGCATGAAGCGAAAGAAGACAATCGATTGGGAAATGGGTGGAAAAAAACAATTCTAAACAGATTGAGATAGACACTTAGCAAGATATACATAAATAGACTGATAGACAGATAAGGAGAGTGAGATAAATGCAAATATCATATAAAAGAGATAGACTGTTAAATAAGAACAGTCCAAGAGAGGTAAATATTATATATATATATATATATATATATATATATATATATATATATATATATATATAACTATGAACCCTATGAAGGTTCATAGATAAGTTTGGTTTACTTAGTGTATTGAGTACTTAGTTACTTTTGCTTTACTCTGTTTGGATATTTTTTTCTTTAGACTGTGAGCTTGGATTCTGGACAATTGTTTTCGCCTCAATTTCATGTTCTTACATCTTTCTTTTTTTATTCTTTATTTTCATTTGGGTATTGGTTTGTTCATTTACAAGCCAAAATACCTATGGTTTTTCCAAACGAGTATAACTATTCATATTCATATTACTATTACACACACACACACACACACACACACATATATATATATATATATAGTCAAACCTAATGAGCCAGACAAACCTACCAAGGTTTCACTTAAGCAGATCGTCAGGGTCACTGACGATCTGCCTAAGTGAAACCTTGGTAGGTTTGTCTGGCTCATTAGGTTTGACTAGGTCTGCTCTACGTTTGTATCGAGCTCTTTAGTTTAGTTGTTTACTCGTATCAGGGTTTTTTCTTTGGGCCTTGAACCTGTATCTGTGCCATTATTTTCGACAGACTTTCATGTTCCTGGCTCTTTCTTTTTTAAAACCTTTTTTTCCCTTCGAGATTGATTTGGCTATTGTTAAATCAAGAATTCGAAGGTTTTTCGACACGAGTATAGTTACCTATATATATATATATATATATATATATATATATATATATATATATATATATATATATACATTGTAACCCGGATATAAGAGCTTTGTCGGGACCGGATAAGAAGTCTCTTATATCCGGGTTTGGTCAATTTTGTTTTATTAACACAGGCTCTAATTTGGGACCAGAAAAATCTCACTTATATCCGGGTTTCTCTTATATCCGGATTACAGTGTATATATATATATATATATATATATATATATATATATATATATATATATATATATATATATATATATATATACATTATGAAATGGACAAAATCCGACAATTATTTAAAGACATTTTTATGTTTAACATTGTTTTTATAGATACAAGTATTTAAGTAAATGCTCTGTTTATAATAAACAGTATTAAATAATATTTTCCCGTCTGAATGTCCGAGAAATTTTCATAGAAAATATTCAAATCCTGTTGGAGGACGAATATTTTCTATGAAAATGTCTTGGACATTCAGGCCGGTAAATGTTATTTAATACTGTTTATTATAAACAGAGCATTTACTTAAATACTTGTATCTAAAAAAACAATGTTAAACATAAAAATATCTTTAAATATATATATATATATATATATATATATATATATATATATATATATATATATATATGTACGGGGATGTTTGTGTGCGTGTGTTTGTGTGTGTGTATGTGTGTGTATATGAAAGAATATATATATTGTTAAAAATAACAGACAATGAATGTCTATTATGTTTATTATGATCAAACATTAATAGATATTCATTATGTTATTTTTAACAAAATATGTTTAAATAATTATCTGCTGCACCAATACGCTATATATATATATATATATATATATATATATATATATATATATATATATATATACATATATATATATAGATATATATATATATATCCGTGTATATCGGTACATGTGTACCTGTATGAGTGACTGCACATGTAAAATAAGGTATGCTTATGTGAAACTTGCATGGATGTGTATTCAATATATGACAGAGCAAGATCTCTAATATTACCTTCAAATATCACTCCATATTAACTTAAAAACTATACTTTAAGTAAGAGAAATTACCAATCTAAAAATAGTCGCAAATTAAATTCATGAATAAAATTCAAACTGATTGAGATATCACCTTAATAATCAGTTACAACTAGAAGTAAACTTATATTTAAAAATAAAATTTTAGTATTTTAATAATGTAAATTCTATGAATATTTTTCTAATGGACTATTTCATATTAAATCCCCCAAATTTTTGTTATAAAGATTTAAAAAAACTTAAATCGCTAAACCTCAAATTAAATTCCTTATAGACTGTTTAAACATTCAAATTTATATCTAACATTATAATATTTATGAACTCTCAAAGTAAAGCAAAACAACAGCGTCTATTTTCGGGCCTTTCATTCCAAAGAAAGTTAGTGACACTTTCTCTCATGACTTCCTTCTCTCTTTTTCCATTTATGCCTTTTTTCTCCTCTCCCCCTACTATATCAATATATAACTTCCGTTAAGTTAACCCATTAAATATGTCAATGTCTGGACTTCCTCAAACAATATTAAATTTGGAAGAATAGAAATCTTAAATCACTCTCTCAATCATGTCTCTCTCCCCCCTCACTTCCTCACTTCGTTAATTTACATATGCTTAGTACTACCCGTCAAAAATGTGTAAATTTCTTTTCATTTTTCGTTTCAACCTTTGGAAGTAAAGTCTGATGATCCGCGGTCCTTTAAAATGGCTGTGGTGAAATAATTTATTACATGGAACCTTAAAGTGGTCTGTTTTTATTTTTATTTAAATTATTAGCTCTGATTTACATTGAACTCTCTGGATTTTATCCTCCTTGGATCCCCCCATACGGATAACCTAGTTTTTCGTAAACTAAATATATATATATATATATATAATTAATTCATTGAGTCTGAAAGAAACCTCAACAGAATTCAGAAAGCACTGGACGGCCGTTTCGTCCTATATTTGGGACTCATCAGAAGTGCGCATCCACTACCAAGAATTGAAACCCTGACAGTTAGGTTGTCAAGCAAACACCATACCAACTGTTTCCAACGAAATTTATTTCGGTTGAGCTCTCTGGGGAGGAAGTGTGGGTTTGTAAACAGTGACAATTACGGCTAATAATGCAAGACACTTCGGTAAATCGAGCCGAGTTCTCTCAGTCACTGTGTGTTTTTCTAAAAATAAATACGCTTATATTCACCTTCTTACTTGCCAAGCGCCAACGGCTTAGGGGTCAAATCAACGACTGACGCCAATTTAGCCGGTTTTCGATCCTAACTAGAGGCAACTGGACGTCTGATGAGCTGTGATACAACGAAACAGCCTGTGTGTGGATGACAATATATACATATACATATATATATATATATATATATATGTGTGTGTGTGTGTGTGTGTGTACTTTATTATAGGATATTATATTCAAACATGAAAATTTAGACTGCATAAATACAATCACGTTTCGATATATATCAATACATCTCATCAGGCGTTAGAAAAATTAGATCTAAAAAATAAAATCTAATTTTACTAACACCTGATGAGATGTATTGATACATATCGAAACATGATTGCATTTATGTAGCGTTATTTTACATGTATGAATATAATATCCTATAATAAAAATATTGCACTACTATTCGATTGGATTGAGCCCTCTTTTAAATTCATGTTTCGAACTTTGGAATTTATATCCTATTCGTTCTCATCTCATATATATATATATATATATATATATATATATATATATATTAAGACATTTTCTTCATGTTTATACATTCTTTTTATAGATACAAATATTTAAGTAAATGCTCTGTTTTATAATAAACAGTATTAAACAATATTTACCGGCCTGAATGTCCGAGAAATTTTCATAGAAAATTTTCGTCCTCCGACAGGAATCGAACCTGTATCTTATACGGAACCGTCATATAGCCTGACGTGCCTTAACCGTTTCGGCCACAGAGGAGCGTTCGGTTAGCAGGGTCGATTTTACTGTCTTTAAACTTTAATCTTCCATTATTCTCTCACGTACATTCATATCTGCTCATGGTTTATCAAATGTAAACAAAAGACGTCACACATTATGAAATGGACAAAGTCTGACAATTATTTTATGTCTTAAAATAATTGTCGGACGTTGTCCATTTCATAATATATATATATATATATATATATATATATATATATATATATATATATATATATATATATATTAGAAATGATGTAAGACAAATTAGAAAAAAATTTTATCAAAGGATAGGATTTCATCGGATATCGTTTATTGACGTTGTTCTGACTACCCATTCGCACGAACCAGAGACGCGGGGAGTTACAAACTTGACAATTAATGTTTTTTGCCATCTAGCCATATTTCTACTTTTAATTAGCGTAGTATTTTTAATGTAAAAAAAGATCGTCATTACGGGTTTTTGTTTCTTTCTTTCTTAAATGTCTCTTTTGTGTTCACATAATCATTATTTAAACTTTTTGATGTTTCTCTAATACATTCTGTCTGTCAGTCACTGCAGGTTATAGAGTAAATTTCTCCTTCAAATTATGGCTCGGTGTTTTGTTTAGTAACCCAGATTTTGTGTGTAGTGGTAACCCATTTTTTTTGTCCAAGACAACAAAACCTGCGTTACTACTACACAGAAAAAACAATGGTTACTCATCGGAAAACAAAGAAAAGTATTTCCTTTCAATAATATGTGGAAATATCCACTCATTGCCTGATGAACGTCGCGAGTCTGGAAAATAGAGTATATATAATTTATTTACTCCTCCTCCAATATAATTTCAATAATCTTGCCTTATTCCACCCCTTCTATTACACTTAATGTTGTGTGTTCATATATAAATAATAAAAAGTTAGGAAATTATTTGTCCTATATCGCCAGATGATACCGAAAGTTTGAAGCCAAGCTAGCAGGAGTGGCTGATCTCCTAATTTTTTTAAAGCTCTGCACGTCAAATTTATATTTTTTATTTTCTTCATATGTGTATTGAGCACTTTTTAATACAACTATTTCCTGGTCTAATTTAACTTTGACCAATAATTCTTTTACAGTTATAATTTATATATATATATATATGGCTTCCCATACTTATTACATCTTGTTTTTACTCACGTGTGGTCATGTGTAATGTCATGAGCTGTGGTAAGATTTTCGTTTCTAGCGTCCCATATGCACGATATTGTCATTGCTTGGAAATCTTCCATGTAAACAAAAACAGACTATCATAATGGTTTTGTCCGTGTATTGTTTAATGTATTGTAATATAATTGTCATCTTTGATAATGATATAAGACGAAAGCTTAGATAGGATTAAAAAATATGTATCAATATTGTGATTTTCTTTCTTCTTTTAATAATAATGCTATTAAGTTCATCAGACGATATGAAAACAATTTACATAAAATAGACAAAACTTTTTATATTATTTAATGAAACATGCGTCAATGAAAAATGTCTGCCTCAATACATACATAGATATACATATATATATATATATATATATATATATATATATATATATATTTATATAGTACGAAGCAAAGGTGCACACTCATAGAAATGAAAAATGTCTGCCTCAATACATACATATATATATATATATATATATATATATATATATATATATATATATATATATATATATATATATAGTACGAAGCAAAAGTGCACACTCATGGAAATGATTATGAACAAAATATAAAGCATATTACATTTTAATTTATATTTAAAAACATGACTAAGCGACGAGGGTAAATTGCAACTCTTCCAGTGGCCTAGTCAGCGTCCGACCTTAAGTGAATTGAAAACCTTTGGGCGATAATGGAAAAGCATGCATGTAGTAAGAAAGTTAACACAGAAGACGATTTTTTTCGCGAATTAAAGAAATGATGGCGAAGAACGTTGACTGACTAAAGAATTTAGTGTATAGCATGCCACGAAGAATTAAGGCCTTTATTAAAGCAAAAGCTTACCCAACAAAATACTAAATAGTTTTTGACTTGTATAATGTACATATGTACGCCTGTATTAATACCCTGTATTAATTAACAAATTCTATTACTCAGTTGTCTAGGTGAAAATAAAAAAAATCAACTTTCTATAGGTGCGTCTATTTTCTGCCTCGTAATGTATATGTAAATCTTATATAACAAACGTTTTCAGTGTAACAGAGAGAGTTTGGGAACCACACACAAACACACACATATATTTTTTTTTTATTGAAATTGGAGTAGATTTGAACAGCGAAATTAGATCAGAACAATTTTGTTTACTGATGGGAATCTGATCTAGCCCATTTGGAATTGGGTCATTAGGAAGACAGTGGAAAATGATATAGATAAATTTTTATCGGTTAAAATTTGAAATAAAGCTTACTAAGGCTATGAGGAACTTTGAAATTCACATGATTTTGGGTTGAAGGCAGCACTCGTGATAATCGCGTACGGGCCAAGGGTTGATTAATGATCAGCCAGGTTTATCTATATAAACGCGCACAGAAATCTTTTGACAGAATGGTTGGCTCGTCTGCCGTCGAGTGCAGTTGAGCTGGGTAGATGAATACCAAAAAACAAAACAATGTATATATATTGTGTGCTACGTATATATATATATATATATATATATATATATATATATATATATATATATATATATATGTATGTATATATATATATATATATATATATATATATATATAATCAAGAAGGAAACGTTAAAGATTCATTTCAGTTATAATTTATTTCGTGAATATCTATATATTCATCTCTTCTGACCGAAATCTTTTTGAAAAATTGTTTACGTAAAGATATCGGAATAAATAGATATTCACGAAATAAATTATAACTGAAATGAATCTTTAAGGTTTTCTTGATTATAATAATAATAATAATAATAATAATAATAATAATAATAATAATAAAAATAATAATAATTATTAGTAGATTACATTGAGCTCTCCCTGAGTTGATATCCTCCTTGGAATTATCCCTACCAGTCACAAATTGTTATTACTTATGTATATATATATATATATATATATATATATATATATATATATATATATATTCATTTGTATGGATACGAGTTTGTGACGCTTTTGCGATCACCAGAGTTTGTTTGATCATTGCAAAAGCGTAAAATCCAGGGTCACAAATTCATAACCATTCAAAGGAAAATATTTGCTCTATCACTGATATTAAACACTTTCCAATAAGTACCACACACACTCACACACACACACGCACGTACACACACTTATATATATATATATATATATATATATATATAAGAAGAAATATATTTTTAAGATCGGCTATATTTATGGGATAAAGTGCTCAATATCAAAGATAGAGCGTATGTAAATATAAAAGTGAATATTAAAGCCAGGCCGGACTATTGCGTCTAACATGAAACAGCCTGTCGCCTCTGACTGTTGAATTCAACGTTTACTTTTATATATATATATATATATATATATATATATATATATATATATATATATATATATATATATATATATTGCACGACTCTTCGGCAGAATTGAGTCACTGTCAGTCACTGTGTGTTTATCTAAATCTAAAAATAAACACGCTAAAATTCACCTTCATCCCTGTCGTGCGCCGACGGCTTACTGGTAGAAGTTCCGACTGACACAAATTCAGTCGGGTTTCGATCCTAGCTAGAGGCAACCGGACGTCTAGCCACACTGATGAGCTGCGAAACAGTCTGTCTGTGGATGACAAAAATATATATGTATTTCTGTGTGTGCGTGTAATTATTTTTATTATTTCATTTTAAGAATCTATTTAATGAGATATATCCTTTGAATTTTAGTTACTTGCTGTGACGTCATCTGTTGAGTCCGGAAATGACGTCAAAATTTCGCAGCTGTTAGCTGTCCTTAGAATTCAAAATGGCGAAAATATGAGCTATAAAATTCTAAACGCCGCCTCGTTTCGGCTGATTTTTTCTGCCCGATGTGAGATATTACTTCCCTTCTGAACTGCAGTTCCTCATTCGTCCGTGTGCCAGTCGACTAATGTCCCTTTGAATCAGCTGTCTCTATGTCTGCATATCGTCCTTTAAGTTTTCTCTAATAATTTTCCTTCCTGTTATAATAACTTTCTTTTTCTCTTCCATTTTTATTTTACTCTCTTTCTCTTTTGATCAGTCAACATGGCACGTAATGTCTCTAATAGCGTCTACAATAATTATATAACCGCCGTTGGCTTTATCTCGTATCAAAGAATTTTCGGTGCTGATCGCTTCTTCTCTGTAGCATTCGATGACGAAATTCGCCCCCAAAGTGTTCAGGACCAGAAGGTTCCAGTTTCACCAAAACCTGCTCCTGTCATCCATTCCCTGTCGCCATAGGCTTTACAAGTGTTGGTGGAGGGTGGAAGAAAATCAGAGTAGACGAATATGTCGATGACGTGAATTTGTTTAAGGTGGACCTCAACTTGCCAAGAAGTGACACACACACTAGATTTCATGACCTTGCTCTGGAATGAGACATGCAAAATAGACATGAAACTGCAACGGACTTATTATATAATTGCACTCTCGATTGATCGATTATGTTGACCAAAGAATCGCCAAGTGCGCGAAATGTATTTCTGTTTGAACGTCCATTTTTGTAATATGAATCAATAAATTTAACGTTGTTTGATTGTTAATCTTTCCATGGTTGAAGTTGTCAAAGACTTAAGATGTTAAATCTGAAAGAAAAAGAAAAAAATCATTAGACGCTTAAACTTAATTCACATTTAAAATCGTTTCCACTTATTGGAATGCCCTTAAAGCAACACAACGCCAAGATTCTCTTTTCTTTTTCTACCCCCGACCAGAGCAGAAACAAGTTGATTAAGTTAATTTTTGATGATGTCTCTGCATAGTTGCTCCTTGATCTTACCAATATGACTTATTATCTCATCCTTCAGCTGTTGAAATGTTGTTGGCTTGTTGGCATAGACTACTTTTGAGATGATCCCAAACGAAGAACTCTAAACTTGCACGATCATGGCGGCCAATTGACTTCCCTTTTTCGAGAGATGATGCGACCTGGGAATTTCTCATTATATTTCTGTTTGAACGTCCATTTTCGTAATAGGTTTTGATAACTTTAACACGTTGTTTGATTGTTAATCTTTCCATGGTTGAAATTGCCAAAGAATTAAGTTTTACAATCTGAAAGAAAAAGAAAAAAAAATTAGACTCTTAAACTTAATTCACATTTAAAATCGGTCCAACTTATTGGAACACCCTATATTAGTTGTAACCGGATTTATTCAATCTTATCAAGACGATTCTAAGAGAAGTAAAAGACCAACCAGAATCTATTATCAGTGGACATAATCCTAACAACTTCAGATGACAATATTTCTCGCCCGGGCTAATCTTACATATTTATAGACCTTACTTTTGAGATGACCTCCAAATGAAGAAATCTAATGGCGTCAAGTTCCACGATCGTGGTGGCCAATTGACTTCGTTGTTTCGAGAGATGATGTGATCTGGGAACTTCTCGTTGCATTTCTGTTTGGACGTCCACAATAAGTTTCAGTAACTTTAACGTTGTTTGATTCTTAATCTTTCCATGGTTGAAATTGCCAAAGACTTAAGTTGTTAAATCTGAAAGAAAAAGAAAACAAATCATTAGACGCTTAAACCTAATTCACATTTAATGTCGGTCCAAGTTATTGGAACACCCAGTAATAATATAAGATTGCTACGGGCGTCTTAGGTTCTCGAATCACTATTCTTTTTGGCTTTATATTCATTTTAACAGGTACAGAAGCTAATAAGTCATGCAAACAAACAACAAAATGCCTTCTCAGAGATATGGCACTGTCATCAGATTAAAATATATCCGTTAAAGAACATGACATAATAAGTAAAAATTAAAAAAAAAACAACTGCCAACTTAAATATATTTCTAATCCTATAATAATTGAAGCCAGCAAAACACGTGCAGACAAGCATTTTAACAATGTTCCTAACAGACTTATGTTTACAAGCCATTTAAAGAAACGCGGCATGTAAAAATGCATATCTCCACAGGATAGTATTATCAATGTAAATTAAGTATAAACATTGTTAAGTATCACTTAACGTCAGGATTTGGGCAAACAGAATGCATATATTTACTGTCTAGATCTCGGGAAAGGAATCGGTAAGGGGATGTACTGTACCTAAAGCAAATAATAATAATAATAATAATAAATCGGGTTGCACGGTATTGGCACCCACAGAGTATAAAACAGGGCATGACAGAATGGGCCAATATCTGCACTAGAAAATATGAAACTTTTACGGAAAGGAAACTGAAAGAAATTGATATGAACACCACCCTGACCCGGTTACGATGATAGGACCTGTTACAATTTTATGGGACTACACAATACACACAGACAGAACAGTCAAAGCTACCGTCCAGACATTGTTATCAGAGACTGCAAACAAAACAAAAAACAAACAATAAAAATAACAGTGCCTCCTTATTGATATGGCAGTCCCTGCAGACTGCAATGTATCTTTGAAGATCTTCAAAAAGCTATCAAAATACAAGGACATTGAAATCGAAATATCAGAAATATGGCACATGAGAACATTCGGAAATAAAATTCCAATAGACTCATTGAAGGGATTCCTGGAAGCCCATGCCTTAAAGAAATAAAAAAAATTGTTCCCACGAGTACAGTCCACACCTTACGAGAGGATTTATCTATGTAAAATTTTTGTTGTTGTCATTTTTTTAATTGCTCAGTGAAAAAGTTCATGATGCCATTCCTGACCTTAGGTCTCTGGTCGGGACCCGGAAAGAAATGGGTACACATCAGAACTCAAAGGAATTCTAGCAATAATAATGATAATCGTGATAATTAAACCCTGAATGCACCGACCTCGCGACCTTTAAAACTAGATACCTGCACAGATTTGCTAAAAAAATGAGCATACTTGATGGAAAGATGCCCAGAACTTGACAAAGAAAAAGTTTTGTCGTCAAAACGTTTATATTATTATTAAGAGGAAAGACAAAATGATATTTTTAGATCCTTTTTAAAACGTTCAAAATTTTGGCTGAAAGTTTTGATTTTCTTGCCTCAGAAAGTAAAACACTTGGATTTGGAAATTCTTGAAATAATTGTCGGATTTTAATTAAACTTTTAGGATTTCTTCCCAAATGAAGTAAATTATTTTAGAATTATGTCTTTTTTTTTTTAGAAATTCTTGTAAAAACATTTTTATAGCTGTTAAACCCAGCGTATTTAATTCATGAAATTTCGAGAAATTAATTTTTGCACTGCTTATTGTTTGTTTGTTATACGTAGAACTCCTTGGAGAATTTAAATCATCATTTTCCTTCCGTCGAACAGGAGCCCAAGTTACTGATAATCTACATTGAATCCTATAATAAAAAATGCAATAAAAATAAAGCTATATTTTATTTAGAATAGTTTTCAATTGCTTTTATAAATACCATATATTATGAATACTATTTTCTTAAGAAAATAAATTTTCTGTATTTCTGAGATGAGGTATTATGTACACTATTTACATTATTCGGATATTTGTCGCCATATTTATTACAACCTTTCGGCCGTTGTACGCTCCGGTCTTCTTCAGGTGGTTGGAACGTCAAACTGAACGCTTTATTTCACTCACTGGGATAGACTGTTCTTAATAAATATAGCGACAAAGATGAGGACAATAGTCCGAATAATGTAAATAGTGAGCCAATGTTTGTCAAATTTAATCCCGTCCGTTCCCACGATCAGTAAAATAATTAATTAAATATCCAGCCATTTTTAATGGTTTGTTTTTGAGTTATTTGAAATTTACGAAAATGGACTGACTGGAGTTAATATTCTGATTAAACTAATATTAGCTTAAAAGCTCTGAAATCTTAAAAAAATATCTTTTACTTTTTGTCGATATATATATATATATATATATATATATATATATATATATATATATATATATATATATATATATATATATATGTTGAAACATGGGTAAAAGGAAGGATCTAACAACTGCTGAAAAACAGAAATAAGAAAGTTTTTCGTGTGAGGGATTGTCCACATTGAAGATATCAAAGGAGCTTTGCGAAGATCATCAAACGATAAAGAAGGTCGTTGAAAATATAAGTTGAGAGCTCAGAGCAAAGGAAAAGGTTTTAAGAACTCGCTTCCTCGAGATGAACGTAAAGTAAAGCGAGTTATAGCGAAACAACCACTTTTGACGGCCAGTTATCAGAACTTTGAAAAGGCTGGACTTGTGTTAGTCAAGTAGGACAAAATGGTGGAGAATACTTTGTGAACTGGGATCTGTAAGAAGGCTCCCCATGCCAAATTCTCTTCTCTCTTTTAAAGCAAATAATTTAAAGCGTCAAAATCGGACTAAGAAATACAGTGCTGTTCGATAAAAGTGACTCACCTCAAAATAATTTGTTATCTATTTTTTGTTTTGGGAGGGGGGTAAAATAATTTTTAATCTTACTGATATAAAGACACCTTCTCGACCACCTAGGAAAAAAAGTTTATTCACCCTTAGGTATTCTATTGATAATTATAAATTTGGATATAAATGAGATTCAGGAAGAAAAAAACTCTGTGCAAAAAAAGGGACTCAGATATCGCATTCTAATGATTAAACTGGTAAATTTAAAAGAACTTTTGACAATACACTCAGAACAATTCTAGAACAGCTTAAATTAAATCTAGAGTATTCCAGAATATTCCAGAAAGCCTCATACAGTATAAAAACAGCTTGAAATAGCCACTCAAGTCACCAACTAGATGAAAGGGTACAAACACGCATCAGAACCAGAAGCAGGCAAGTCTACGAGAGAAATTGCAGAAATTGCTATAACCTCGCAATCAACTGTCTCTCGAGTGCTTAGGGCACATAATGATGCCACTCTTGCTCCAAGGAAGGAAACAAGGGGACGAAAGAAAAAGATTGATGATAGAACTGGCAGGGTAATCAAGAGAGAAGTTGCGAAGAATAGGATTATAACGAGCCAAGAAATTGCAGCCAATCTAAGCGAAGAGCAAGGTGCTAGACTTGCCTCTTCAACAGTCCGTCGGTGGCTGTTAGAACAAGGCTACAAATCTTGTACACGAAGGTTTAAGCCGCTTATAAGCAAAGCCAACAAAGCCAAGAGACTTGAATGGGCTCACTATTACAAACATTTCACCGTAGAAGACTGGAAGAATGTTCTCTTCTCCGATGAAACGAAAGTTGAGCTAAATTCAAAGGATAAGGTGAGTCACTTTTATCGAACAGCACTGTACATAAAAAGTGACTTTTCTAATGTAATTTTCACGAACGAATCTCGTGTGACACTTGATGGACCTAATGGAGAGGGCCAAAGGATGGATTTTATTCAAGTCAGACGTACCTGTGGCTAAAAGAAAGCAACAAGGAGACAGTAGTGTTATGATATGGGCTGGAACTTTCGACAAAATCATTACTGGATCATCAAAAGGCGATGAAGTAGTTAAACTGAACAGTGCTAACAGAAGAATTTCTTTGCATGGTATAGGACCCAGTGTCGCAGTTTCAAAGTGAAGTGTGTATTTATGCACGACAATACTCCTTCTCATGTATCTAAGCTTACCACTGAATCATTTGAGCATAAAAGATTTACAGGAAAAAACGATAATGGAATGTCTAGTATCAAGTGCTGGTTTGAATTCGATCAATTGTGAAGATTAAATTATATGAAGGTGACAAACAATATAACAGCAAAGCGAACCTATGGGAAGCAATTAAAACTATCATGTCGGAAACTGAACCTGCTGAAGTAGAAAAAAATCATAATCAATGGATAATAAGATTATTGGCTGTTATTGAGAAGGTTTACTATATTAAAATGTAAAGGATTCACTTATATGCGTTCGTTATTTGTTCTATTATAGGTGTTGATCAATTTTTTATGATTTTACTAGATTTTTATTGAAGTAAAATCCGATTATTTGGTTTTGCCTAATAATTTCAGACCGCAGTTTGTTTTTTAGAATACATCAAATAACTTCAATAATTTTAATAAAACATATTGATACTACCTAAAATTTTAACCCAGGCTTTGCTTTGACATCTAAATTGATTGAACTTTGACATTTTAGTTTTCAACCCAAATTTGAATTATTGAAGTTTCTATGATTTGCTTACTAACTTCAGACAGGGTGTAGACTTGAATAGGTTAAGATTGTAGAGATCGTTGATGCATCCTCTTTGGGAGTGGGTTCCAGAAAGCAGCGGTTCGTGGGAAAAAGTTGCTTAACTTACATCTCGTCACCGGTGGAATGGAATTAGAATAGTGTTTCACTACATTGGGCATGATATGACGAGTTCCATCCGTGAAGGATAGAACTGGTGAACCTCAGGAATGTAGTTCGTCTGAGGACTTTTCATGGAAATACCGATAAGGCACTGAGAGGCTTACAACCTTTCGTCTGTGAGAAAGGATTTATACAATAGTATATAGATAGATATTTGTCATGCTTAGAGCTAAGTGTGTACAGAGACATTGGCTTAAGGCGACATCACGTACGATCACCGAAGCTAAGCAACGTCGAGCCTGCTCAGGTCCTAGATAGGTGACCGCTTGGGACTATACGATGCTGTAAGCTTGGATGTGCAGGTGGTGTACTGGATGATGGCTCGGACTTGAAAATTGGCGACCAGAGTTCCAATTCCACTTTGGTTCGTTATATTGACTTACGTGCAAATGCCTCGAGTAAATGTGTGAATCCACCTCTTCTCCCCCCAGCTATGGGTTAATTAGTACGACTTGTATCGCTAGTACCATTATTATTTCAATCCCCTACCCGAAGTTTTTACAGATTAATTTAGATTTCGGCATTAAATAACCCATTGAGGTGTTGATATGCCGTCGCTTCCCTTTGTCTTTTTAAAAAATACTTTCACGGTAACTGCCCCGACGAGCTACTTTCGCTGGTCCCCAAACTGCATGAATTTAAACGTACTACGAGGTTGGCATCTCAGTCCCACCCTTTCACTGTCGAAAAGGATTAAATATAACCGTCTCTTCTACTCCAATAACTTTATGATTCTCTCTTCTCATCTGTAGAATTCCCTATAATCTGCAAATATTCAAATGTAATGTCAATCGACATCTTCTGATCCCTTGATCGCGATCCCCGCCCTTCTCTATATCCTTTACTCAAACACTCCTCTTTGTTCTTGTTCTCACTCTCTCTGTAACCCCTTGCGTGCTAGAGGCATCCCCGCCTTGCTTGGAGGTGAAATGCTTAAAAATGTACATTTATGTTAGGATAAATATTTGTTGATAATATTTACTTAGTTTATATTAATAGGTTAGATATATGTACAGTCAATCGGCATCTCCAGATGCCTTGATCTATCCCCCGTCCTTTTCTTCATCCTTTTCTCTCCACGCCTCTTTAATCTTGCTCATACTCTCCGTATGCCCTTGAGTGCGAGTGGCACTCTCGCCTTGCTTGGGGTGAAATGCTTAAAAAAATACATTAGTCATCTTTATACTTGCGTCTATAGGTACACATTGGTCAGATTTATTATTGATTTTAAAGGTAAATACGCGCATCTGTCCTTGAATATATAGATAAACATGAATCTACATTATACTTGATTGTATTGGTATAACTAGAAAACATAAGTTTAAAAACATTAGTTGAATTTGTATTTGAGCCTAGAAGTAGACATTAGTCTGATGTACATTTGAATCTGTATGCAAAAATTGTCCCTGTTTATACTTGATTATTTGGTATATGTTGGTTATGTATATACTTAAGTCTACAATTAAGCATTGACTGGATTTATATAAATTTAGCTCTAAGTTGAAATGGTGATCCCTCTTGATGTGACCTCCTGACCCAGTTTTCCTCTCTACTGTTCCTTCTTTTTAAAACTTATTCACCGTTCTCTTGATGGTTCTTGAATGGACTTTGAAGTTGGAAGCCACAGTATGAATTTTGGTACCATTACTGAAGGCCTGAATGATCTTTTTCCTCTCACCACTGCTCAGTTGGGAAGACAGTGGGGCTGGCAGAAAACGATTTTAACCTGTTCTCTTTCAAGCTGAATAACTCAAAGAGTTTTTTCAGTGTTTCTTACGAAAAATAGTGTCGTGATGGTTAAATGTCTTATCTGAAAACATGGGAAAGAGAAGTTCAATTAGTTTAGAGGTTCTTTATAGATATCGAACATTTTGAGGAATGAGCAATTATCGCATACTGTTACATGACTTGGACAATTTTACTGTTACACTGGTATATATATATATATATATATATATATATATATATATATATATATATATATATATAATTATTAGTAGTATAAAATAATCTAGCCTCATCACCATCATCAGTCACCTGGCGGTTGTGGTCGTACGTTAGCTGATAAGTTCCCTCCAAATAACTGGGTTGAAAGGCGAAGAACATTCTCTTCAGGCGTAGTGCGTTTTGACCCGAAGTAGACCTGTTGGAACTCATCCCTCTCCAGATCAAACCACACCCGATGTCTACACATGGCTATTGTTTAGGCCCGGAGGAAGCTTTCACCTGGCTGATAACGTCAGTGCAGGAATTCCTTCGCCCAGCGATGTCACCTCATCACTGTAATGGTTAAATACACTGACTACCTCATTGTGCTAGATGGCCTTTGACCCCACAAGAAGACTCATCCGCTCTAAGACCGCACTGGTTTTTATCCTGTTGGGTGTCTAACCATGCGCTTCACTAGAAAAGCCTGGTGGGGAAATCGATTCAGACGCCAATGATCCGATCAAAGGGCAGATTGCAATGGTTTACATGATATTACTAGCATTCGTAGAAACAGTAGAATATGTATATATATATATATATATATATATATATATAGAGAGAGAGAGAGAGAGAGAGAGAGAGAGAGACAGACAGACAGACAGACAGACAGACAGAGAGACAGAGAGAGACAGAGAGAGACAGAGAGACAAAGAAAGAAAGAAGGAAAGAAAGAAAGAAGCAGACAGACAGGTAGACGGATGGACGGCCGGATGGACGGCCGGGCGGACGGTGGAGTGACGGATAGCGATTCGGATTGACGAATTGGAGAGTCGAGTTCGATTTCCATTGCATTCACATTCCGTGGGAAAGGTGTGAATCCTCTTCTTCTCCCTCCAGCTATGGATAAATGGCATGAGAGACTGGGTTCTATAGCTTTGGATGGCAACTGGTCTAGAAGGACAGCTCTGAATGCGGAGGGTTGTTTTGGTACCTTGTGGCACGTAGTGCACCAGGTCTTTGCATTCGGCCCTTCAAAAAGTGTGGTTTCGTGCAGACAAAGCCTTTACCACTTTAATCACATCATATGTGCTGTTGTCTGGCTGCCAGTTCCTAGGAACTGAGCTGCTTGACCCTCATACGCCGAACACGACGGGGATGATTCCACCATATATATATATATATATATATATATATATATATATATATATCTGCGTGTGTGTTTCCTTGAATTTGACAGACAAGGAATTTTGTTACTCAATTTTACATTTACATATATATATATATATATATATATATATATATATATATATATATATATACGCAAACACACACACACACACATACACACTGGGGGATTACATTACATTAACTTGAAACATCTGTTCATGTACGATCACCGAAGCTAAGCAACGTCGAGCCTGGTCCGTGCTTACATGGGTGACCGCTTGGGAATGACAGGTGCTGTAAGCTTGGATGTGCGGATGATGTAATGGCTAACGGCCTAGAATTTAAAGAAAGCCGAATTTCAGTTCCACGCGTAACCCCCCACCCCCGGAAATAGGTATAAATCGACCTGCTCCTCCCCCACTAGCTATTGCTTAATCAGTAGTACTTCTATCAATGAAGAATGAGATCTTACAATCTAAAAATATTTGGGGCTTTAAATAATCTGTAAATGTATGATAAACCGTAAATAAAATCCAAATATATATATATATATATATATACCGATTTCAACGGATGAGGGTCAGGCAACTCAGCTTCTAGAAAACCGACAGCCAGACTCCTGCAGAGATCATTTGATTATAGTGATGAAGACTTGTACAGAACCAAGCACACTTTTTGGAAGAGCCAAATACAGAGAAATGGGGTACAATATGACGCAAGGTCCCCAATCAACCATCCTTATTCTAGACTTTCTTATTTATCCATAGCTGCGGGGAGAAGAAGAGGGTTCATACCTTACGCAAGTTAATTGAATGCAATGGATATGACTGGAATTTGAACTCGACTCCTCGATTCCTCAAGCCGATCGGCTATCCATTACGCCACCATGCCTATATATCAAACGGAGGAATACTAGCTACTTACGCTATCAAGGTATGCACCGACGACACTTTATTATTGTAAGTGTGTTGCTCCATTTGAATATTTAACAGCTGTGCACTGTGGATCTTTTGCATCGTGTATCGGGCACTTTTTATATAAGCGTTTGCTAAGCAAGTCCGGATTTGACCGGATTAAACTGTTTTATTGTTATATATATATATATATATATATATATACACCCAATATACATATATATACACGCTATTTATGTTTTTTAAAATACAACGTGTGTTAGCACGTGCGATACCCTGTCTTCATCAGCCGCCGACCAGGGGTGATCTCACGGTTTCGGTGGCTATGGCGGGACGGCTACCCCAGGCACCAATATATATATACATATGTATATACACTCTCTCTATATACACACACACACACACACACACACACACACACACATATATATATATATATATATATATATATATATATATATATATACACACTTTGGTGATACAGTGTAGAGTAGCAGCAGTCAGAAGCAGGGAATACGTAATTTGCGCCCCCGGCCGAAAAGTTTATGGAACGCAAATTCAACCTCAATACTCTGCATTCCTTGTTTCATCGGTAAAAGTTCTCCTCACTGGCATGTCACAGTGATTGACAGAGAAAAAGTGGTTGGGTTTAATTATCTGTTGAGCAAAGAAACCACACTATCATAACAAATTTATTTGCACAGAAAAGAACAACTAAAAAAAAAAAAAAAAAACTAGAAAAAGAAAAAGGAAAAAAAAACCAACCCTGTCTGTTTGTCTCTCACATATTTGCTGGGACGGAGAAGCAATTTCGTTCACGCCAACTGCAAATAAATAAATAAAATACAAACATCTTCTTTACCACTCGAGTTTCTTCTAACTTTGGGAATCGGGCATTACTTTGAAGGGATCCACACACTCACATTCGCATAAGGCCCACGATAGAAACCGATAGCCTTACATCTTTCGCGGCGGCTCAGAACTGCTACCGGAACAATTTTCAACAGATGGTGGCCATATGTTCGATAGAGAACTGGGTGGCTCTTGCATGATCTGACATATACATGAAGCAAGCGCATTACTCATGGGGCTTGGAGGTTGGGCGGAATAAGGCGAGTTAGAAACGGTGTTGGTTGGTCGAGAGGGCTGGTATGGGTTTCGCAGAAGTCTTTGACTTTGATGCTCGTTAAGTGTTTTCCCTCTTTTTCTTATGGTATCCCATAAGTGATAAAATATTTATATAGACTGACAGGAGCCTGATATTGATTCGAATGTAAGGTGCGTGAGTGTTATCACAGAGGTACGGACGATTTCATGAGTCACAGGAAAATGGAATCAGCTAATTCAGATTTCCGACGGAGAGAGTTTGCGCTCATATTCGATTAATGCGCTTGGGGAAAGGCGTGAATCCATCTTTCCCTGAATCTCCACTTACGGGATAAATAGCAGAGCAGACTAGACTCTCTAACCTTGGTTGGGGGAGAGGCTGGGAAAGAAAATCGGCATTTAAGTACAATGAAGAGTTTACAGATAATTAAGACAAGAAGCTATGGAGAGCTATGATCGCACGCAAACATGGAAATTGAGGAGGCAAATGATGCTCGTATATCAACTGAAGTGGTTGAGGTTTAATTCTTCCTATATTTGTTTTAGATGTGTGCAAAATTTCCCAGCGGTCATGTTTTAAAACCAGAGAATGAATTCATATATATATATAATAATTCATATATAATTCATATATAAAAACTGGCTCTACGCTGGAAACGTTTGCACACATTACCTATTTGGTGCGTGCAAAAGTTGTATCTGTTTATATTAATCTGCACCTTGAGAAATCAGGACGCCACTCCTCATTGCATTCTATCTTTTTTTTTTTTTACAGGAAGGTTCAACCCGTACAAGGCCCGGAGGCCACTTGAGTTAGAGGGTTACGTTAAGGCAGTGGTTCCCAATCACTGTGCCGCGGCACATTAGTGTGCCGCGAGGAGATAATACCTAGAAGCCATTTAATTTCATTTTGTTTAATAAAGACATTCAATTTCTTAATCATGATGACACCGCTCAATTCAAAATGGCCGAATTTCTGGAATCTAAACGTTTCGCGCATACTAATTGGTAAGTGTTATTATGGTTTATATTAGTCATGGGGTGATTAATCGGAATATCAGGAGTTTTTCAAAGTATCGGGAATCGGCATCGGAGCTGAATAATTCAGACCCGATTTCGATACCAAAACGATTCCTAAATACGCAGGTTGTAAGACAAAACTTGTAACACAGAACTGTACTATGTGAGGTTTTACGTAATGCTGCTAACTCCCAAACATTTTTTTTACCTTTTCCTAACCATTTTGAATCTTTTCAATTTCAGGCTAATCTAACTTTATGCACAACTGTCCCACTTACATTCACCAATATTATTTTATACCCGATGTTGAATACAGGATATGTTGATTTGTGTGAATAAAAGTTCTTCTTATATAATATTTTTTGTTTTTTATTATTTTATTGCAAAAAGGCTTTATGAGTGGAAAATATTTATTTTTTGTGATAGGTGTACCGCGAAAATTTAAAGAACGCAAAAGTGTGCCGCCATATAAAAAAGGTTGGGAACCTCTGAGTTAAGGGGTAGTTTATAAGGATAGGAGGAGAAGATAACGGTTAGCTCTAGACTTGAACAGGTTAAGATTGTAGTGATCAGGGAAACATCATCTTGGGAGTTTGTTTCATAGTGTAGTAGTAGTTCGTGGGAAGAAGCTGTGTGAGTGGAAATCATTTCTCCCGATGGCATACGGAGGGAATTTACGTGGTTTACTACTACGTAAATGGTATGGCGTGCCCGATTTAAAATGCATAGTTATTGGTATGCCACGATAAAAAACAATGAGTATGTCACTAAGAAAGGAACGAGTGAAGATATGGACAGAACAAAACTGCTGGATTTACATGTAAGCTGGCATGGCCTGCAGCACTGTACTAGTGGTACTTATAAAAGCCCTTTAGTCACTAGTGGTACTTATAAAAGCCCTTTAGACCCTGATAAAACTAATAAAAAAAGAAACAAAAAAAGGATATAAGAACATGGGAGATATGTTTATTTTCGTATTAAATGAGGCTCCTTTAAACTAATTTTAAAATAATTTAGAGTATTTTCACCCCCTCTAGATGGAGTGTGTCGTTTTACTTCAAAGGGCCCCATTTTGATCTTGATGCATTTTTTTTTATTATATACAAATAGATTTTTTTTTTGCACCCTTTACCGTTCCATGTTTTACACCATAAAAGCATGATATACGTTTTTTAATAGGCACGGGTAGGTGAACATACGTAATGGGATCACAAATTCTATTGGCCCGGGAGCCTCTTAAGACTTAAAACCGGCCCTGCCCATAGTAAACCTTGACAGAAGACGATGCTAAGAACGCAGACAGATTTGGCAAATGTTCTTGTATTTTGCATCAGGAATTTCTGCTATTGACTGAAACTAACTGTTGTGGTTTTTTTTCGATATATATATTTAATGAATTCCCGCCCTGTTTATAAGTTTATATATATATATATATATATATATATATATATATATATATATATATATATATATATATATATATATATATATGAAGAAATATAGTCTTAAAGTGTGCTATATTTATGGGATAAAGTACTCAATATCAGAGATAGAGCGTGTGTAAATATAAAAGTGAACATAGAAGTCAACACTTAGAGGCGACAGTCTGTTTCATGCTAGATACAATCGTGGCATGACGATTGCATCTAGCATGAAACCGACTGTCGCCTCTAAGTGTTGACTTCTATGTTCACTTTTACATATATATATATATATATATATGTATATATATATATATATATATATATATATATATATATATATATATATATATATATATATATGTATATATATATATGAAACTCTGAAATCAGGTTGCTGAAGGTAACATCGATCCGCTAAGTCACAAATTTAATATTTGTGTTAATTATATATATATATATATATATATATATATATATATATATATATATATATATATATATATATATGTGTGTGTGTGTGTGTGTGTGTGTGTGTGTGTGTGTCTGTGTGTGTGTGTGTGTTATAAAATAAAGAACAAATTGGAAACGTATATCAATCTAGCATGTTTCACTTTTGGCAAAGCTTTAATTAAAGTGAACCATGTTACATTTATATACATCTACTTGTTCCATATTTTATCATCCTGTTGAAATCCGATACACATTTGATCTTTAACTCATATACATAATTTATTATCTATTTTATACAATACACACATACACGCACACACACACACACACACACACACACACACACACACACACACACACACACACACACATTACATATATATATATATAGAGAGAGAGAGAGAGAGCGACAGAGAGAGAGATGAACAATGAAAGAATAATGATTGTTCTCTCTCAATATTTTTTCATTCATCTCATATCATCTCGCACTCAATAACCCTTGCGCCTTAATGGCTTTATTGCCTTGCTTGCTGTGAAAGGATTACGCCACACAAACACAATCACGAATACACATTACTATCTGATGCCCGCTTAGACACACAAGAATCTACACAAACTTACATACAGATAGAATTATCTATGTTTTTTAATGCATGTGCCACGTGTCTGCCCGAATCACAATTAAAAATGCCAGTGTTTTTGTCCTTTTGTCTGTTTTCTCTCAATCTCTGAGTCAGCTTTAATAAAAGTGAAGCATGTTAGATTGATATACGTTTCCTATTTATTCTTTATTTTATCATCCTAAATGTAATGGACCTAAATCTTACATTATATCAATGGAGATATAGTTGAAAGTGGTAAATTGTGGTCAGCTGATGGTAACAAAACTTAAGGGCTCGGTGTATTACTTGGCATCTTCTAACTGCCAATCTTTCGTTTGCTCCAAGGACCATATTTACCAGTGCAAACATGTGTTGAATAATCATCACAGTGGGAGCAAAGTCCAATTTGCCATATGCTGAAATTCTAAACTAGAAAACAGATTTGATTGACAAAAATGTTTCGAAATTGCCGACTCTGCGCATGCGCGCTCATGCACACAGGCAGACACGTAAACACATACACACACCTCGCGACAACTCAAGCAAAAAAATGTACACACAGGCACAAATGCAGTAATATAGAGGCGCACAAAATCTACTACACATACACATACTCACTAACACACTCACCAGTATATGCACACGCACGCAAGCGCACGCAAAACTAGAGATAATGACGACCACCCACTCATACAGAGAAAAAAGCCCGGATACACACACACACACACACACACACACATGAACATACGAGAGAATGTTGAAATGTTATCGGTTTGACCCCTTCCCAAAATCAGATCGGGATACAGATTTATTTTCGAAAGGCCCCCTTAGTCAGGCCGAGAACTTTTCAGAACTATATACAGAACTGTATATTTATTTGCTGAAACATATACTTCGACAATGATAAAAATAAGTAAAATAAAACATATGTGTCCGCTTATATCTATTGATATTTATCTTTGGCTTCTACACACACACACAGACATATATATATATATATATATATATATATATATATATATATATATATATATATATATATATATGAAGAAATATAGTCTTAAATTGTGCTATATTTACGGGATAAAGTGCTCAATATCAGAGATAGAGCGTGTGTAAATATAAAAGTGAACATAGAAGTCAACACTTAGAGGCGACAGTCTGTTTCATGCTAGATGCAATCGTCAAGCAACTTGTACTCTTCTTTTTCTCGGCTATTTATATATACGGGTCAGTGGGGCATTGTGGGTAGTCTATTTTGGCGATCATTTTTACCGGAAGTCCTTTATTTATTATAAATAATATATAAATTATAAATATAATTATAATTATAAATAAATAAACAAATAAACGACATCCGATAAAAATAACGGCAAAAATAGACTACCCACAATGGACCACCGGCCCGTATATATAAATAGCCGAGAAAAATAACAGCACTAGTTGCATCTAGCATGAAACAGACTGTCGCCTCTAACTGTTTACTTCTATGTCCACTTTTATATATATATATATATATATATATATATATATATATATATATATATATATATATATATATATATATATATATGCAAATGAAGAGAAAGAACAGATTTAGAATCCACAGTTCTCTTACATTTACTTTTTTTAAAACTGATCAATACAAACTATATGTATGTATGTATTGTATTTAGGCAGCAATCCTTCATTTATGCATGTTTCATTTAAAACGACAGACAAGCTGCTTTTTATTTAATTTTTCTTGTGTTCGAATAAGTGTTTTCTTTTTGGGACACAGTGTGTGTAGAAACTGTCCAAATGTTCTATAATTCCGAGCGCTTCAGCCATTATCAAGGATGATTTTATTTTTTTAAGTTTAATTGAGTGCCTGCGTTCTGTGTATGTTTTTAGTGTTATAGAGATCTTTTATTTTCCTAAAACAGATAGCACATTGTGGCCGTGTTCGTAATCAATATTAAACCGAAACCAGAAAGCCTTAAGACCTTAATAATAAAAAAGAGAAAGCCAACACTTAATAATATTAACTATGAACACGGCCACAATGCCAGAACACGACCAGAACAGAAATAAACAACTTTTAGTATAAAGGAAGTTAACATTATCCATAGAGAAGATTACGCAAAGGTGTCTCTCTCTCTTTTTAAATTTTGTATTTAATGTAACTATGAAAACAAAACCATTTCGCTTCAGTTTTGCCTTAAAAAAAACTAAGATTTTTTCCTATTGTCATTCTTATACACACACACACACACACACACACATATATATATTTATATATATATATAAATATTGTGTGTGTGTGTGTGTGTGTCTGTGTGTGTGTGCTTGTGTGTGTATACTTAATATCAGAAAAGATTGATGTTGCATTCATCATCTTGACCCCAAACTTTCGCAGATGGACACGTCTATCCACTCGTCAGGGAGTATCAGCAACTGACTGCTAATACATCTCGATTTTTTTATATGCATTTATCATTAGTGCAAGCTTTTGTCATAGTGTGTGTGTGTATGTGTGGGTGTGTGTGTGTGTGTGTGCGCGCGCGCGAGTTCTCCCATATATATATATATATATATATATATATATATATATATATATATATATATATATACATATATATATATATATATATATATATATATATATATATATATATATATATATATGATATGCCCCGGAAAGGGATATATTTGATCGAAGTAGCTAAGTGGTTTTGGCTACTGTAACCAAGTAGTACACGGTAGCAGTAATCGACTGGTACTCGTCGTAGTCGCAGGTAATATGCTTAGGCAATAGGTGTAGACCCATAGGATAGCCAATGGCGTAGTCCAATGGGCGTCGTCAATCCTCTTCTCCTGACTTGGTCTCTCCGTCAGTCTGTATTTATGACTGACATCAGCCAATCATATTCCAGTGAGGGGGAACACAGGTGTATGCATATTCCATTATATCAGATAGATAGATAGATAGATAGATAGATAGATAGATAGATAGATAGATAGATAATGAAGATCCTGGGATAGTGATATGCCCCGGAAAGGGATATATATGATCGAGGTAGCTAAGTGGTTTTGGCTACTGTAACCAAGTAGTACACGGTAGCGGTAATCGACTGGTACTCGTCGTAGTCGCGGGCAATAGGTGTAGACCGATAGGATAGCCAATGGCGTAGTCCAATGGGCGTCGTCACTCCTCTTCTTATGGTCTCTCTTACATATCCGTCTATATTTATGACGGACACCAGCCAAACATATTCCAGTGAGGGGAACTCAGGTGTATGCATATTCCATTATATCAATATATATATAAAAGTGAACACAGAAGTCAACACTTCGAGGCGACACTCTGTTTCATGCTAGCCGCAATCGTCAGGCCACGAGTTCTGTTATTTTTCTCGGCTATTTATATATACGGGACAGTGGTGCATTATGTGTAGTTTATTTTGGCGGTTATTTTATCGGAAGCCGTTTATTTGTTTATTTATTTATTTGGGTTAAATTAGTTGGTCATTATTCATTTTTATCTTTATTTTTATTTTTTATTCTTATTTCTTATCTTATTTAATTATTTTTTTATTTTAGTCTGTGTTTTTATTAACGTAGTAAAAATTTGTTTATATCGCTTATTTAATAGTTTTGTTTTGGTTTGGGAAGATAATTAAAGCTATTTATTCAATTTTGGGGTTGATTGTTGTAGTTTATTCTAACTATTATTTTGGTGGGAGTAGTTTTTAATTTGTTTATTACTTCATGTATTTATTTGGATTGATTGTCTTTATTTGTTTTTCTAACGGTTAATTTATCGGGGTCGGTTTGTTAGTTTATTTATTTATTTGGATGAATTTAGATTAATTTATTTTACTTGTTTTTTATTATTTGTTTATTATACTGTATATTTTTATTTACTCATTTCAGTTTTCGATTTTTAAGTAACGTAGAATTTTTTTATCGTTATATAACAGTTATACCTATGTTTTTCATCTGATTTTTGGTTTGATTTTTATAGTCTAACTAATATTTTGGTCAGAATGGTTTGTTAATTTGTTTATTATTTACTTTATTTATTTGGGTTCATTGATTTTGTCTTTATTTATTTATACTATTTCGTCTATTCTAACGGGTGTGATTTGGTAATTTGTGTGGGTTAATTTATTTTACTTATTTTATTGTCATTTTTATTTATTTATTTTATTTTATTTTTATTTATTTTATTATATATATATATATATATATATATATATATATATATATATATACATTAATGCTTTTGTTGATGATCGGTGATATTATGTAAGGTCCTGGTCTTAAGTTTGTTGTTGAGAATTGTGCACTCGATTTATTTTCTTGTTAGGAAATCCTTTTCTTTTCTGATCAGAATAGTATTTGAAATTGCGCTCAGATTTATTATAGTGAACCACCAATGCTTTTAAAGTGTTGTTATGAATTATCTCCTATAGAATGCCAAACACAATGTCTACAAAATTCACAAGAAATAAATACAAAATTCCAGGAATAATAATCACAACAATCATAACAAAAGTAAGCATACCAACCAATCCCAATAATCGACAATAATATATCTATCCTTGACCTAAAATTCACCTACACCACCTCTAATCTAAAACAGTAAAAGTTATTGTTAGCACTAAACGTGATAGTGACAACAGGACTGAGGTAGGAATATACAGAAGAAATTGTACAAAATGTCCAATGACGAAACATTCAGAAAGTTAACAATAAAAGACCGTATGAAAATCGTGAGTATGCTGTACAACAAGAGTAAGTATAGTCATAATATGAGAAATAAATGTTACGTAAATAAGTGAAAAAAATTAATTTTACTTAATATTATTTTTAATAATAATACACAATCATATATCTAGATCTGTAAATAACGATAAACGGTAGTTTATAATAATATATATATATATATATATTTGTAATATTTATATATTTATTTAATATAATTTATTTAATATAATTTATTTAATATAATATTTAATATAATTTATTTAATATAATATTTATTTAATATAATATTTATATTTATATATCTTTCCTTTTATTTAATATAATATTTATATTTATTTATATTAACAATATATTTATAATAATAATAATAATACTCAATGATATATCTAGGTCTGGAAATAACGATAAACGGACTACCGTTTCTTAAAATTATTTTAAAAAGACGCTATTGTTTTAATATCGAAGTAATTTTTTTATATCCCCCCATAGAGAAAAAGTTACATTTCCGGCTGTTAATAGAACTGTCAAGCTATCAAGAAAGCATTTCTGCGATATTTTAAACTAAAATTTAGTAATATTTGTTTCAATCAGATTAATTAAAAGTTAAATCAGCTAATATTCCTCAAATAAAATTTCAGAAAATTATATTTTATTTTTGTAAGATTTATTAACAAAGAGCATTACATCGTATTGACTGACTTGTCAATATGAGGTTTTTCGCGATTTCACTGATAACATCAAATCATAATTGTAATCGATTTAAATTCCGTTTCAAATACAGACCTGTTATCAGGCTGTCAACATGTTAAAACAGCTACTGCTGTGTTAAAAACACAGCTACTGTCAAGTTAAAAAATGCATGTCTGTGATATTTTAAATTTAAAGTGATGTAATGGAATAACTCTCACCCCCATGAGTGACTGCACTATAGCTAGTAATTTCTTATAAGTATCTATAAGTCAACCGACTACAGAGTCTAGCTGGGGTTCTGTTCCAGCTGTGCTATCGAACTATTTGCCTTCGGGCCGAAGGGCAGAGTCTCGTCCGGGGGGTAGACTGATCCGAACCCGTTTATGCGGGTTCTACGGGCAATTTTTGGCCGAGCTTACGGGCTCGAATGACCCACGTTAAACTCGGCCTTGTGCCCCATCTACCCTCGTGTAAATTTATTATCGTGTAGGAAGTGGGGGAAAGAAGGAAATAGTGTGTATAATGATTTAAGCTTCTATCAACCTCTCTCTTTCCCCGTTTCTGTTTTTCGCCTCACTCAATTTCCACCCTCTCTCTTTACACTTCTCTCTTTTCACCCCTCTCTCTCTATTCCCACCTCTCTCTTTCCATCTCTCTCTCTCTTTCCACCTCTCTCTTCCCACCTCTTCCTCCGCACATCTCTCTTTCCACCTCTCTCTCCACCTCTCTCTTTCCAACTCTCTCTTTCCATCTCTCTCTCTTTCCACCTCTCTCTCTCTCCACCTCTCTCTTCCCACCTCTCTCGTTCCCTCTCTCTCTTTCCATCTCTCTCTTTTTCCATCTATCTTTTCCCACATCTTCCCCTCCACATCTCTCTTCCCACCTCTCTCTTTCCACCTTCTCTATTTACAATTCTCTCTTTCCACCTCTCTCTCTCCACCTCTCTCTTCCCACCTCTTCCTTTCCACATCTCTCTTTCCACCCTCTCTCTTTACACTTCTCTCTTTCCACCTCTCTCCACCTCTCTCTCTCCACCTCTCTCTTCCCACCTCTCTCTTTCTATCTCTCTCTTTCCATCTCTCTCTCTTTCTATCTCTCTCTTCCCCCTCTCTCTTTCCACCCTCTCTCTTTCCACTTCTCTCTTTCCATCTCTCTCTCTTTCTCTCTCTCTCTCTCTTTCCACCTCTCTCTTCCCACCACTTCCTCTCCACATCTCTCTTTCCACCTCTCTCTTCCTCTCCACCTCTCTCTTCCCACCTATCTCTTTCCACCCTCTCTCTTTACCTTCTCTCTTCCACCTCTCTCTCTCCACCTCTCTCTTCCCACCTCTCTCTTTCCATCTCTCTCTCTTTCCACCTCTCTCTTCCCACCTCTTCCTCTCCACATCTCTCTTCCCAACTCTCTCTTTCCACCCTCTCTCTTTACACTTCTCTCTTTCCACCTCTCTCTTTCCATCTCTCTATCTTTCCACCTCTCTCTTCCCACCTCTCTCTTTCCACCCTCTCTCTTTCAACTTCTCTCTTTCCACCCTCTCTCTTCCCACCTCTCTCTTTCCACCTCTCTCTTTCCACCCTCTCTCTTCCCACCTCTCTCTTTCCACCCTCTCTCTTTCCACTTCTCTCTTCCCACCTCTCTCTTTCCACCCTCTCTCTTTCTACCTCTCTCTCCACCCTCTCTCTTTCCACCTCTCTCTTTCCACCTCTCTCTTTCCACCCTCTCTCTTCCCACATCTCTTTCCACCCTCTCTCTTTCCACTTCTCTCTTCCCACCTCTCTCTTTCCACCCTCTCTCTTTCTACCTCTCTCTCCACCTCTATCTCTTTCCACCCTCTCTCTTCCCACCTCTCTTTTTCCACCTCTCTCTTTCCACCTCTCTCTTTCCACCCTCTCTCTTTCCACCTCTCTCTATCCACCTTCCCGTGATTGCTTGTTTGCTTATTTATATTTCAGCTTTCTTTAAACAAACAATATTTTAAATATTTAAAAATAATTTTTGCCATATTTAAAAAGTATTTTCAAGCGAATATGATTTTAAAATATTTTTTGCCATATTAAAAAAAATATTTTTAAGTTAATGCGATTTTTAATAAAAAATATTTTAAGTGAATAAGATTTATAAACACGACAACTTTATACAGTATATTTTATTTCAAACACAATTTTTTAATGCTGAAATCAACTCCAAAGTTTATAAACTGAAATCTCAGTGACCCAACGGTTCACGGGTCGTCTAGTATCCTCTTAAAACCGTGACCGTCACTGACCTCCGCAGAATAAACAATTCCCTCCGCTGGATACTTACCGTTTAATGGACAGTTATGTTTATCTCTGCAGTTGCATGGCTTTGCCTTTTCTCCTCCACTATTTACTTCCTCTAATATTTTTGCATATATATATATATATATATATATATATATATATATAAAGAAATATAGTCTTAAAGTGTGCTATATTTATGGGATGAAGTGCTCAATATCAGAGATAGAGCGTGTGTAAATATAAAAGTGAACATAGAAGTCAACACTTAGAGGCGACAGTCTGTTTCATGCTAGTGCAGTGGTCAGGACGATTACATCAAGCATAAAACAGACTGTCGCCTCTAAGTGTTGACTTCTATGTTCACTTTTATATATATATAAAAAGGCTTAAACACTAATATTCCATGGTTATATTTTATGACATTGGAATCGTAATTACGATCCAATTCATCAGACCTACAAATTCAAAAAATCATAACCATGGAATATTATTGTTTAAGCCTTTTAATTATATTCTTACTCTGGCCTGGATATTGAGTTCTACCTGGATTTTATCCTATTGGAATTTATATATATATATATATATTTATATATATATATATATATATATATATATATATATATATATATATATATATATATATATATATATGTGTGTGTGTGTGTGTGTGTGTGTGTGTGTGTGTGTGTGTGTGTGTAAGTGTATGTATATATATATATATATATATATATATATTATTGAGGGGTCTCCTCTTTTCACACAAATGGACTCACCCAAGGTATACATATACTACTACCAGTAAATACCCGAACAGTGAAGGAGTCGAGACGGAACGACAGAAGAGTAGTAGAGTTCAGTAGTAGTAGAGTAAGTCACACACAGAGACGGCGGCAAGCGTCACATTTAGCGAGCACGTAGACTCAGTAAGGAGTCATACTGCGATACTTCAATACCAAGACTGTTTATATATTATTGCTACTAACCCGCATTCCTGGATCTACTAACCCGTATTACCAGTTTGTATTATTACGCTAATACATATATTTTCCTTATCCATTCCTTATTCATTGATATCGGATTCATCCCGGAATCCACAACAAATTTTCGACGAGGAATTCAAACTCACACGGGAAGAAAAACAAAACAAAATTCTCCCTCGTTGTCCACAACAAAATGACGACGAGGTATTCGAACTCACACAGAAAAAAAGTCTCCTTTGCCGTTTTTGGCCAGTGTCCACAACAAAAGATATACGAGGACTAAAATACGGAAAAACGAGTTTTTCGTAAGACTTTTAACATGGAGGATTTTAAAAGTATTTTAGTAGAACTTGTAAAATACCACAATGAACAACAATTACAACTCCAGGAAAGAATGGAAGAAAAATGGCAAAAACTATTACTACAAATGCAGGAACTAATATTAAAGGTAGCGGGTAACAAACAACAAAATATCGAAAAAGAGGCGACTTTTTCCCAAGACGCAGTGTGGAATACGATAGAAACTTTCAAATACTCTCTAGAAGAGGATAAAAATTTCGGGGATTATTTTACACGCCACGAAGACATCTTTAACATCGATTGTGAAAACTGGACAGGAGCAAAGAAGCTACGTCTGTTGCTCAGAAAACTAGGAACAGAAGAATACACAAAATTTGTGGATTACATTTTGCCAAAAAAGACGAACGAATTAACGTTTGACGAAGCAGTTACATGTCTTACAGAGATTTTCAGTACAAAAACGTCACTCTTTCACAAGAGGTGGAAATGTCTTAACATGGTAAATGGCGAAAATGAGGACTATTCCACGTTTACCGCGATCGTGAATAAACATTGCGACGACTTCAATTTGACAGAATTAACACCGGACAATTTCAAGTGTCTCATATTTGTTCTAGGGTTAGTCTCAGCAAAAGATAGTGAAATGCGCAAAAGAATGCTTTAAAAACTACAAAATGAACCTGGACTAACATTACAACAATTATCAGAAGATTGCCAAAAATGCCTGAGTATAAAGAAAGACTCGAAGAACATTGAGGAGTCAGGAGTATCACATATATATGTAAGTTAAATAAAAGTTTACGTTGTTCACCCTCCCCGGAAAGAAAACAAAAATTCAATAATAAGGGAAAAAGTACAACATATCGGGCAAATTATGACGAAAATCGAAACAAATATAAGCCCCCACCATCTGCATGTTATCAATGTGGAGGACTACACTGGAATAATGATTGCCGTTTTAAATATAAAAACTGTCTTGTGTGTGGAAAAATGGGGCACAAGGCATCCCAATGTAGGACCAGAAAAGCTACTAGTAGGATAAGAGCTACTAGGATGCATGACGAAGACAATACCAACATAAGGAAATATGTGGAACATGAAGTCTTAAATGAAAAGATAAAATTGCAACTAGACTCGGGTTCCGCTCTAACGATAATTAACCTACAGACATGGAAAAAGCTTAACAGACCAACCATGTAACATACACAAAAAATTGCTAAGTCGGTGACAGGAAAGCGTATAAAATTCGAAGGAGTAATAATCGTAAATGTTAAATTTCACGGGAAAACAAAAAAAATCAAGATATACGTAATGAAAGATACAGAAAATCTAGTGGGCACAGACTGTATGCAAAAGTTCAACGTATGGAATTCACCTATCAGCTCCTTTTGTAAGGGTGCAGCTAGAATTGAATTGAAAGAAAATGTCCAACCAGTATGTAAAAAGAAGCGAAACGCGCCATTTGCTACCACAGATGAAAACAGTAAAGAGTTATACAAGGCAGTAAAGGAACTACCTGTGACCTTGCGAGAGATAAAAGAAGCGAAAAAGGATGAATTTATTCAGAGGATGAAGGAAAAAATAAATAAAAACCGGTATACACCTACAGTACTCAAGAGATCATTCAAAGAAGAATGGGTCTATTCCAGTAACAATATGGCTCATGAGGAACCAAATACAATAAGTAACAGACTAGGAAACGTGATGTACACAAAAGGCGAAAAATGTACTCACAGAAAACATATTGACCAAATACAAAAAAGACGGGTTGAAGAGCCAAGCTTGTCACCTGCAGAAAATGACGAGTCGATGGAGGCGATCTTTGAAGTTTTTGAGATTCAAAGACCACGAGAAGACACAGAAATTGGAAGGACTAGCAGGAAGAGAAAATTTCCAGTGCCTCTAATTGTCGACCATGAGAGAAAGGAAAAGATATTAACTCCCCCCAAAAGGGATTTAAGGAGGAGGGTATTGAGGGGTCTCCCCTTTTCACACAAATGGACTCACCTAAGGTATACATAAACTACTACCAGTGAATACCCGGAGAGTGAAGGAGTCGAGACGGCACGACAGAAGAGTAGTAAAGTTCAGTAGTAGTAAAGTAGTTTACACACACAGACGACGGCAAGCGTCACAGTTAGCGAGCACGTAGACTCAGTAAGGGGTCATACCGCGATACTTCAATACCAAGACTGTATATATATTATTGCTACTAACCCGCATTCTTGGATCTACTAACCCGTATTACCAGTTTGTATTATTACGTTAATACATTTATTTTCCTTATCCATTCCTGGCGTTTGTTATTCATTGATATCGGATTCATCCCAGAATCCACAATATATATATATATATATATATATATATATATATATATATATATATATGCATGTATTTGTGGGTGGGTGTATATATTAACCACTAATACTATCAATATATATATATATATATATGTATATATATATATATATATATATATATATATATATATATATATATATATATATATATATATATATATAGATATATACATTGAAATATGGACCAGCAGAAATGTAACGGATACCGAAATTGTTAATATTTGCAAGATTTTTACGCCATAAACGCTGGCGTGTAGTAATTGTCTTCTAAAAATATACCCAAGTACAAAATATCTAATCTAACTTGTCATCGCCCAGGATGACATACTTGTAAATACATATGTTTATATGTTCCCAAAAATATTTGTACCGAATTGCTTGGAATTCGACGGAGTTAGGTTGATTTTTCGACGTGTCAACGGACATTTTGGTGTCATGTTTGGGGTTTGCTGTGGACTTGTAGGTGTCATGTTATATCCCTAATGGCAACTACTACTTTCAAAATCAGCTCCATTGTTAAACCTAATGCTAATTTTTCTAGTTCAGTCATTGACGCATCAGCAAAGTCGAAGAATATGACTGAGGAGGTGGGCGATTTATGATGCTATACAAAATTACATTATTATTTGGATTCTCTGTATCTATCTATCTATCTATCTATCTATCTATCTAAGTCTTGTCATTTTCTGTCTGTCTATCTATCTATCTAAGCCTTGTCATTTTCTGTCTATCTATCTATCTATCTATCTATCTATCTATCTATCTATCTATCTAAGTCTTGTCATTTTCTGTCAGTCTATCTATCTATCTATCTATCTATCTAAGTCTTGTCATTTTCTGTCTGTCTATTTATCTATCTATCTATCTATCTAAGTCTTGTCATTTTCTGTCTATCTATCTATCTATCTATCTATCTATCTAAGTCTTGTCATTTTCAGTCTGTCTATCTATCTATCTATCTAAGTCTTGTCATTTTCTATCTATCTATCTATCTATCTATCTATCTATCTATCTATCTAAGTCTTGTCATTTTCTATCTATCTATCTAAGTCTTGTCATTTTCTGTCTATCTATCTATCTATCTATCTATCTATCTATCTATCTATCTATCTATCTATCTCAGTCTTGTCATTTTCTATCTATCTATCTATCTTCTAATCATACCTCAATCTCTTCATATCTATATCAGTCTGCGAATATCTATCAAGATTGATGTATATCTTCTGTAGACACACACAAATACACACACACAGACACACACACACATATATATATATATATAATTTTGTCCATACTATCTATCTATCTGTCTATCGTTTGATCATATCTGAGGCTCTTCATCTCTTTTGTCCGTCTGTATGCCTGTCTGTCTGTATGTCTCTATATCAGGCTTTACATATCTATGCCTCAAATCTTTTCCTATCAATCAATCTATCTAATACATTCTACTCCTGATATTGAGCACTTTAATCAGTAAATAGAGTATACCTTAAAACTATATTTTATTACACACACACACACACACATACAATCACACACACACACACACACACACACACACACACACACACACACACACACACACATATATATATATATATATATATATGTATAATTGGACCCATGACTGTCTTGCTGATGTATACAACATTTATATTTCTAAATTAACGTCTTTTGTATCATTATCTGTTATGGGATCTTACCTGTAACGATACAATGAACTCTTCCTGACACTATAAAGACTGCGCCTCTCAAGAGAGACGATAAGAAGAGAGCGAAGTGTAACGAGTCGAGACAATAGTAGTTCACTCTAAACCAAACTGACAGTCATACTAACACCTTTCAACTTCTTGTATTATTATTATTATTATTATTATTATTATTATTATTATTATTATTATTATTATTATTCTGTTTAATATATCTTTGTTATTCCTTCTCTTGTGTTCGTGTTGTTCTTTCTTGGTCCTATTGCACCATAACAGTCGTGCGAGGATATTGGACCATAACATTATCTATACATCATCTTACTCAGTTTTTTTCTTTATTTTCACTTTTAGTTATCTCAGCTTATTTGTTTTATTAACCTCTATGTAAAATCCCTTCATTTATGTTTGATGTTATTGTCATAATGCTAATTTCTATTTATCATTTGTATTAAGGACCCATTTATTACACTAATTTGGAATTGGGTTGGTTGTTCGGCCAAATATCACGGGCCATATCAATGATGCAGTATAACCCGATGTACAAATTTTTCCAACGGAAAAAATTCTTGGCCGTTCTATTTACTACTGCCTATTAATTACTTTCTTCCCTTTCTTTTTCATACCTTCTCTCTTGCTTTTCCTCCGCCCACCCGTTTATCTGATATAGTTGTCCGGTAGATTGTCTCCATTTACTAATTGATTTCGGTCTGAAGAGTCGAATACTTTGATATGCACGAAATAAATTATAACTGAGATGAATCTTTAAGGTTCTCTTCTTTATTATTTTTATTAATATTATAATGCTCTGTAGACTACATTGAGCTCGCCTTGGATTAATATCCCCCTTGGAATTATCCCTACCAGTCACAAACTGGTAATATATATATATATATATATAATACATTCTATGTGTGTAATTGCACATCTAAATGAACGTATGTATATGTGAGATTTACATAAGTGTATGTGTGGTATATATATATATATATATATATATATATATATGATAAAACAAAATTTTTAATATTGCCTTCAAATATTACTCCATCTTAATTTAAAACCTAAACTTTAAGTAAAAAAGATTACCCATCTAAAAATAGTCACAAATTACATTCATGAATTAGATTCAAACTGATAGAGATGTTACCTTAACAATCATTTACAATATTAAAATATTACGATCAGTAAACTATTATATTTCAAATAAATTTTTTTAATGTACTTTCTATGGATGTGTTTTTAAATATACTATTTAACTGATATTAAATCCCTAAATTATTTGTAAAAGAGTTAAATATTTAAATTGCTAGCAAACATTAAATTAATTTCTTCGTGGATTTTTTAAACATTTAAAATACTATCAAACATTAAAATCTGTTTTTTTTTTCACTTAAATTGCTAAAATATACCACCCCTCCTCTTCCTTTGTAAAACCTAATTACAGCTTCTTTCTCTTTACTTCCTCCTTCTTTCTTTCTTTTATCTTTTTCTTTTTTCTCTCTTCTCCCCCTTCCCTTTCAATATATCACTTCCGTTTAGTTAACCGATTAAATAGGTCAATGTCTAGTCCCTCCTCCCCTAATACTAAGTATGATAGATAGAAATATTAAAATAAACCCTCTCTAAACTCGATCATGTCTCTCACACCACTCCTCACTACCCTCTCTGTTAAATTACATAAACTTAATACTACCCGTCAAAAGTGTAAATTTTCATTTTATTTTTTGTTTCACCTCTTGAAAGGGATATCTGATGATCCAGCGTCCTTTAAAAGGGCTATGGTGAAATAAATTATTACATGGACCCTTAAAGTGGTTTGTTTTTCTTTAAATTATATATATATATATATATATATATATATATATATATATATATATAATAGTAATAATCTTATAAATATAAGAACTTATACTCGTTCGGAAAACGTTTGGTGCCTTGGTTTGTAAATCTACAAACCAATAACCAAAGGTAAAAAAACGTACAAAAAAGAAAGAACAGAGAACATGTACGTTAGCCGAAAAAAAATCGTCTAGCATGCAAGTTCCGAGTCCAACGAAAATAAATTTGATACCAGTAAGTAAAGTAACTAAGTAAAGTGCTCAATATGCTAAAGGTAGAGCAAACCTAATTAAATCTAAAGAGCCAGACAAACCTACCAAGGTTTCACCTATACGGCAGGGAATACGACGATCCGCGTAGGTGAAACCTTGGTAGGTTTGTCTGGCTCTTTAGGTTTGATTATATATATATATATATATATATATATATATATATATATATGACGATTGCACTAGCATGAAATAGACTGTCGCCTCTAAGTGTTTACTTCTATGTTCACTTTTATATTTACACACGCTCTATCTCTGATATTGAGCACTGTATCCCATAAATATAGCACACTTTAAGACTATATTTCTTCATACACACACATATATATATATGTTAAAAATTTAAAACACAAGGGATAAAAACCATAACTTCATGCTATTCAAAATAGATGACATAAATTAATTCTAAACTAAATTAATTTAAATGCTATTTTGCACAACATTTCTAAAATTAAACAGAAAATTACCAAAACAACACCTTCGTTTATTTGACATTGAATTGTATCACTTCAAGTCCTCTACAGCTTGAGTGACATGTCAGCTCACCTGATGAATACTGATGAACTTTTCTAAATGAAAAAAAACTTTTAAAGTCAATAATAATTAGCTATTGTATTCAAATACTTTTTACAAAATAACATCCTTGCATTTCCCTTGATAAATTTCCAGAGAGGACGAAACGCGTCGGCTAAAATAAATAAAATAAATTTTCATTTTGTCTTTATTCAAATATATATATATATATATATATATATATATATATATATATATATATGAGGAAAAATATGGAAAAACAAAAATCCGAATATGCAAGTTTACTGTTTTTAATGTTGTTTCAATGTCGACGTCTGACGTTTCGGTCTAGTAGACCTTCTTCAGGACATAGTTATTAAAACATAATTAAACGATTTTAAAGTCAACATAAAAAGACGATAGACATAAGAATAATCAAAACAAAATGACTGAATTTTAAGATCAGCGTTCCGTTTTGAAATGCGATCACGTCGGCAAGATCACGTGGGCGATGTTGTGAAAACGTATTCCTAAAATAGAGTTTATTATTAATGAAAAAGAAGAATTAAATTACATAAACTTAATACTGATGTCGACATTGAAACAACATTAAAAACAGTAAACTTGTATATTCGGATTTTTTGTTTTTCCATATTTTTCCTCATACTGTCGGATCTATATCCACATATTTGGTCACATATATATATATATATATATATATATATATATATATATATATATATATATATATATGAAGAAATATAGTCTTAAAGTGTGCTATATTTATGGGATAAAGTGCTCAATATCAGAGATAGAGCGTGTGTAAATATAAAAGTGAACATAGAAGTCAACACTTCGAGGCGACAGTCTGTTTCATGCTAGTGCAATCGTCAGGCAACTAGTGCTGTTATTTTTCTTGGCTATTTATATATAAGGGTCAGTGGTGCATTGTGGGTAGTCTATTTTGGCGGTTATATATATATATATATATATATATATATATATATATATATATATATATATGTATATATAGTGCTCGACTTTGCTTTTACTTTTAATTTTAATTTCAAATTTTATCATATAACTTAATACTTATTAGTTAGGACATATTCTATTTTACTAGAACCCCAACTTTAAAGCTTTTAATATCTATGATAACCTTGCTTCGTTGTCAAATTTTTTGAATTCTCATATACTTGTATTTTGTTTGCTCATTCTAGCTTATGTAACAGCGTTTACTCCTCGCGAAAGATCGTTAATTAATTTGAAACTTTTAAAACTATTTATTCTACATTCAACATCCTCACTTGATTGAAACGGAATGGCTATTTTTGTAGTGATTTTATAACATATTTATGTTATAATTTTTAAATAAATAATGATATATATATTGCACGACTCTTCGGCAGAATTGAGTCACTGTCAGTCACTGTGTGTTTATATAAATCTAAAAAACAAACACGCTAAAATTCACCTTCATCCCTGACCGTGCGCTGACGGCTTAGTGGGAGAAGTTCCGACTGACGGATCCTAGCTAGAGGCAACCGGACGTCTAGCCACACTGATAAGCTGTGAAACAGCGAAACAGTCTGTCTGTGGATGACAATATATATATATATATATATATATATATATATATATATATATATATAATTATTTATTTAAAAATTATATATATATATATATATATATATATATATATATATGTATGATAATGAGTATATGCGTTCGTGCATTTGTTTACAGTTGTATATTATAATGAGTGTTTTTTGGGATCTGTATACTCTCGTCTTAGAAAGGCATCGCAATCAGGCGTATTTTAAGAATTAAAGACAGCATATTTGAAGGCAAGCTATTGTGTTCCTAAAATTGTACAAGTTCTTCAAGACAAAAGAATTTTCAAAAGAATGTCGCAACCTCTAGGGTCACGCCGAATATCAGTTGGAAAAAAAATGAGAAAACATGAAGAGAGAAATAAAAAATAAACACGCAAGAATGTTTCTGCAATGTCAACTTATATTAAGTAGATATCTATTTTCGTCTTTAAGAGCGACGCTAAGCCATTTTTCTGAAAAATGAGACCAGATCTGAATTTTTTGCTCATTATACGAAATAAAATTTAAACAGTGAATAGGTTTATTTATCTGGTTTATTTAAGCAACTGATTTTAAATTCCTTCGCAATAAAGAATTATTCGAAAACTGAAGATTATTTTCAAAGATCCACAAACGTTTCCCTATTGTGCTGAGGCATCAGTTCTCTATCTCCCAGGAGGGTCCTCATGATTTATACAACAGCGTGCATGTTTTTCGACCAAATAAGTGAAACTTTGTTTTTAACACAATCTTTTGTCCAATATATTCACCAAGATGATTCTTTAACGAGAATATATATATATATATATATATATATATATATATATATATATATATATATATATATATATATATATATATATATGAGACTCATTCAATAAATAAGGTGAATTTTTCGGTATAAGGATTTCTAATATAGATAGAAGCTTATTCTTTTTTATTTTTTATTTTTTTGTTTTACTTCTTTTTCACATGGATTTAATTTCTTTTGCAGATTAAAAAAACAACTTTGAGAGTTTTGGCGATTAACAAAGATGGCAGACCAAGAAGCATGCTCCAGGATTGAACAGCGGTCAGTTATCAAGTTTTTGGTTGCTGAAGGGTGCAAACCAGTTGAAATTCATAGGAGAATGTCAACTGTGCATGGTGCCACATGTTTCAGCCAAAAAATATCTACAAGTGGGCTAAATTGTTTAAAGAAGGACGGAGCAGTGTTGAGGATGAAGACAGGCTTGGGAGGCCTACAGAAGTGAGGTCTCCTGAGGTGATCGAATCAGTCAATGACCTCATTCAATCTGACAAATAGGGTGGCAGTGGATGAGATTGCAAGGACTTTGAAAGACATAAAGAACAAACGCAGGGTTCATCAGTCAGAAGTGGTCATCTTGCATCATGACAACGCAAGGCCTCACACAGCAGCCCAAACGGTGCAGACCATCAACGAGCTGGGCTGGGAACTGCTCCCTCATCCCCCTTACAGCCGAGACCTTGCCCAATCAGACTTTCACCTGTTTGGTCCCTTGAAAGCGTTCGTGAGAAGCACGAAGTTTTAAAATGACGATGAAGTCAAAAATGTTGTCAGTCCAAAGATTTTTACGCTGAGGGAATACGGAAGCTTGTGCACAGATGGGAAAAGTGTGTGACAGTGCTGGGAGACTACGTTGAAAAATAAAATAAAAAGTAAGCTTCTATCTGTATTAGAAGTCCTTATACCGAAACATTCACCTTATTTATTGAATGACCCACGTATATAATATATATATATATATATATATATATATATATATATATATATATATATATATATACGTATGAAGAAATATAGTCTTAAAGTGTGCTATATTTATGGGATAAAGTGCTCAGTATCAGAGATAGAGCGTGTGTAAATATAAAAGTGAACATAGAATCAACACTTAGAGGCGACAGTCTGTTTCATGCTAGATACAATCGTCGGGCAACGACGATTGCATCTAGCAGTGAAACAGACTGTCGCCTATAAGTGTTGACTTCTATGTTCACTTTTATATATATATATATATATATATAGTAATATATTCGTCTAACAGACACGAAAGAGTCTTTGATATGAAGATAAAATACATCAGGCAACAGGTCCCTGATTGGATGATTGGAGGTTTTGAGTAGCGCATAACAAACTGTTAACCGAAGTTTGTGACCTGGTTTTCATGCAATTTGCGATCATTAGACAAACTTACGTGAAGCCCAGGGTCACAAACTCACATCAATCCAGCTAAATATATATACATATATATATATGTATATACATATATATGTGTGTGTGTGTTAAATCTACCTTATGAAATTTTGTCTGTTTAAAAGCGTTCCACAAGGAAGAAGCGCGAGATGGTAATACCTGAATAGAACTTACGGTTCATTTAGCAATTTTTTACAGTAAAATGATAAGACCTAGCTACCAACCGAGTATTACGCTTAAATTCATTAAGGATAAAGCTCATCATAACTTTTGTGATGAAACTATTTATCAAAATGTAACAAGAAGCTCCATCGCAGACATGGCGTAGTATTTAGAGTCGAAATGACAGATGAGGGTTATAAATATTGCAGATATTCCATGAGTAAATAATTAATTTACATTTTATCTCTTTGTTTCTATGCTTACATTTAATTTGCTGCTTTTATACCTAGAAGAATAGAAACATTTTTAATTTCTTAGAAATCGTATTCTTTATTAAGACAAATTTGTTTTCATTACATTTTTTCTCTTCTTGATTCTATAGTTCTGACCGAAAATCTTATAACAATAATTACTTATATGAATTTATAACAAAGAAATACTAATTACTACTTATAACATTTAGTAACTAATATCTACTTACATATTTACAAATATCTACTTATAAAAAGTAATAGTAATACCTACAAAAGAGAATTAATTAAGAAAAGGTTAAATTATTTGTCCAAATTTCCTAAAGTCAATAGGACTATAGTGCAATAGCAACAAAGGTACGAACAGACATATATATATATATATATATATATATATATATATATATATATATATATATATATATATATGAAGAAATATAGTTTTAAAGTGTGCTATATTTATGGGATAAAGTGCTCAATATCAGAGATAGAGCGTATGTAAATATAAAAGTGAACATAGAAGTCAACACTTAGAGGTGACAGTTTGTTTCATGCTAGATGCAATCGTCAGGCAACTCTAGTTGCCTGACGATTGCACTAGCAATTGCGACGATTGTCGCCCCTAAGTGATTTTATAACATATTTATGTTATAATTTTTAAATAAATAATTATATATATATATATATATATATATATATATATATATATATATATATATATATATATATATATATATATGTATGATAATGCGTATATGCGTTCGTGTATTTGTTTACAGTTGTATATTATAATGAGTGTTTCTTGGGATCTGTATACACTCGTCTTAGAAAGACATCGCAATCAGGGGTATTTTAAGAATTAAAGACAGCATATTTGAAGGCAAGCTATTGTGTTCCTAAAATTGTACAAGTTCTTCAAGACAAAAGAATTTTCAAAAGAATGTCGCAACCTCTAGGGTCAGGATTGTCGCCCCTAAGTGTTGACTTCTATATTTATTTATATATATATATATATATATTTGTCATCCATTTACAAGCTTGTTTTGCTGTATCACAGCTATTAAGTGTGGCTAGATATCTGATTGCTTCAAGTCGTAATTGAAACCTGACCGATTTGTCATCACTCAGAGATCCTAACCCTAAGCTACTGGCGCACAGCAGAGAAAGGGAAATTTTAAGGTATTATATACGGATGTATACAAACGCCAGCCGCCATGGGCGTTAATAGGGGCGGCGGTTACTGTTTTGGAATTACCTTTTTCCCAATAGTGCTCGATCGAATAACGAGAACGTAATATAGTCATCCACATACAAGCTTGTTTCGCTGTATCACTGCTCATCAGTGTGGATAGACATCTGATTGCAAGCTATATCGAAACCCGACTTCAGTCAGAGATCCTACGCCTAAGCTATCGGCGAGCGCGCGCGTGCGCGCACACACACGCACACACGCACACACATACACACACACACATATATATATGATGAAATGGACTAAGTCTAATAATTGTTTTAATATATTTTTTGTTTATACGTTACTTTTATAAATCCAAATATTTAAGTAAATGCTCTGTTTATTATAAACAGTATTAAAATCATTTACCGGCCTGAATGTCCGAGTAATTTCATAGAAAATATGCGCCCACTGACTGGAATCGAACCTGTATCCAACACCTAATCTTCATATAGCCTGACATGTTATACCATTTAGCTACAGATGAAGTGTTTAATTAACCAGGTCGAATTACTGCTTTTAAACTACAAATTTCCGATGATTTCTCTCGTAGCTCATATCTGCACGAAGCTTATTTTAAGGTAAACAAAACGTCATATATTATGAAATGGACTAAGTCCGATAATTATTTTAATATATATATATATATATATATATATATATATATATATATATATATATATATATATATATATATATATATTAAATAAGGGAAAATCAATCACTTACGCTACCATGGTTTTAACTATTGAAGTGTCATCAAGCGTAGAGGCTAATTAATTTAATAAAATTTTATTTGCATATTTTATGTTTGCACAACAGGAAGTGCGACAGAAGAGGATGGGTAAGACATGAGAAGGGAAATAGGGTGGGCTGGTGAGAAAAAAATCATACGTACTTTCATCCGGGTTCCTATAAAGCCAAAATATACTTTTTAGTGTGCCTATATCCAGACATAACTTCATACCTCTCATTTACTAACTTTTTTTTAGCCTGGATACGTTATTTTTTATGCTTTTTCTTCCTCTCTTCAATATGCTCCTGCTTAAATTAGGGATGTTCGTTATCGTTTTCCTTTAATTCCCAAACATGGCTGGCCTGTCTGGCATAATTCCTGTGGCTTTCTGTTCTTAACGATGACTTGTTGCTGTACCATCTCTTTCCGAAGGTGCCTTCAGTACACCTTACATCTATCTAGCTCTGGCCATTTGCAACCTTTACTTCCGCTTTGTTTGACCACTCCTTCCGTTTTGCCAACTGCATCCGGTGGACGTTTACTTTTATCCCTACAGTTACAAGTTTCGTTATCAGCAATACTTTGTCGAACGCTAGCCGTAATATTCCTGGCATTTTGTTTTTTACTCTAGTTTCCAAATTGCTAGTGCAGATGCGACTCAACTGTATTCCTATTAAAAATCGTGTACAATTCAGAACTGTTCGGCATCAAGCAACTTTCCTATGATAGATTTCACCTCTAAATTAAACGGAGTGGAGGTTAAAGCAAATAATGTTTCTCTTTCTCCTTTCATTCCTAATTTGTTGATTCATTTCAGGTTTGAATTCCTGTTTAGTTTTATGCCCCGTTCTTTTAACGCCTTTCCGTACTCTATGTTTTTTTTTCTCCAAAAATGATTCTACAAGCGGAGTTTCTGGTTAGCCTGCAGTCTATTCCATTAAGGTGTGCTTGATTACACTTGCGGGTGTGGTTAGATCAAGCGTTCACGCATCGCAATTTCGTGTTGGGTTTCATGAAAAGCGAGGAGCTACCGGTTTGTAGAATTAATTCCATATCCAAATTTTAGACGACTTTCTCGTTCATATCGACCTCAATTTCAAATTCGAGGCTCTTGAAGAGTTTGAAAAGCAGTTTTCTTATTCTGCCATTTATTCTTTTGTTGTCCGACAATATCATCAGCCCGTAGTCATTATATATATATATATATATATATATATATATATATATATGTGTGTGTGTGTGTGTCTCTCTCTCTCTCTCTCTCTCTCTCTCTGTGTGGATGGTTGTGTGTAGATATATATATATATATATATATATATATAGATAGATAGATAGATAGATAGATAGATAGATAGAGAGCGAGAGAGAGAGGGGGGAGTGAGTGTGTGGGAGGAGAAACAGAGAAAGAAGGAGAGGCAGAATGACAGAGAGAGCGATGATGAGATAGTGTAAGTGATAGAATGAACGAAATAACATAGATACATAGATATATAGATCAGAATGAGATAGAGAGATAAGAAGAGAATGAGATAGATAGATAGATAGATAGATAGATAGATAGATAGATAGAAGGTGAACAGACTGCAATAGAAACAAAGGCATAAAATTAAAAAAATATTCCCAATCTTATATTCATTGTTTATAAATGATAGAGAGAAAAATAGATAGACAGATAATGAACAAACTGAGATATATAATGACGAGACTGATATATATATATATATATATATATATATATATATATATATGGAGAGAGAGAGAGAGAGAGAGAGAGAGAAAGAGAAAGAGAGAGAAATAATAGAGAAATAGATTAAAATAGTTATGAACAGACTGCGATAGAGAGGGACAGACTGAGGCATATAATGAACAGACCATATATATATATATATATATATATATATATATATATATATATATATATATATATATATATATATATATATATTACACACATCATACTCACTCACTCCCTAATGAGCCAAATGATAACACATACCCACAGCAATATACACGCTTACACATATCATACTCAGTCACTCCCTAAGAACCAAATCACACACACACACACACACACACACACACACACACACACACACACACACACACACACACACACACACACTTAACAGAGACTCCTCTCCTCTTCAGGAACCAATAAAACTGTCAAACTGACCAAGGGAATTCAGAGCAGCATGGATCCATCCAGCTCTTATCTCAAATAACAACTTAAAAGAGACTGTTTGACCAACACAAGGAATGTTAAAAAAATCATGTTAAAAAAATAAATGAAAACTACAGACAGAAGTTAATTTTCTCCATCAAGACATTCATTTCTGTAGTTCACTGCTACCAGCAAGCAGAAATATTTGTTTCTCCTGATGATAGCCATGTTGGCCGAAACTAGTCGAGGAATCTAAATGAAATAATGATAATAAAAACGAAAGAATATTAATCTACAACCCAGTGTGCCTGAAGATTTTAATTTTTTAATAACTTTTATTGTTCAACACACACACACACACACACACATATATATATATATATATATATATATATATATATATATATATATATATATATATATATATGTGGAGAAAGAGAGATAAAGAGGAATAGATTAAGAATGTTATGAATTGACTGAGACAGATATGAAGACTGAGATAGATAGATAGATAGATAGATAGATAGATAGATAGATAGATAGATAGATAGATAATGAAGAGGCTGAGATAGATAGATAGATAGATAGATAGATAGATAGATAGATAGATAGATAGATAGATAGATAGATAATGAAGAACCTGGGATAGATAGATAGATAGATAGATAGATAGATAGATAGATAGATAGATAGATAGATAGATAGATAGATAGATAGATAATGAAGAGGCTGGGATAGTGTTGTGTAGGATCCACCTAATCTGCATAGGTGACTACCAACTATATAAATAATGGTTGATACCGGAAGACGAGAGAAAAGGAATCACGAGATCCAACTAGAGACTCTGATCGACTGCGACTAGTCAACACATTCTCCAGGAACGTCTTCCCAGAAATATACAGAAATACTATATGTACTTATTGTGTACACTTTCTTGTTATAATACATTCTTTGTTCCAAGTACATTTTGTGTTGCATTATTATTCCATGCATTAGGCGAGATTCAACATTGAGTCAAGACTCAACAGATAGATAGATAGATAGATAGATAGATAGATAGATAATGAAGAGCCTGGGATAGATAGATAGATAGATAGATAGATAGATAGATAGATAGATAGATAGATAGATAGATAATGAAGAGCCTGGGATAGATAGATAGATAGATAGATAGATAGATAGATTCTGGACAGACAGCAAATGAAACAAAGGCATGAAACAGGTAAGAAATACACCCAGTGTTATATTATTCATTGTTCATAAATGATCAGAGAGAAAAAGAAAGCAATTTGACTAATATTGACCGCCTGCAATGTTGTTAAATTTACCAACTGCCGTCACACTAGCATTCTCTAAAGAATTACTGTAAATATCAATTTTTAAGAGGAAGATCTATTAGGAAACCCAGACATTTACTTAATGAACGTATTCCTTCCCCACGGAAAATGTGTTTGATACTTTGACATAAAAGACTTTCCTGGTTCTTGATGTTTGGTCTGCTGATACTTTTACATCCCATAATTGTTTTTCGTTGACGCTTGATTATCGATTCATATGCAGTACGGCGCCTGTACTACAGTTATTTATTATTTACAAGACTGAATACATTTACCGGTATTTTTTCAATAGGAATAACATGCAAATAGCGTAGAGTGCGAAAATGCGTTCCAATTTCAATTTCATTTGTTTGTATTTATTTTACGCATGTCGAGAAAGCAATGGTTCCACGTTTCTAAATTCTGTTTCAAAGGCAGATTTCTTTCGCTCTTTTAAAAACCATGTCTGTTCAGCACCTAAACAAACGTTCGTGACTGTCCACAGTTTAGTATTTTATTTGTAGAACTATGCATTGGCATTATTGTTCTGGAGAAGGATTTTCTTTATTTCTTATTTTTGGAGGAGTTGGAAAAGAGCATTTACAAATTTAAAAAAATAAATTCTCAACATTAAGGAAATACGGGGTGTAACATCAAAATTGTCCAAATCCAGTAACTGCATAAATGTCTTTCCCCAAAAATGTTTAATATCTAAAAAAAAAAACCTAAACTCACCGAGCTTCTCTTTTCCAGGTTTTTCAGATAAGACGTTCAGCCATCTTGTTACCATCTGTCTTAAGAATCACTGAAAAATCCTCTCAGTTATCCTGTTTGTATAGATTTTTGCCTTGTCAAAATTAAGTAGAACGTTCGTAATAATAAGCATTGTCGACGTCTGATATTTCGCATTAGGCGATCAGAGCCGCAAAATATCTCCATGGAATTGTCTACACATGTCAAAATAATCCCTTTAATTAGATTTGATTTCTTTAAATATGTTTTGTGCATATAATCTTCATGATTTCACGGTAGATATGTTATCACAATGTGGGATATATAATGACAAATGTGATGGGAACATGAACAAAAAGAAAAAGAAAATGAATTAAATCGGCTTGACTAGATACACAAAATATATATTTATAAAAAAGTTAAAATTAAAATTCTAAGAGTCCACTCTCCTTCGCATCAACGATAATGGACGAAACGCTTCACACAAAATTTGTTCCAGTTATTTTTCATAACATACAGACATACACAGACACACTATATATTCTTACATTTTTCCGTTTTTCTCTCATATTTAATATATATATATATATATATATATATATATATATATATATATATATATATATATATTTAAGTAATTCATCGAGTCTGAAACCTGTAGAGGACCGGCGGGTTAATGTGAGGATTAAATCTCTGGACTAAGACTTCCTGCTGGCCAGTCCCGCTACATAGTAATGTTGGACTATGATGGAGTCCAAAGAAAGCAAAATAAAACGAACAAGGCAGATATATATTAATGACAAACAGATTGATACAAGAATTACAAATACATCATTTAAAACATGAATAAAGCGTTAGTGTCTGTATGGAAAGTTGTTTGTGTGTGTGTTGAATGTCCGTACGGTTGTGAATTTTGTTTTAGCGTGTTCCCAGAGTATGGGAAACGCTGGTTGTGTATTAGAGTTCACATATTGGATATGTTAGAGAAAGTTTTTCAGTACCTCGCACCACGTGCGAGTTTGTCGGCCCCAGGAGAGGCAGTTTTGGCCGCACGTGTGCGAAGCCGTGGAAAGAGAAAGAGACGAAAGGTCAGCCCGTATTTATACTCCCGGGAGAGAGAGACCCCTGGTGACGGGTTAAGGAAATGAAGGGGAGCTAACTGGGACAAACCTCAATGGAATGCAGAAAGCACTGGACGGCTGTTTCGTCCTATATTTGAGACTCATCAGCAGTGCGCATCCACTACCAGAATTAAAAACCCTGACAGTTAGGATGCGCACTGCTGATCAGTCCCAAATATAGGACGAAACGGCCGTCCATTCTGTTGAGGTTTCCTTCAGACTCAATGAATTACTTAATTATAATTATCAAATCCTCCTAATAATTTCTATCATTTCTATATCATTGCTTGAACAGGCTGCTAATGCTCAAGTTTGAGCCGCTTGGTGATAGTAGTCGTGGCCCCGGGGGCACCGTCCTATGAAATTTCCCTTTGAAATTGAGAGCGGCAACACATTTTCCTTTCTTCCTAACAGCCTCAGGGCATGTAAAAGTACCCGAGAAACATCGACTGAAGATTGTATTGACCTGTCACTAATTCTCAACTTTGTTTCTTTCTTCTTCCTTTTCTAACATGTGGTGTTAAGTTATTTAGTAATTGTTGTCCGTTTAAATTTCATGACTTGTGTCCATTTTTTCCCCACCCAGACTTGTATTAGTTTACCAAATATTGTTTACGGGGCGAATCATACCATGATTGATAAAAGTGATAATTCTTTCGGTTCAGCAACATAGATTAGAAAATATATCGTTGTATTATTACAGACATATCAATGCGCAAGTTTGACAGAAAATGGGAATAAAGGATTCTTGTATTTGGAATCGGGAAGAAACAGTTGACATTTATTGGTCATATAATGAAAAAAAAAGGCTTGGAAACATTGACACTCACAGGATATACTGAATACGGTAAATACAGAGTGAAATAGAGAATAAGACAATGAAGAAAAACGGCTAGGAAAATTTGACACTCTCAGGATATACTGAATGCGGTAAATACTGGGTGAAATAGAGAATAAAGCAATGAAGAAAAAAGGCTTGGAAACATTGACACTCACAGGATATACTGAATACGGTAAATACAGAGTGAAATAGAGAATAAGACAATGAAGAAAAACGGCTTGGAAAATTTGACACTCTCAGGATATACTGAATGCGGTAAATACTGGGTGAAATAGAGAATAAAGCAATGAAGAAAAAAGGCTTGGAAACATTGACACTCACAGGATATACTGAATGCGATAAATACAGAGTAAAACAGAACATAAGCTGCCTAACGTTTTTTCCTAGTTAGGAATCAGGGGGCAGTAGAACGAATCCAAACCGGATGAAGTACAAAGACAACAGTTTATAGGATGGGAGCGTGAAAAGCCTTTATTTCATTGGCTGACGCTGACTAACGTATATCGATAAGAACAGTCGGACTCTTAGTCATGTCGGAATTTTTTTTTTTTTTGCAATGTCGAGGTGCGTACCCGATGCTTTCAATGAGGCGGCCTGACTCGTCTGGAATCAGTTCTGGGTTTCTGTTTGAGCCGATATGATGCAAAACCCGAAGTCGGCGATGAGGACAGGGCATCACTGAAGACCACCCCTGATGCATCTAAAATTTATTATGCAACTGTCTATCAAATTTGACCAGAAAAAAATCTACACTCAATATTTATTGTAAAGAAATTTCCTTGTATTTTTTCAGTGTAATTTCGAAACAAGATTTTTTTTATTAAATAAAAACATCTGATGAATCGAAAAATATGAATCACAGTACTAATTCGTGTGCGAATATTTTTCAAAAGAATTTGTTTCATTTTTAGAATTTATATATATATATATATATATATATATATATATATATATAGAGAGAGAGAGAGAGAGAGAGAGAGAGAGACTCCTCCGGAGTTAGGTCGAGATTGCTGTTTGAGCCGATATGATGCAAAATCCGAAATCGGCGATAAGGATAGTGTATCACTGAAGACCACCGTTGATGCATCTAAAATGTATTATGCAACTGTAGAACATGGGCTGGGAAAGATATTAAGAGTTCCAACAATTCTTTTAACTACAAAGGATAGAATGTTGTGGAGAGCCATGATCGTGTACGTCCTGTAGGGAGAATGTCCATAGAATAATAATAAGGACACTATTAAAGAGAAGATGGTTTACATTTGCTTTTCGGAGTTTCTTCCCTTTTTTTTCTGTGATGTCATGAAAGATTTGCTCTTCCAAAGAAATGTTTGTATTTGGCCAATTTTCCACCCGTTCCCAGTCTCTGAAATGTTTTAGGCATTTTGCCCGTGGCATCCAACCAAACCGTCACGTTTACAACAGCCATCTTTGTTCAAAATGGCGTCATCCACTTTCCCGAGCACGAGTTAATGGCTTACGTGTCTGTGGCCGTTGGGACTTTTACGTGTTAGTAATTCATCTGGCGATGTAGGTTATAATACGCTCGTTACACTTGTAAGCGTTATTTCGATGGAGACACCGATGCAAATCCGGGTTGAGGTGAAGTACCTACGTGACGACATTTTACACAAAGCTAAAGAAACGATGGAAATGCCGGTGGTGGAATGGAACAGAAGAATAGACGTGGGGGTGCACTTTGAAGTGGTTGACGGATCTGGCAAAAAAATAAAAATAAAGGAAAGAAGTGTTTATTTGTTTTATTTCCCATAGAGGAATCAGGAGCTGAAAATTGGCCACATAATTGGTCTATAATACCAAACGATTTTCATTTTTACTAATGTTTACCCAATACAAGGCCTAAGAGCCACTCAATGTAGAGACTTACCCTGTGAAGTTATATGAGCGTAGGAAAAGACAAATATTAGGAATATACAGCTGAAATAGACTTTACAAAGAACCGGAAACCCAATCCTAAAGAGGAAACAAGTGATAAGCCTCTATTCCTGTTTAAAAGACCGGGGAAGAGTTTGAACCGGACGATAGGCAAGCCTATCTACTCCTATTGAGGAAAAATGCTGGAGAGATAACGGTTCATCCTCGACTTGAAGAGGTTAAGATTGTAGTGATCTGGAAAATATCCCCTCGGTTTGGTTTGGTTTGGTTTGTTTCAGGTATATCAACCTTAATGGATAATTTAATGTCGACAAGCATTTTATTGTTGGTAATATAAAGAGGGAAATTAACAGGAAATAACTGATAATTGACATCCATTAAAACATGGCACGTGGAACTAGAACAGTCTACCCCAGTGAGCGAAATAAAGGGTTCAGTTCGACATTCCAACCACCTGTAGAAGGCCGGAGAGTACTACGGTCGAAACGTTGTGATAAATATGGCGACAAAGATGAGGACAATAGTCTGAATGATGTAAATAATGTCTCTCGAATAGGTCTTGATTATTTATATAAGAAAGTTAAAAACGTCCAAAAAATTCGATTCCCCAATCTTTTTATTTTAATTTTTTTTATAAACAAAGTTTTTATTTGAACAAAGTATCAGTAAACAAAAACAATTTTTTTTGCTATCCTCTGTCAACCGCAATGATGGAGAAAGCATTGCCTCGCAGCATGTCCAGTGAGACACGCTGCAAGAGCCACGCCTTTTACCGAGGCTCGTCCCTTAATAGAGACGCCATCCCGCCAACACTCCGAAGGAACGCCATCGAACGAGGGCTAATTACCCGAGTAGTCTCCACTTCCATTGGAGTAAATATAAATCTGTCCGCAAGAGACCGTCCTGGGTATGACGACAAACTACATCAGTGTCCTGAGTAAGACGATAAACTACATCCGACAGCAAGGCCTCTGGTCAAGAGGTTTTGAGAAGCATAGAACCACCTCTTAATTGCTAGTATTCCCAGGTCCACCCTGACCCGGGGTGGTAGCACCTGTTAGGGTCCCAGCTATAGGCAAATAGTTAACCCCCAAACTGGGGTTAAAACACTATGAAAGTGTAAAAATAGGTTTTAATTCCAGAAATACTTTGTAAAACATTATTACCAGTAATAAACTTTTGAAGAAAAAAGTATTACCAGCGATACATTTTTGAAGGAAAAAATATTACCAGCAATACATTTTTGAAAATAAAAATTACCAGCAATAAAAATCTTGTCGGCATTAAATGACCCATTGAGGTTGATATACCGTAAAACAAACCAAACTAAAACCAATCTGTCCGCAAGAGAAGAATATCTAACTATTTTTTTTTATATCCGCGTCCCGAGCGACAGACCCCGCTTAACCGCGGACCTGATCAAATTACCGGTTGGAAATCGGCACAGTTCGCATTCCAAATCAACGACTTCCCCACTTTAAAAGGGAAAATAGTAATCCCAACCGGCCGCTTTCCATCACCACGGTCGAGGCCTACGGGTTCGATTTGGATGGGGAACCCAGCTGCATCCAGACCTCTTCTAATAATGTCGTTTATTGCTTGTGGGGTTAAATATAAAAACTTTCAGTGGTGCCACAAGTGCAACTGAAAACGTTTTTTTTTAATTTCATATTCTAGAATTTAGATTTAGGATGATTATGTAGTGGTTGTTGCAATATTTCATTAAACACTTTGCAATTGTACGTCTAAAAAGTAAACATAAAAGCAAAGTTCAAATTTGAATAATAATCGTGAGGAAAAATTTAATTCTACTAAAATAATGGCAATATATTGGCTATTTTGGTTTCAATTTTATGTCATTGCAGAAGAGCTCTAGCCACTACCTCTCTCTTAATGATTTCAGATGACGGAACAGCCAGTGTGACTCCCTTGTAAATAATTTAATTTACAGAACATATATATATATATATATATATATATATATATATATATATATATATATATATATATATACACACACACACACACACACACACACACACTACAAGACAACTTCATACAACTCAATTTTTATCGTTGTTATATTCGTTTGTAATTTAATTATAACGATTTGCACCATAGACTCAGATGAATTTGTAAATGTGTATAACATATGAAGCCACTTAGAGGAAATTCCGTCGATAAAAGCAGAATTATACAATGTGACGTGAAATGCTACTGTGGAAAAGTTTGTGAAACAGGACTGGAAGACTCCCCAGTATTATATATTTAATATCGTATTTTTCTCGCTAGGAGTGATCAAATCCACTTGTTTTAAAATTTAATTAAATAAAAATAAATCAGATTAAAAGATATTAATTACGAATTAACTACATTTAAAAATTGGTATTTATTAACCCATTTCCTGTCATGAGCCCCATTTGGGGATCTGTTAAAATTAAACTAACTACATGTTATTCCTTATCTGTCTATATTTCTGGGATTTATATACAATATTCGGACTATTGTCCTCACCTTTGTCGCCATATTTATTACAACGTTTCGGCCGTTGTACGCTCCGGCCTTCTTCAGGTGGTTGGAATGTCGAAGTGAACCCTTTATTTCGCTCACTGGGGTAGACTCTTCCACGTGCCATGTTTAATGGATGTCAGTTATCAGTTATCTCCTGTTCATTTTTCCCTCTGAAAGTTCTCCAGAGTGTGAGTTAAATACACGGTTAAGGCAGTTTTTTAATTTTTTTACAAGCTTTCATCTGTGCATACAGACATCATCAGGTATGGATATAAATTTGTTTTTTTACATGAATGATTGTTTTTTATATGATTGATTCATGTAATATATATATATATATATATATATATATATATATATATATATATATATATATATATATATATATATTGTATATTGAACTTATATTCAAATTATATATATATATTTTGTTTATTGATATTTTATTCAAATTATACACACACACACATACACACACACTCTCTCACACACACACACACACACACACACACACATATATATATATATATATATATATATATAATTGTTTATTTAAAAATTATAACATAAATATGTTATAAAATCACTACAAGAATAGCCATTTTGTTTCAACACCTCCGGTGTCTTATCAAGTGATGTTGTTGAATATGTTTTGACGGACTTGTGTATATATATATATATATGAGTGTGTGTGTATGTATGTATGTAGATTTCATTAAAGACAAGTCAGAACGAAATTTTATATATATATATATATATATATATATATATATATATATATATATATATATATATATATATATATATTGTGTGTGTGTGTGTGTACAAGCTAACAATACACATATCGTTGTCCCGATTATAATATTTATCCTGGTTATTTAAGGTGCCGGTTTTTGTTTTTGTATGTCTGCGAATATGCGCGCGCACGTGTGTGTGTGTGTGTGTGTGTGTGTGTGTGTGTGTGTGAATCAGCCATGTAGCATAAAGAGACTTTGTTAAAAAAACAATAGGTTATAAAAAAAAAGAAGTTTGAAATTACGGTAAGCACACACACACAGACATATATATATAGGTGCCTGTGTGTGTCTGTGTGTGTGTGTATATATATATATATATATATATATATATATATATATATATATATATATATATATATATAAATATATATATGAAGAAATATAGTCTTAAGATGTGCTATATGTATGGGATAAAGTGCTCAATATCAGAGATAGTGCGTGTGTAGATATAAAAGTGAACATAGAAGTCAACACTTAGAGGCGAGACAGTCTGTTTCATGCTAGATGCAATCGTCAGGCCTATTACATATATATATATATATATATATATATATATATATATATATATATATATATATATATAGGTGTGTGTGTATGTGTGTGTGTTTGTGATTATAATAATAATAATAATAATATATGCACATGCGTGTGTTAGTCTATTGCTGGAATGAATTTTCTACCTTCAAGAATTTATAACACTAAACAACTCACGCTTTCGATTTTATTTAAGTGTTGCTTGTTCAATTCTTGCGTATTATTTTTGAAACAGTTCGGAAGGAATGAGGCAGGCATAGCGAATATAGAAGAACACATCAGGGCACCACTTTGCTTTCGAGGCCGGACCAAGCAGTCGAACTTTGCCCCTTTGGTCGCCTCCTTATTCGATGAAGCCGACGATTTGTCTCACCCTGGAACAATGCTTCCTGCCGACTTACGAACAAATAAAGGTCAGACTCATCTGACTCGATCATTCGATCACAATCCAAACGATAACACATTCACTTTTCTTCCTAATACTGTATCTGTATCTTATTCTTTCCTTTTCTTTCTCACCCTATTGTGTATATATATATATATATATATATATATATATATATATATATATATATATCTTATGAAATGGACAAAGTCCGACAAATTATTTAAAGACATTTTTATGTTTAACATTCTTTTTATAGATACAAGTATTTAAGTAAATGCTGTTTATAATAAACAGTATTAACAACATTTACCGGTCTCAATGTCCGAGAAATTTTCATGAAAATTTTTACTTAAATACTTGTATCTATAAAAAGAATGTTAAACATAAAAATGTCTTTAAAAATATATATATATATATATATATATATATATATAAGACATTTTTTATGTTTAAAAATTTATCCTGTACAAGTCCAAAGAGACACTCGAGTTAGAGTGATGCAGAGTGAGAAGCACCACGCCGTTAAGGTGATAATTATACTAAGACACAAGAGGCTACCGAAGGTGAAAGAGAAAGAAAAAAAAACTTTCGAAGAAACGGGAAATGCTATCCAGAACAGGAAACAGAGAATAAACCTCTTCAAAAGATCGGAGAGGAGTGTGAACCGGACGATAGGCAAACCTATCTACTTATATATATTAGTTCTTTTTCAAACGAATAAATAATGAATTTTCATCACCCCTTCGTATATATATATATATATATATATATATATATATATATATATATATATATATATATATATATATATATATATATGTATATAAATGCGAATGTCATTATCTCGCTTTTTCATCTTTACTCCTAAAGGCAGTAGCCCAACATTTTGGAATCAGGCCGACTCCGCGAGCATTCCGGCCCGAATCCAGACCTGCAATCCTGAAATATTGGATCCCCAAGTTTTCATTACTGCAATTGTTTTGGGCAATTTTTCCGTGATATTTTGCGACGAATTTTTTTGTACGATAACAATTTTTATAACTTGCAAATAAATTTGGGAATAATCGAAATAAATCGCGAAAACCCACCGAAATTCACCCATGAAATAAAATAATTAATGGTTCAGAAAGTAAGGACCTACGTACATCAAATCGTCTTTAAATTACGTGGCGGCAGAAGAATCATCCTTGAACTTTTAAAGCGTAATTTTGAGTTCTGTAGTTTATTGTTGGCTATTGCATCTACTCCTCTCTGCCTATTGTGATGAAGGCACAATCAAGAGCCCTCCATGGGAGCTAGCTTAAATGCCGCCCAATAGAACGGCTTTTAAGCTATTATATATATATATATATGTGTGTGTGTGTGTGTGTGTGTGAGTGTGTGTGCGCGCGTGTGTGTGTGCGTTTGTGCATTTGTGTGTGTGTGTGTTAGGAATTTATAACACTATTTTGTACTACCCCAAACGTTCGAGTAGACTTTCCACTTTTTGTAACAGTGTGAAATACGTTTACCAGTCTGTACCTTCGCGAGATTTAATTAAGGAAATATGCTCTTCTGAGCCCCTTTTTGTAGGGGAAACCAATCTCTGATCGACCGTGCTATTTTCCGCTCGACCACGGCGAGAATCACAACCCAGCAACATTCAAGGTTCGAAGCCGCTTATCTAAGCAAAAAATAATGAATCAAAATTTGAACTCGGTATGCCAATTCTACTTTTCCACCCCGATAACCACTAAGCTATGGCCTATCAGTCTGCTTAATAGGTGTGCGTTTCTGTTATGATTTATCCAGTATTCGAGCGCCCTGGGTAAGACGATAAACTACATCCGCCTCCTGGGTAAGACTATCAACTACATCTGCATCCTGGGTAAGACGATAAACTACATCCGCCTCCTGCGTTAGACGATAAACTACATCCGTGTCCTGGGTAAGACGATAAACTATATCCGCGTCCTGGATAAAACGATAAACTACATTCGCGTCCTTGGTAAGACGACAAACTACATCCGACAGCAAGGCCTCTGATCAGAAGGTTTTGGGGAGCGTGGAAACACCTCTTAAATTCTGGTGTTTCCAGGTCCAATCTGATCCGGCTTGGTAGCCCCTGTCAGCTATGGGCAAATAGTTAACCCTTCAAAAGGGGTCAAAACACTATGAAAGTATAAAAATAGGTTTTAATACCAGCAATACTTTTTTGGAAAAATTATTACCAGCAATACATTTTCGAAAAAAAAAAAGAATTTCCAACAATACATTTTTGAAAAAAAAATATTACCAGCAATAAAAATCTTTTCGGCATTAAATAAACCATTAAGGCTGATATGCCGTAAAACAAACCAAACCAAACCAAAATTTTCAAATTTCAAGGAATCAGAGTCTTTACCAGGGTTCTTAACCACGAGGCTAGATCCTGCAATTAAGCATACAAGCTTGAATTTTATCCCAGATTAATTTCATTATCAATTCAATGTAATTGAAATTAAATTTAATTTAAAATCTGAAAAAAGGGTATTGATCTTAAAAGATACTATAGAAAGGCGAAAAAATTCATATTAAGTTTAACAAAGGAAAACTGACGCCTATCAGTAGATAATTCTTTGCGGATGTAATTTTAGCATTCATGTTTTCTCGGTTCTTCGGTCTTTGATATCAATGCACGAAATATATTCATCAATTGCCAGCTACCGTAGAGAGATAAAATTTGTTCGTTTTCTTTTTGCGTGCGCGTATGCGTGTGTGAATATTTTTTTAATTTTCAAATGAAAATAAACTATACGAAAAGGAAAAATATAGAAAACTATAAAAAAAAAAGCAAAAAAAAAAAAAGCGACCTGCATCACTCGCTTCATTGATCATGCCAAACATTTCCCATCAGCGACATGGGAAGAAAGTTGATCGACCGTTGTCATCATTTGCTCTCGTGCCGGAAGTTTCCCCTGCAAGAGATGCGTGACATTGACGCAAAATAAGAACCTGTTGCGCACGTTTCTCGACAATTTCTAAATAGCGACTCAACAAGCGAACAAAAACGACAAGCCATTTGTCACTTTTTCTTTCTTTGTTATTTTTGTTTGTTTTTTTTTTAAGAAAAAAAAAAATTCCCAAGTTGTTATAAAGTCAATATCTGGACAACTTTTATCCATATTCAATTTATTTTAGAAATTCAATAGAGAAATACTTTGGTCTGAAAATATTAATAAGAAGAACTGTGAAATAACATCGCATCAGAGAATTTAAAAAGTTTGTAAGAAGTCTTTGAAAACTTTATTTTCATTCAATTATATTCTATTTAAAATATCAAACATAGCGTGTGAAGACACTGGAAACGTGTTTAAACATTTTTCCAAATATGGCCTGAGTGTCCTTTATGTAGAAACGTGTTTCTAATGTTGTGTTGCTTTATCCACATGGAATCTTACAAATATTCATTTAATGCCGTTAAAAAGCTTTCTGTGTTCGTGTGCGTCAATAGGAATTTTCATGTTGTTAAATCGTATCGATTTCTTTTTCTTTTTTGTGCTTGTGTCATTTTATGGGTGATTACAGGAAAATATACTGTAAGGATAGCGATTCGTTAGGATAACGTTCTCCTAATGCATTAGGGTCGCTGGGCCACGATATGTACTTCAGCCGTAGCAACTATGGGTGTGTCTAAGGCACGAATGTCTGAAGTGGCTTATTCCTCTATAGGCTGTTTTAGAATTCCATTTATTCTGTACCTATAAATATAAGGCTAATTATATACCTTTTCAATTTTTTCCAAAGCCGTTGGTGCTTGTGTTAGCAGAAACACACAAGTCATCGTGACCGAGGATTTGAGGGTGCTTACCACATTAAACTGTTGCTCACGCAAGATTATGCAATTTCTCCCAAGAAACTGTAACTAATGTCTGCTCGGTATAGTTGCAGTACAGATTACTCTCTGAGTGTGACCGAAGTGAAGGAATAATCTCGCCACCCTCGCCTGCGGGTGTAGTGGAAAACGAGCTGCCCGCTATTATTAGATATTTTGCGATGGTCTCATTCACAGTTTTATTATAGAGTGGTGTTTCTTATTTGCAAGATGTGGGAATGTCTTGACATGAAGGTAGAAAACAACTGTCGAAGTCATTGTCAAGACACCTTCTTTTCTTTGACAATGCATCATTCAAAAGAGTACACCCCGTTATCTATTGGCAGGGATTCTTCAAATTCTTCATATTCTTCTTCTTTGTGTGCTGTGTCTCCTCAGGACGTAGGTGATCATGGCTCTCCACTTTCTTTATTAATTTAAACTGTTTGAAAACGCCTAAAACATCAGGACGTCTCCTCAAACAAGGTGTATCCACTAAAACAATGCTGAATGCAAGAAGAAACTTATAGATTCAGCAGTAATCCCTATCTGTTCAAATATATGTGTTCTACACGTATTAAGTCCACAAAAGAAATGTCATGTTCACATCCAAAATATACAATAGAAAACTTAACATAGATTCCCAGGCATTCAAATTAATATATATCAATTACTCCACCAATATAGAATTCATCCTGCACTATATATACACATTTACTTGTTTATCAAAATTCTGGTTAAGTATAAATCCACGTTAATTAGAAAGACTTGTACGTCTTAATCATCATTATTTAAAAAAAAATATTCTTATAATGTAAAATTATTATCTGGCTTTATATAATCTGCAATGGGTTGATACTTCGTAAAAAATAAATAGAACATTCTAACGAAGCCGTTTTTCGGCCTTCTTCAGTTGTATTGAAATATTTAAGGAAGTTTTTTTGGTAAACCCGCTTGTTATAATTCCATATTTCACAACGGAATTAGTTTAGTTGAAAAGAAAAAAATATGTAGCTGGATATTCTTTTAGAAGATTTTATTACAAATGCACGTTACAGGATAATGTATGATTGTCGGCGAAACGTACAACCCAATCAGTGTCGTATTTCGTGTTTTTCGCCGCCCGGAGCGGCCCTTAACTTTACTGCCCCTCCCCAGAAGGAATACATAAACCCATCAAAGTTTATATATATATATATATATATATATATATATATATATATATATATATATATATATATATATATATATATATATATAGCATAATGAGAAGCTACGTATACTTTTTGATGTCTATAATATGGAGAAAACAACTGAAAAGTTGCAAATTAAAAAAAATTGATTCTTTTTTTGTGAAAGTATTTATTTATATTTATATATTTCAGATCTAGCGGCTTTTATTTTGGAATCGGAGAGCCGAGTTCGAATTCATGTCATTCAATTACGTGTTAATATTCTTGGGATTATATATGAATCCTCTTCCTCTCCCACCATCTATGGGTAAATAGCAGGACATTTTGGGTTCTATAGCCTTGGATGGCAACTGGTCTAGGTGAAGGACAACTCTGAATTCCTAACCTCGGTGGTCTCTATTCGGCTCTTCAAAAAGTGAGGTTGGTTCTGCACAAAGAGTTAACCACTATAATCAAATCATATGTGCGGGTTTCTATCTGTCGGTTCCTACGAACTGAGTTGCTTTATCCTCATACATCGATAAACTACAAGAGAGTTCCATATATATATATATATATATATATATATATATATATATATATATATATATATTACAGTTTTTAAACACAATTCTCCATGATTTTCTTTCATACATTCATATCTGCTAATTGCGAGAAATTTTCATAGAAAATATGCGTCCTCCGACAGGAATCGAACCTGTATACTATACGGAACCGTCATATAACCTGACGTGCCTTTACCGATTGAGCCACAGAGGAAAGTTTCTCGGACATTCAAGCCGGTAAATGTTGTTAATACTGTTTATTATGAACAGAACATATACTTAAATATCTGTATCTATAAAAAAGAACGTATAAGCATAAAAATGTCTTTAAATTATTGTCGGACTTCATAATTTGTGACGTCACTTATTTACATTTGGATACGCAATGAGTCGATATATATATATATATATATATATATAGAAGAGTAATACATTTCAGATGCAACAAGGAAGGTCTTCAGTGATGCACTGTCTTCATAGCCGATTTCGGGTTTTGCATCATATCGGCTCCAACAGCAACCCCGACCTAATTCCACAAGATTCAGGCCGCCTCCTTGATAGCGTTTTGCTACGCACTTCGACATTGCAAAAAAGATAAATAAAATATGGCTAGGATTCCGACCGTTCTTATTGACATACGTCAGTCAACATCAGCCAATGAAATAAGGACTTTCCCCCCTTCCCTCCTATATAGTCTTGTATTTTGCTACATCCGGTTTTGTTCTATTTCCTGGAATTCGTAACGAGGTAAGCTGGACTCGTTCTTGCAAGGTTCAATCCAATGTTTTACATTTCATTAACTACTAATTCAATAACTTAACTCTACCACTTACATTACCCCCCGCCAAAAAAAAAAACAAAAAAAAAACCCTCAATAATTCTTACTATTCTATAACAATCTTTAAGTCTAACCCTATATGAAACCGTTCATTACAAAGTTATCTTGTACTATTTATTTTAAAATTTCTTACTAGTTTTGTAACCTATCAATTAAAACAGAACAATGGCCTAATCTAAGCAAGGAAAAATAATAATAAAAATATTACTTTAAAACCTAAAAAGCTAAAGTAATATAGACTAATTTACGAAACAGTTCATTGCAAACTTGTCTCGTCGTACTATCTATTGAGATTTCTTACTAGTTTGTAATCTATGAATTAAAATAATACGATATATATATATATATATATATATTTGTGAATACACAGGATACTCACTAACAGTTGAAATTGTGTGTTAAGACCTTTTCATTTTATTATTGCTGTCTATAAAATTTCAATTAATTATTTATAATTTATATCTGTCAAATTCTTAAGTTCGGAAGACAAAAAATAAAAATATATATTGAACAAGATAAAAAATTTGAATTTACGTAGACACCCTATGTATCAAGGGGGATAACCCACATTTTGCATAAATAACGTAGGATATGAAATATATTCGCTAATATATGATTAATATCTCTGCTATATATAATTGAGAACTGTTTTTATAACACCTGATAAATAAAATATGTATGTACGTACAAGTCTATGTGCGTATATGTATGTTTTTTTATATAATAACCATATCGCTTTCTCTCTCACTTTCTCTCTCTTTATTTCTCTCTCTCTCTCGATAGATTAGATTTAGAATCTTTGACTGATGACATTTAGGTCGAGGTTCGATCCCGGCTTGAAGCAATCGGACGTCTATCCACACTGACGAGCTGTGATACAGCGAAACAGGCTTGTATGTGGATGACTATTTAAGCACTCGTTAGCCGATTGAGCACTGTAGAGAACGGGTAATAAAAAAAAACAGTGGCTGGTGCTGCTATTAACGCACCGAATTGAGCGCTCTTGGCTACTGGCATCTGTATACATCTTATATATAATACGTTAAATATTTCCCTTTCTCTGCCGTGCGCTGATAGCCTAACAGTAGAATCTCTGACTGACGCAAGATCAATCGAGTTTCGAGCCCGGCTTGAAGCAATCGGACGTCTAGCCACACTGATGAGTTGTGATACAGTGAAACAAGCTTGTATGTATATATATATATATATTGCTTAAACGTTATTTTTAGGGGATACCTCTATTTGAGTAGACGAGCATTTGAGTTTATTTATTAAACAGTATATTTATTTATTTTCACGTAGACCTGAATATTCGAAAAAACTTATTAATGCAAAATATGCGTTCACACAAGATACCAGCGTTCATATTAGGTTGGGACAGCGAAGTTAAGCAACATCGAACCTGGTCAGTATCTTGAAGGGTGACCACTTGGGAATACCTGCTGCTGTAAGTTTGAATATGCGGGGAGTGTAATAGATAATGGATCGAAATTGTTAATCTGAGAGCTGAGTTCAATTCCAGATGTGTTATATTCACTTACGCGCAAATACCTTTGGAAAAGGGATGAATATACTACTTCACACCCCAAGCTATGGGTTAATTAGTATGACTTGTATCACTAAATCATTATTATTTCCAAAAACATAAAAAAGATGCTCATGCTGTGAATTTTTTCTGGCTTTAAATAACCTGCAAAGGGTTGATAACCCGTGAAAACGAATCAATCAATCAATTTAATACTGAATAGGTACACTTCCATGTCGTTTAGATTTCTTAACATTCTCTGGAATATATATGTATAGAAACTGCCGTGGCCACAAAGTGAGGGTTCAGTTTATATATTGTTTATAATATAGAATTGATCCTGCACTATATATACACATTTACTTTTTTATCAAAATTCTGGTTAAGTATAAATCCACGTTAATTAGAAAGACTTGTACGTCTTAATCATCATTATCTAAAAAAAAATATTCTTATAATGTAAAATTATTATCTGGCTTTATATAATCTGCAATGGGTTGATACTTCGTAAAAAATAAATAAAACTTTCTAACGAAGCCGTTTTTCGGCCTTCTTCAGTTGTATTGAAATATTTAAGGAAGTTTTTTTGGTAAACCCGCTTGTTATAATTCCATATTTCGCAACGGAATTAGTTTAGTTGAAAAGAAAAAATTATGTTGCTGGATATTCTTTTAGAAGATTTTATTACAAATGCACGTTACAGGATAATGTATGATTGTCGGCGAAACGTACAACCCAATCAGTGTCGTATTTCGTGTTTTTCGCCGCCCGGAGCGGCCCTTAACTTTACTGCCCCTCCCCAGAAGGAATACATAAACCCATCAAAATTTATATATATATATATATATATATATATATATATATATATATATATATATATATATATATATATATAGCATAATGAGAAGCTACGTGTAATTTTTGATATGTCTATAATATGGAGAAAACAACTGAAAAGTTGCAAATTAAAAAAAATTGAATATTTTTTTTGTGAAAGTATTTATATATATATATATATATATATATATATATATATATATATATATATATATATATATATATTTGATATTTCAGATCTGCCCCGATCTTTCGTCAGAAATAAATTAAATAACTGTATTCAGAAGTTTGTTTTTAAGTAGCGTCCGTCGCGAGACAAGGACGTCACGTTATGTGGAATGCAACTGTGTTTGAATATTTCTAACGTAAATCTAACGATAATATTTTAGATGTTGTTTAAAAAGGTTTTTTTTTTTTTAACTATATCTAAAAAAAAATTATTGATAGATTCCGATTTTAGTTCCACATACACACGCAGAAAAAAATACTGGATTTAAAAATTAGACACATATAAACTAGGGTTGAACAAAGACTTGGGAATTTTAAATCTGTATAAATATTTCAATAGTTAAAAAAAAATCGGGGCAGAAATATCAAATATATATATATATATAAATATAAATAAATACTTTCACAAAAAAAAACATTCAATTTTTTTTAATTTGCAACTTTTCAGTTGTTTTCTCCATATTAAATATATATATATATTTATTTATATATATATATATATATATATATATATATATATATATATATATACAGGGTGACCCCAAAAAATTTTGAAATGCGTATTGCCAGACATGAGTAAGTGGCAGCACTGCGAGACAGTGACCTTGAGCAAGTAAACATTTCGCCATTTTAGTAACGAGAATGAAATTCACAGTATCCCAGCTGAGATCTTGCAGCAGTCAATGAGGAATCTCTACGGCAGATTTCAAGAATGCATTCGTACAGGAGGACGCCATCTACAGGACGTAATTTAAAAAAAATGAAAATTCCATCATTGTTTCTTAAATGGCATGTTTTAAGGTTTCAATTACTATGAATTAAATATTTTTTCTTCCATCACTCTTGGTTTTATTGGATTGTTAAAAAGTTCCCCTTTTTTTGGGTCACCCTATATATATAATTATTTATTCGAAAATTATAACATAAATATGCTAAAAATTCACTACAAAAATAACCATTTTGTTTCAACACCTCTGGTCTCTTATCAAGTGATGATGTTGAATATAGTTGTTAGTGGTGGGAATGTTAACACACACACACACACACACACACACACACACATATATATATATATATATATATATATATATATATATATATATATACACACACACATATATATATAATATATATACAGTGTAACCCGGATATAAGAGAGTTGTCAGAACCGGAGAAGATTTCTCTTATATCCGGGTTTATCTTATATCCGGGTTTGGTCTATTTTGTTTTATTAACACAGGCTCTAATTTGGGACCAGAGAAAATCTCTCTTATATCAGGGTTTCTCTTATATCCAGGTCTCTTATATCAGGGTTACACTGTATATATATATATATATATATACATATATATATATATATATATATATATATATACGTATATGTAAAATGTTCCATATTATTATCTCCTTTCACGAAAGAATGAAAGCTTTTGTAAGGTTGGGAAGTGGGTAATCGGACGCCTTTTTCCTTTCCAACGGTACAAAGCATGGTTGCGTTCTTTCTCCTCTTTGCACTTATCTTTTCTGCTATGCTTGAAAAAGCATTCGCTGGCCTAAGTGAAGGAGTTATTGTTGAATTCAGAAAAAGTGGAGGTCTATAAAATCAGCAATGTTTTAAAGCCCAATCGAAACTTTGGTCTGCTTCTGGTACGCGATCTTCTCTTTGCCGATAATGCTGCTCTATTGACAGACAGTCTAGAAGACATTGAAATTATCCTTGATAAATTCTCTGAAACAGCGAAAGCATTTGGACTCACTATCAACATAAAGAAGACTCAGCTAATGTAGCAGCCAGTACCAGGCAACCCATCTCTCACAAATCCTTCCGTATTCATTGATGACACGACATTAAAAACGGTTGAGGCGTTCACATATCTTGGATTAACAGTCTCTTCTGATGGAAAAATGGAGAGAGAAATCCAATTCAGAATAGCCAAAGCCAGCACAGGATTCGGTAATCTTAAACATAGATTATGGAACACCAAAGACGTGGATGAGCATAGTCTTCCAGAAAAGGTGCTGAATAAAGATCGGCATATACAGATCAGTTGTTTTCTCAGCCCTTCTCTATGGTACTGAAACTTGGACCCTATAACGTAAGCACGTAAATCAACTTGACCCCTTTCACATGCGCTGTCTTCGTGCCATATGTGATATAAAATGGGATGACAGGGTAAAGAATAGTGCAACACTGAAGGAATGTAACAACATCATAGGCACTGAAAACATTCTGGCAATGATACAATTTAGGTGGGTTGGTTATTTTTTGAGAATGGATGAGCATAGGCTTCCAAAACAGGTGCTGTATGGACAACTACCAAATTTCAAACTTTAATTTGACGTCTGCTCTTACGCTACAACGACAAATTGAAAGACAAATTCAAACGTCTCAAATTTGATCTGAAAAACTGGAAAGTCCAAGCATCAAACCGAAAGGAGTGGCGTAAGACATGTTTTTTTTTTTAAGTTAAAGGGTTTTGAAGACAGTAGACTGAAGCACCGTGATCAGCTTCGTCAAATTCTGAAGCAGAGACGCCATCAAAATCCTGTGTTAACAAATTTCATCTGTCAGTGTGGCTTTGTCGCCCGCAGCAAGGCTGGGATAGTATCACACTTAAGAAAGCACAAATGAAATATGTCTTTCCCTTACCTGATTTTCTCCACAATACCCCCTGCTAGCATACATAAGTGCAAAACAAAAGGCACCATCCACTGTTGGCACACACATTTATCTTTCAGGATAGGATAGTCCATTATATATATATATATATATATATATATATATATATATATATATACATATATGATAGAAATTATTACGAGGACGTGATAATTATAATTAAGTAATTCATCGAGTCTGAAACCTCAACAGAATGCAGAAAGCACTGGACGGCCGTTTCGTCCTATATTTGGGACTCATCAGCAGTGCGCATCCACTACCGAGAATTGAAACCCTGACATATATATATATATATAGTCAATGACGAAATTATTCGTACGCCCATCAATTTTTAATATTTTTATCCATTTCTCAAAATCTCTTTTTTCTAAATCGCGAAAACTTTAAAAACTTCTTACGATATTAAAAGAAAGATAACTTGTTTTTGTTTATATACACTATGTTTTATTTAAAAAGAAAAACAAAATGAGAAGTCATAAATTAAATGCCACATTAACAGAAAAACGGTTTGTTTTTCTTTTAACAATGTGAAAAAATGCAATGTCTTTTTAAATTATTTTATTTTACACAGTTGAAGACATTATTTGCATAGTTGTAGACTAAGAATTAAAATCCGATAAAATTAATTTCACATTTAAAAACTGAAATAAATGTCATACTTTTAATTATTAGCCTATTTTACTTAATAAAACTTCAGTTATCTAAACCAAAAAATGAAACATTGTACTGTTTTACCACCGTGGAAACTTGTAAATTTAACAACTGAAAACAAATGCCCATTTTTGAACTTTAAATAATGTTTCCGCACTTAAAATAAAGTTTCCGCACTCAAAATAAAGTTTCCGCACTTAAAATAATACATTAATTTTCAATTTTCTTTTAAATTTTCGTTCGAGATTTCCGGAAAAATTGGAATGCGTATGATATCCTTAAAGCACCGGAATTATTTCAATTTATTTATCTATTTTATAATTTATGAAAAGTAACGATTTTATATCCATATTAAAGGTAGGCGTATGATAAGATAAAAAGAAAACAATTGATTCACTTATTTATATAATTTTTTTTCACTAACATGAAAAATCAAAATCAAAGAACTGGCGTCAAAGTCTGGACTTCTCACATAGGTGTGAAAAAACTGTGGATTCACTAAATTCACTTTATCCAACCCCATATCAAGAACTTTAAAAATGTCAATTTTTTTTTCACACCTTTAGCTCACATCTTGTAAGTGGTGTTTATCGTCACCAGCTGAAGCGGGTTTTGGAGACAGTTTCTTTTTATTGCTGACTGGCTTTGAGCCATCCATATCAAAGACAAATTGGATTCATTTGAACCCCATCTTCTTCTTTATCGCTGCTTCTTTTGAAAACATTATTGAATGTGTCTGCGTGTGTCAGTGGGTGTTTTTGTGTATCTCTATGCGTGTGAGTGTTTGTTTATGTATTTGTGTGGGTGTATATACGTGTGAATATGTGTTTGCTTATTTCTGTGTGTGGCAGTGATTGTGTGTGTTAGTATGTTTGTTTCTGTGTCTATATGAGTGCGTTTCTTTGTGAGATAGTGCGTGATTGACTGTGTGCGTTTGCGCGTGTCTGTGAGTGTGTATTTGCGTCACTGTGCTCCAGAAATTGTTAGTGATTTTTTGTGTGTATCCTTGCGTGTGTCTCTGTGAGTGTCATTTTGTTTCTATGTGTATGTGTGTTGTGTTTTCGTATGCGAGTGTAGGTATCAGTGCGTGAGTGAGTGAAGTTATCGTTTGTATATATACGTGTGAATCTGTGTTTTCGTGTGTCTTTCTGAGTGCAAAGTTTGTTCGTGAATGTGTGGTGCACCTTTCGTCTTTCGGTGTGTGACATTGTCTAAGGGTGTGTATATTCCCGTGTGTCCCATGAGTGTGTATTTGCCTGGCTTTCTCGTTGGATAGGCTATGTGCCTGTGTTTATGCGTGTTTACATGACAGTGTGTCTCTCTGAGGGTGCGTAAGCGTGTGTGTTTTTGTGTGCTCCTGTATGGGTCTGAATGTGTGTTCACGCATGTCTACACGTGTGGAAGTATGTCAAGGCGTGCGTGTGTGTGTTTGAGCGTGTCCGTTAGTGCATGTGTCAGTGTGTAAGTGTAAGAGTGCTTGAATCAGTATACGTCTTCGTATTTACGCGTCTCTGCATGCTTGTACGACTGTGTTAATTTACATAAATTTGCGTGTGTCTGTCGGTGGCGAGGGGCACTTCCCTTCCCTTCCGTACACCCCTAATCAATTATCTACATATTGTATCATATGTATTTCGCAGACACACAATATCACTTCGTCCTGGGTATGACGATAAACTACATCCGCGTCCTGGGTATGACGATAAACTACATCCGCGTCCTGGGTATGACGATAAACTACACCCGCGTCCTGGGTATGACGATAAACTACATCCGTGTCCTGGGTATGACGATAAACTACATCCGCGTCCTTGGTATGACGATAAACTATATCCTCGTCCTGGGTATGACGATAAACTACATCCGCGTCCTGGGTAAGACGATAAACTACATCCGCGTCCTGGGTATGACGATAAACTACATCCGCGTCCTTGATATGACGATAAACTATATCCGCGTCCTGGGTATGACGATAAACTACATCCGCGTCCTGGGTAAGACGATAAACTACATCCGCGTCCTGGGTAAGACGATAAACTACGTCCAACAGCAAGGCCTCTGATCAGAAGGTTTTGAAAAAATAATATTACCAGCTATACGTTTTTTTTGAAAGAATAGTGTTGCTGGCTATACTTTTTGAAAAATAATATTACCAGCTATACGTTTTTAAAAAAATAATATTATCAGCTATACGTTTTTGAAAAAATAATATTACCAGCTATACATTTTTGAGGAAAAAATAGTAACAGAAATAGATTTTTGACAAAACAAAAATATTACCAGGAAAAAAAAATGTCGGCATTAAATGACCCATTGAAGTTGATATGCCGTAAAACAAAACAAAACAAACAATATCACTTTGACGAATAATTTTATAGATCTATGTTTCTCAAAGCTTTTTTGGGATGTTGGAGCAGGGATGTGCCATTCGATGTGCCATTCGATGTGTCATTCGATGTGCCAGTTGTTTTCCTAAAAAACCTTTTTTAGTTTTAGTTCTTCTTTGCGCCTTGCCTCGTGCGCCTATTTTTATTGAGAAATGCGTGTCTGATGTTTGGTCTTAAAAGGCGAGATATGGCAAATGAAATTTTACATAAAGCATTATTGATAGACTCCCGTTCACGCAACTGGAACTACCAAACTACAAGTCACGATACGAGTCATTGATATCAATTTTCCCAGGTTTCATCAAAGAGCGTGAAAAATACGGAAAAATAAATAAATAAATAGTAAAATTGAAATAACTTTCAAAATAGGGATCAAATAAATTGAATAATCCAAATACCAACTTTAACAATATTTTTAAGTTAAGTAACTTTGTCTTTTTCAAGGAATTTTTAAAATAGTGGAGATATTTTTAATTCTTTCATACAATTGTTTCCTGACGTTTATTACGAAGATGAAATGAAAAATTATCGGTCCAACCCACTTGCCGAATCAATTACAGTGTAACCCGGATATAAGAGAGTTGTCGGGACCGGAGAAGAAGTCTCTTATATCCGGGTTTCTCTTATATCCGGCTTTGGTCTATTTTGGACCAGATAAAAATCTCTCTTATATCCGGGTTTCTCTTATGTCCGGGTCTATTATATCCGGTTTACACTGTATCTGATGTCTGGTTATTGAAATAACGACTTTTGAAAATATTTCGAGCTACAGACTTGTCATTATAATTGGAAAAAATATTAACCTCTTTATTATCGATATTACTTACTTCTTCCTGAACAAGGGACTAGTGTAATATATATATATATATATATATATATATATATATATATATATATATATAACCTACAACACTTTGGAGTTAAAATCATGCAATTAAATCGATACCTGGTCATTGGAGATTCTAAATACTTTCCGTTTATACTAAAGGGATATCTTCACGCAAGTTGTGTTGATGAATTCGAAACATAGATTGCTAGCACTGTGTCAAATCTGCCTCTACCCACGCGCGTACACGCATGAGGTTTAATGCTAATCGAGACAACGTGCCACACTTGTTTTATAATTATCCATGTCGTAATAGGGATTACGTTAAGCTTGGTTTGTTTTCTGGTCGATCAGGGGACAAAAAAATCTGCCCAGTGTAGCAACCCATATTTGCCCAATCCCAGTGAATATTCAGTGTATAGTTTAGCCTAGACAAGAATAACCACAAGTTTATAATTAGAACTAACCATCTTCATTCCCAGTTGTATAAAAATAGCCTCATCTAAAACAGATGCTAACTCGTCTATACCCCCATTTACTACTGGTGACAACAACATTTTTTTCTTATCTAGAACGTTATGTATTGGATCCAGTCTACAAACTCAAATGCACGGCCGAAATTTTCGACGTATTTGCACAAAGATTTACAGGCGGATGCTCCAAGTTAGCAGGAAGGCCAAGACCGACTTTGCATTTCCCAACTCCCATCAATAGTGGAAATAATCGATTTTTTCATACTTCTACGGTAGTTTTCATGTAGTTTGCGGCCATTTTCTACTGGCCAGTGTGAGAGCCTATAGCTGGCTGCCACGAATAGGCAGGAAGATTCTATTGGCCAGCGTGAGAGCCAACAGCTGACTGACACGAATGCTAACTAGCATGCTAGCATGCAAAAAAAAAAATCGATAGCTGCATTCGTCACAAGAGGGAAAAATTTAAATCTGCATGGCACTTTACTGCAATTGGCTCATTCGCTTGCTTAAACTCAACGTTGATTCTGATTCCGCTGAACTGGGTTCGGTGTGAAAAACTATTTGCTGTTAACATTCTTTTATCATTCGGTTTTTCCAGTTACGAATCCTTTTTTAAAGCTGATTGTTTTGTGTTCATTTTGTTTAGTTCGTTTTTCGTAACAGATTTAATGTTTAGTATAGAGCTTAGAAAAAAATCGCAGTGTAAGATAGGCAAGAAGTAAGGCATGTAGCAACATCAGCACGGCAAAGGGCACTCCTTTAAAGGCAAGGAAGGGCAAAAATATTTTAAGTCAAGTGATAGCGATTGCTGTATGAGTAATACGATTTTTCAATCAAACACGGGCAACGCCGGGCCATGCTACTAATCCAACACTAATCAGGTATTCTTTTTTCTAAAAACAAAAACGAAACATGTTCTGTTAATACCGCTATTGAGTAAAAGTAAACAGAATACTCTAGAACAGGGTTTCCCAAGCTGGGTGATATCGTCCACCAGTAGGCGATTTCAACTGTCGGGTTGCCTATTTCAACAGTTGGGTGGGCGATTTCAATTGTTGGGTTGGCTATTTCTGCTGTTGCGTGGGCAATTTCAATTGTTGCATGGGCAATTTCAATTGTTGCATGGGCAATTTCAATTGTTGCATGGGCAATTTCAATTGTTGCGTGGGCAATTTCAATTGTTGCATGGGCAATTTCAATTGTTGGGTGGGCGATTTCAATTGTTGCATGGGCAATTTCAATTGTTGGGTTGGCTATTTCAATTGTTGGGTGGGCGATTTCAACAGTTGGGTGGGCGATTTCAATTGTTGGGTTGGCTATTTCTGCTGTTGCGTGGGCAATTTCAATTGTTGCATGGGCTATTTCAATTGTTGGGTGGGCGATTTCAAATACTGAGTGGGCAATTTCAATTGTTGCGTGTGCAATTTCAATTGTTGCATGGGCAATTTCAATTGTTGCGTGGGCAATTTCAATTGTTGCATGGGCAATTTCAATTGTTGCGTGGGCGATTTCAATTGTTGCATGGGCAATTTCAATTGTTGGGTGGGCGATTTCAATTGTTGCATGGGCAATTTCAATTGTTGGGTTGGCTATTTCAATTGTTGGGTGGGCGATTTCAACAGTTGGGTGGGCGATTTCAATTGTTGGGTTGGCTATTTCTGCTGTTGCGTGGGCAATTTCAATTGTTGCATGGGCTATTTCAATTGTTGGGTGGGCGATTTCAAATACTGAGTGGGCAATTTCAATTGTTGCGTGTGCAATTTCAATTGTTGCATGGGCAATTTCAATTGTTGCGTGGGCAATTTCAATTGTTGCATGGGCAATTTCAATTGTTGGGTGGGCGATTTCAATTGTTGCATGGGCAATTTCAATTGTTGCGTGGGCAATTTCAATTGTTGGGTGGGCGATTTCAACAGTTGGGTGGGCGATTTCAATTGTTGGGTTGGCTATTTCTGCTGTTGCGTGGGCAATTTCAATTGTTGCATGGGCTATTTCAATTGTTGGGTGGGCGATTTCAAATACTGAGTGGGCAATTTCAATTGTTGCGTGGGCAATTTTAATTGTTGCGTGGGCAATTTCAATTGTTGGGTGGGCGATTTCAGCTGTTGGGTAGGCAATTTCAATTGTTGTGTGGGCGATTCCAACTGTTGGGTTGGCGATTTCAACTGTTGGGTGGACGATCAGCAAATGAACAGAAAATGGTGAGCGACTGGAAATTTTGGTGGGCAATGTAGGCTTTTAAGCATTACAAAGTTGTTTCAACATATGCTAACCGAAAGAAAATATTCAATAGAGATGTGCAAGGGACATATATGAAGAAACAGGATAAATGGGATTACTTGGGTCTCATTGCAATTTTTGCTGTTATCATTGCGTGTTAGTTTGATTCAGTGACAGGACAAAAAGAGTGTGAGTTCAATACCTGGTTAAGGCGGTGGAGAACTTGGAGAGGGGAATTAACAGGAAATAACTGATAACTGACATCCATTAGACATGACACGTGGAACTAGAACAGTCTACCTCAGAGATGCAAAATAAAGGGTTCAGTTCGCCATTCCAACGTCCTGAAGCAGGCCGGAGCGTACAACGACCGAAACGTTGTGATAAATATGGCATCAAAGATGAGGATGATAGTCCAAACAATGTAAATAGTGTGAGATAACCTTTGCTGATCAGGAAGAATGTTTTCTTTGACAGAACAGTGCAGGACTTTACATAGGATAACAGGGTGCCGGAGCGTTGTACAATGTTTCGCGAAACAGTCTCTTTCATCCTTACAGGGTATCTTATATTTGTAGACTTGAGCCAAACTAAATTAAGCTTAGTAAATAAGATCGCTTCTCGTCAATTTGGGTTCAGAATGAGAAATTCCATTTCTAGAGGATTGTCGATTCCGGTATACATCTTCTTAAATTATTAAGATTATCCAAAGTATATTTCCTGAGAAACAGAAATTTCAAATCAGTTACATATCACCCAAAAAGTTTAAATACACACAGAATCATGTCCGGATATGAGGGATTCCGGATATGAGGGAGTCTACTATATATATATATATATATATATATATATATATATATATATATATATATATATAAAGGTCCATTGAAATGGTCTTGATTTATTGAATATATATATATATATATATATATATATATATATATATATATATATATATATATATATATATATATATACAGGGTATCCATAAAGTTCGTGCGCACTTAAAACAAATTATAACTTTATTTGTATTTGCGACAGAAATAATCTGTAAAAAATGTTATAAAGTTTAATGTACCTAGTTTTAAGTATAGCTAAAATAACTAATGTGATTTCAGGCATTACTGTAAATCAGTTGGCAAATGGTTTCCGTGAACTGCAAAATCGTATTACCCTTTGTATTGCTAATGATGGACGACATGTGGAAACATAAATAAAATTTCAATAAAACCTTAAAAAAATATAGCTTTACTTCTTTCTAATCCTTTTTACAAATTATTTCTATCGAAAATACAAAGAAAGTTATAATTTTTTTAATGTGCACACGAACTTTATAGACACCCTGTATGTGTGTGTATATATATATATATATATATATATATATATATATATATATATATATATATATATATATATATATATAAGTACATTGAAATGGTCTTGATTTATTGAATAATGTAACTCTAGTTATGTATTGAGCTCTTTTTAGCAGAAGTGATTTTTGCCTTAAAAATACGTAATATTTTTTTGCGTGCCAGAATTAATAAGAAAAAAAAATACTTACATTGGATACAGATACCCCACACTCTCTTGCTAATTGGCCTGTCACATGTCGAAACTTATTGCAGTGTGTGCACGCATCATGACTGACCAAAGTGCAATTATCAATATACAGTGCTGTTCGATAAAAGTGACTCACCTGATTTTTTTTTACTAAATGTTCTCTTCTCCGATGAAACGAAAAGTTGAGCTAAATTCAAAGGATAAGCGATCTAAAATCCGAAGAAGAAGCTTTGAAAGCTCTTTGAATTTAGCAGTAAGTACTGTCAAGCATCCTTTCACTATAATGTTCTGGGGATGCTTTTCCTATCATGGAACTAGTTTCTTAAAACCTATTGAAAAGACCCTCAGGAGCGAGCAGTACAAGAGAATTTTAGAGTCTTGGCTGCTCCCTTCTGCTGAAAGGGTGCAAATCGACCCCACCAAGTTAATTTTTTGCAGGATAATGCTCCCTGTCTCAAATCAAAATTGATGAAGGAATACTTTGATGAGAAGCAGGTGGGTGTTATGACATGGCCGCCCCAATCTCCTGTCCTCAACCCCATAGAAACTTATGGAGCATTATAAAGTACAGGCTCTCTAGAAAGCAGTTTAGCAACAAAGAGGATTTGATTGTGAATTTCATATCCGAATGGAATTCAATGCTTGGAGATGAGATTTGCCAGAACCTAATCAAGTCAATGCCAAAAAGGGTTGAAAAGGTTATTCAAAATAAAGGAGGACCCATAGATTATTAAATATTTCGAACTATATTACCTATTATAAATAAATTATACCTTTATTATTCTTTATTTAAAGCTGTTCGGTTATGTTTCTATTGATTACTAGTTGCAGGAAATAAGTGAGTCACTTTTTTGGCACAGAGTTTTTCGCTAAATCTCATTTATATCCAAAATTATAATTATCGATAAAATACCTTAGGGTGAGTAAACTTTTTTACTATTTGTTCGGGAAGGAGTCTTTATATTAGTAAGATTAAAAATTAGTTTGACCCCCCCCCCAAAAAAAAAACAATAGGCAAAAATTATTTAAGTAAAAATATCAGGTGAGTCACTTTTATCAAACAGCACTGTACTATATATAATATAGACAAATACTATTAGATAACATCAAAATGCTCTACAACTTCCAATGCAAGGAGAGATTCATAACTTTAGAAGCTCTTATTATATCAAATAAAACAGCTGACATTGAACAAAATATATTTCACCACAGGAGAAATTATCTTAAAGTGCATATGATATATGTAATGTACGTACATATTTTATCATAATAATACAATAATACTAAATAAATAAAATTGAAATTAAATTAATAAAGAAATCGCTTTCTTTTTGTGCGGTCTCGTTCCCATTAGACGTTGCACAGGACGTCACGCTAGATAATTTCAAAGGTCAAGCTTACCAAAGAATACCAGGATGCAGACAAAGGAATTCTATCTACCGTACAGACAACACCTCGATTCTTGATAATGACAGCGAAAGTCGAAAGTACTTGAATAAAAATGATAAAATATGAACATCATTTACATTATTCGAACTATTGTCCTCATCTTTGTCGCCATATTCATTACAACGTTTCGGCCGTTGTACGCTCCGGCCTTCTTCAGGTAGTGGGAATGTCGAACTGACCCCTTTATTTCGCTCACTGGGTTAGACCGTTCTAGTTCCATGTGCCATGTTTAATGGATGTCATTTATCTCCTGTTAATTCCCCTCTCCAAGTTCTCCACTGCCTTAACCGGGTATTGAACTCACACTCTTTGTGCCTTGAGTTCAATACCCGGTTAAGGCAGTGGAGAACTTTCACAGGGAAAATTAACAGGAGATAACTGATAACTGACATCCATTAAACAGGATTCGAACCTGCATCCCCTAGGATATATAATATTTAAACTAACACATGCTCGGTCAATGAATGCCAAATGTTACCTAATAAGGTAATGGCTAATATTGCGATTACCTTATAAGGTAACGGCTAATATTACCATTACCACACGAGGATCGAAGAAAATGTATCGACCTCGCAAGGAATCAGTATTTCAATGATCAGATGTCAGAATACTGATTTTGGTAACTGGGTCGAAGCCAGAACTTTTCGATGCCCGTCCTATATAGATGTATGTACATGTACGGGTTGTATGTCTGTCCGTGACTGGGTTTCATAAATTCCTTCCCCTGATATCACGTGTGATACTAACCCTTTCTTCTGTGAAGAAAAGGAGCTTAAATATCACCGTTGAAATCTATTTGAGAGCCGATATTCCACTCCCGAAGTTGCTCGTAAGCTTTCGTTCACTGTGGATAGAATTTCTTCCGACTTATTCGGCTGTGGAACAATTTCCACTTAAAATCCTTAATCCGTCACCGAATCTCAGGGAAATGTGGACTCCCGGATTCTCTCAGTGAGATGTTGTCTCAACGCAAACGACATACATGATATCAAGTCGGTTTAATCTCTCCATAGCATACAATAAGCAGGCTTTTAAACAAGCTTCCGCAATGAGAAAGAGATCCCTTCAGAGTGTATCTTGACCAGGATTGACCGAGGAGAGTCATTAGTATTAAATACACCCAACCGCTGTGTTCCTACTCCCGTTTTTACATTTGTATCTGACGGCATTTCTACGTGTCTCTTTCTTTCTTTCTTTCTCTCTCTCTCTACCTCTCTCTTTCCTTCTCTCTCTATTTCTCTAAAACTTTCTTTTACTCTTTCTATAAGTCATCTTCGAAAAAAAGCTAAATTCCTTTGAAGAGAGTTTGAAATCGGAAACAGGGTAAAAATGGATTAGAGAGTATTGTAAGATGAAAAAAAAAAATAAATGAAAAGGTTGGTTCAGAGATTAGCACAAATACTTTCGGGTTTAACAGTTCAGGCAGAGAATAAACCCGCAAATGCTCACTTGGGGACCTGTCAGTTTCTCTAACCTTTAAAGCGGCGACTACAGTGTCATTTATTTTTATTTAGCCGTCTATCTTACAGGCATTCATTTCTTTCTCTTTTTTTTTCTTTTCTTGTTTACTCTTTTCCTGCACATTTTTCGGATTTTTACGGATGCTTTTTATCTATATTTCCTACGCCCCGGGTTTTTGCTGTGTTAGGGTTATCTTTAAGCTGTTTCATATACAGATTATTTTTTCCACCATTCATTAACCAACGCTTTAAAATTTTAAATGCATGATGAGTAAGAATGATCACTTCATATATAATAACGTACCTGGCCACCTCGGCGTGGTGTAATGGTTAGAAAGCTTGTCTTGCTAGATCAATTACGACTGAGTAGTGAGTTCGATCCTCACTGGGTGCCCTATACTTTCGGCCTCGTGCTACATCTAAGCCGGGCTTAGAAAATCACTCTGATAACGTACCTCCAAGGATTTGTTATAAAATGAGCATGAATCACGGCACAATGCCCCAAAATTAATAAAAGGAAGGTTGTATCGTGAAAAGCTGTTTTGCTATTATTAAGAGGAAAGACCAAAGGATTTTCTGATTATTAAATTATATTGTTTTAGACTGTTTGAAATTTTGGTTAAATGTTTTATTGTTCTTGTTTTAATGGTGGAACCAAATATGGGAAATTTTAGTGTCTTTTTTTTTGTGGTAAAAAACACATTGATTTGGAAATTCTGAAAATTCTGAAAATTGAACATTTTCAGTATTTACATTAGTCGGACTATTGTCCTCATTTATTTGGCACAGTGGATAAAGGCGTTGCTTAGATCCAGTGACAGACCCAAAGAGTGTGAGTTCAATACCCGGTTAAGGCAGTGGAGAACTTTCAGAGGGAAAATTAGCAGGAAATAAATGATAACTGACATCCATTAAAACAAGGCACGTGGAACTAGAACAGTCTACCCCAGTGAGCGAAATAAAGCGTTCAGTTCGAAATTCCAACCACCTGAAGAAGGCCGGAGCATACAACGGTCGAAACGTTATGACAAATATGGCGACAAAGATGAGGACAACAGTCCGACTAATGTAAATACTGTACATAATACCTCATCTCAGAAATATAGACAGACATTGAACATTTTATTGTATATTTCTAAAAAATATATATAAATGTTATTTTAACTAATTCTTTGCTTCTACTTTTCCGTAAAGTTTTAAAAATAACCTTTTTTATGTTTCATTTAAAAGATGAGTTGTTGTTATTGTTGTTGTTAAATGTTATATTCCACAAGTAATTTTCTAGATATGTCCCTCGTAGGAAAACTTAAATAAACCTCCGGCAGTCAATAGAGCTGACAACATCTTATCAAAACACCTACCTTTGTGTTAAAAATATGTATTTCTGTGACAGTTTAAATAAAAGTAAGTAATACTTGTTTCAAATCAGATTAAATAAAGTTAAATTAATTTATATTCCTTAAATAAAGTTTTTAAAAATATTTTTACAGATAATTTAATAAAGAAAATTATATTGTGCTGACAGACGACTAACATGGTCAAAATTAGCAATTTTTATCGATTGAAAAAACTGTTTCCAGTCAATTTAAATTAGTTTTTAAATACAGCAAAGTATGCTTATTGGAAATATTAAATTTAATCTATTAGCTTGAAATGAAAACTAAAAGAAAAGCTTCAAGAAAAGATTTTTCATTTTTTTAAATTGATTTTAAAATTTTGGTATCGCGTTTCTTGGCCCGTACCTAGATATACATATATGTTTTACATAGAAATCAAGTTCATGAAAAAGCTATATAACAGAAAGAAAAATTACTTTGGATAAATTATGAAAGGAAACAGGAAGAAAGGATTAAGTGTAAGAAGTCCAAATGCATGGTTGTCAGCAAAAGAGACTGTCCAAGTTACACATTGGGGACGTGAAAAACAACCAATACAGAAATCTATCTAGATAGTGTAGCAACTGACAACGGAAACATGGTGCCGAAATGAAGAGGTTAAAAGAAATAGCGGAAGATGTCTTTCAGAAATTAAGCAAAGTATTAAAGAGGTAGGAAAATTAGCTTAGAAACAAAGAAAAAAGTGCTAAACTCTTACATAATATCTAAAGTGTCTTTGAAAGTTAGACAATTCCTCATATTTAAAACGCTAAACATACGATTGAGAAGACATGAAGTAGTTTGAAAGTGAATAGAAACGTCACATAAACTGATGCCGACAAACAGTTATTTTCTTTCTACTTACATTTATATACATTACTTATTAAGCTAAGTGTTATGGGAACTTACCCATAATATTAATAGACTATTCCGCACCTCATAAATACTGCGCCTCAAGAGGGAGCAGCAGTCACAGAGTGAGTCAGTGAGTCAGGCAGTCAGTCAGTGTGAGTCAGTCAGAGACAGAGTCGCGTCAGACGATTACTGTAAGACATTGGAATAGTGATACTTGTCGAGACAACCGCAAACAATGCCAGAACCAAGAAAATCGTTCAGAAAATGAAAGTTCACAGAACCTTTGGAAATAGATCCAATGAAAAAAAGATATTAAAAACCCCTGCTACGCAAAAGCTTCGGAAGGGGGGTGTTATGGGAACTTACCCATAATAATAATGGACTATTCCGTACATCATAAATATTGCGCTTCAAGAGGGAGCAGCGTTGAGACAGTCGTTCAGAGTCAGACGATTACTGTAAGACATTGGAATAGTGATACTGGTCGAGACAACATAGTTCTCTCTAACCTAACCTGATTGTTATTACTAACACTTCTACTTCTTTTGTACACATTCTGTTTGTAATCTATCTGTGTTATTCCATACCTGTGTTCGAGTTATTCTTCATTGGTTCTACCTTGGACCAACACCGTGGTTCAAGGAACCTGGACGATAACGCTAAGCATAACTAAATTTTAAAGGATGAACATTTTTTTGCGGATTTTGATGTTATTCTGGGATCATATTTTTGTCCAAATTCGTGAAATTATTTTGCTCTGGCTAAATCTTGAATAACACTATATGAAATTCACTAATTATCAATAATATTGAATGGATTAAAATTATTCAATATTTTAACAATAAAATCTCAAAGTGGATGTTAAAATTTGCTGCAAAACAGTGTTGATTTATTTCAGTTGGAATGATCGATTATGACATGTCTCTAATTATTTAAGATAGAATGATATATTATGACATGTCTTTAATTATTTAAAATGGAATGATCTATTATAAATGTCTAATTATTTAAGATGGAATGATCTATTACGACATGTCTCCAATTTTTATTTAGATACAGTGTATTATTTTATCTGCGAAGTGTCGTCCAGCTTTTGATGGTTGTCCTGATGTTATATGGACCGCAGATCCTTTGTATTTTCTCCGATAACCCCTTCACATAAGGCAGGCAGACTGTTTTCTGAGTGTTGTTGTCCTCCTCTTCTACCCGCCTATCCCAGTTTATTGGGGCTACTGCCATGTACCCAGGGTAGTTGTTACGTTGTAGGGTACTGTTTATACTGACCAATTCTTTATCTAATGTCTCTGGGTCGCCAATTATGACTTTTGCTCAGTGTTGTAAGCAGCGGACGATCCCTTTCTTTAGACAGATACTACTGTGTATTTATTTTCAATTTTTTCTAGTTTAATTGTTCACCTATATTGCATATGATCCATTATTGTAAATAATAAGGTTACAATAAAATTTGTATTGTATATGTGTTATGGGTCCTTACCAATAACAACAGAGTGAACTCTTCTTGACACTATGAATACTGCGCCTCTCAAGAGAGAAGGACGATACGGAATCGAGTCGTGAGCAGTCTCTGACTGTGTGCGACTTCTGGACTAGGCTTTGCCGAAGGGCAAAGTTTCGTCCGGGGAGGTAGCCAGTCCCTGAACCCATTCTAAATGGGCATATTTTTGGCCGAGCCTACGGGCTCGGACAACCCACATAAAGCCGGCCTTGTGCCACATTCGACCCACGTGGGAGGGTTGTTAAATATCGAGACGGAATCAAGTCGAGCCAATAGTAGTTCACTCCAAACCAGACTGACAGTTATACTAACATCTTCCACATCTTGTATTATTATTCTGTGTAATATATCTTGGTTATTTCTACTCTTGTGTATTCGTGTTGTTCTTCCTTGGTCCTAACCATGGACCATAACAATATGAATATTACCTTATGGAAATTGAGATGTAGTTGGGTGGGGAGCCGATCATAGATTGCGGGGGGCGCACAACACCCTTGTATCGGCTTTTGTTATAAATATAGGTGAAAAAACTTATTACTACTAATCTTAAAAAGCGGTAAACAAAAAAATACATTGTAGAGGTTTGTGTAGTGAATAAAACAAGATCTAGATTTAAAATTAAAATGCTAAGCACTGATTGATTTTGTTAGAAATTAAAAAGACTCGAATTTACAAACTTTGCATAACACACACGCAAAAGTGAATCCAAAACAAAACTCGTTAAATTTCACACCTTGATGCGAAATGTTTTTCGGCCAATAGAAAACTAGGAAACATTTAAAAACAAAATTCAAATAATCTTCAATTCTCAGAAACGAATTCTTTTACGGACCTTTTCGCAAGCTGACGTGACGTTTGTACGTTGTGCAATGGAAAGGCCCGAATCATTACCGGGAGTGAATTCCAAAATGACCTTTTAAAACCCCCACAAACAAAAATAAAAGACGGGCAAGTTCGTCTGTAGCCAGAGAGAAAGAGACGAGCGTATTAACACGTGCTTCACAAACGTCAAGCGATCGTCATTATTATCGGTATCTTTCTCCCTCACCTCCTTTATACTTGATAAACGAACGGAATATTTTAAGACTGAGCGATTACTTCAAAGACATTCCTACCCTTCGATAACGCTCATACATACATACATTCCAGCCTACGTCATTCCTGCAAGGACTACTACGAATATTTTGACGACCTTGTATCAACCAAAATACATTAATTTTATTTGTAAAGACCTTAATTGATTTATATGTGTATAAAATTGTTGTTTCACTTAACAATTTGATTATCTTGTTTTATACCCCTTTTATGGTGGGCTATCTAACTAACAAGGCCAAATCAAATTAATCTGTTTCAACACTCATACACTTCACTATAACTGATAACCCACTATAGTAGACTGGACTTGGAGGCATCATTCACATGAATAGAAATGTAATTATATGATTAAATTTGAATCTCGCTGAGCGGGTTTCTGTACCCCAATCAACAATGTCGGCGATCATGACTGACGTGATTCTAAGGAGGCTACTTATTCATTTTCGACTCGTGTTCCTTACACAAGACATTTTAATCGTCACAATAAAGAAATCATTGTTGTTGATCTATCATGGCTGGTATAAATTGAAAATATGCAACTGCACTGAAAAGAGAAACGAAGACGAAAGCAGAAACACCCGAAGCGACTGATGTTTCTGACTGGCTGCAACAGCAGCAGCACTAACAATGGCGAATCAGGCCCGACGTCACAAATCAAATGTTTAATTATATCTGCGAATAGAATGTGACAGCTTCGACATTTTATGTCCGCTGTTTGCCTCGCACCTGCACGCTATGGCTAACGTGTAAAGTGCTGACCGTTTTCGGCAGTTCGGTCTTGTGCCGCGAGAAATCTATTCAACATTGTTGTCTGTACCACAGATGTCTTCTTCTTGCACGGCACCAATTAATCTTGGCCGAGTCTGTTTTCCCTCTCTCCTGCTCCCTCATTTCATACACACACACACACACCCTCTTTCCAAATCGACTACGGAAATAGAAACTTCTAAGTCTGTCGTGGATTATTCAACATTTAACAAAATGGTTTCGACTTTATCATCATATCTTGGCTAGAACCCACTTACAATTAGTTCTTTCTTTCTTTGAGAAGTTTTTCTTTCTTTCGTTTTCCATTCAGAGTCTGTCTTTCGTTTTTCTTTTTCTCCTTTTTCTTGCAGAGGGCATTTCGTTCTTTTTTCTGTACTTCTTTCATTCTTTCTTTTCTCTTTTTTCATTCTTTCTTTCTTTCTTTCTTTCTTTAAGAGAGTCCTTCATTTTCTTTTTTTCGTTCATAGAGTTTATCTTGCTATCTTTCATTTTTCTTTTCTTTCTTTTTTTATAGAGTGTTTGTTTCTTTCAGAGAAGCTCTCTTTGTTTGTTTCTTTCTTTTCTCTTTTTTCATTCTTTCATTCTTTCTTTCATTCTTTCTTTAAAGGAGTCCTTCATTTTCTTTCTTTCGTTCATCGAGTGTATCTTGCTATCTTTCATTTTTCTTTTCTTTCTTTTTCATAGAGTGTTTGTTTCTTTCATAGAAGCTCTCTTTCTTTCTTTCTTTTCTCTTTTTTTTCTTTCTTTCATTTTTTCTTTAAGAGAGTCCTTCATTTTCTTTCTTTCGTTCATAGAGTTTATCTTGCCATCTTTCATTTTTCTTTTCATTCTTTTTATAGAGTGTTTGTTTCTTTCATAGAACCTCTCTTTCTTTCTTTTATATAAATAAATGAAAATGTCGGTGTGTCAGTGTGTCAGACTTTTTCAACTTTACACTTAGAGACTGTAGCCCAACATATCATATCATATTGTGGAATCAGACCGACTCCGTGATCAAATTAAAAACGTTCCGGACCCGCAATCCTGAAATGTTAGATTCCCAATTTTTCATTACTGCAATTGTTTTCGGCGATTTTTTACGTGATTTTTTGCGACAGATTTTATGTACGATAACAATTTTTATAACTTGGAAATAAATTTGGGAATAATTGAAATCAATTGCGAAATCCATCGAAAGTCTCCCATGAAAGAAAAATAATTGTTTGTACAGAAAGTAAGGACCTACGTACATCCAATTGTCTTTAAATTAAATGGCGACAGAAGAATTATCCTTGAACTTATAAAAGTTAAGCTTAAATATTAATGCAATATTTAAATGCAGTGATCAATTTTGAGTTCTTCTGGGGTTCATTGTTGCCTAACATTTAAGGCAGCAGTATGCCTTGCAAAAAGAAATCCCCGCCAACAGAGGACCAGATTGCAATTAAAAGAGCCAAGGCTGCAGAGAGGAAAAGAATGTCCCGTGCAAATGTAAACCCAGATGAAATGGCAGCCAGGAAATCTTCCAATGCTGAGAATATGCAAAGACTTAGGGACTCTTAACACTCTTGAACAAACCGAAGGCCCAATCAAGAGACCTCTGCTGGGATTAGCTTAACTGACCCTCGATAGGGCGGCTTTTAATCTAGTAGAGTATATTTTTCTTTCTTTCTTTTTCTTTTCTTTCTTTCGTTTTTAGAGTTTTTCTTTCATTCATAGAAATCTCTTTCTTTTTTTTCTATTTCTTTATTCCGCCCCTTCTTCCTATTTTGCCATCTTTTCCTTTTCTTTCTTTCTTTCTTTCTTTCTTTCTTTCTTTCTTTCTTTGTATGTCTGTTATTTTATGTTTTCATTTCTTACCTCTGTTTTTTTTCTTCCTTTCTTTTTATATTAGTTATTTGATTTTCTTTCTTTCTTTCTTTCTTTCTTTTTTTTCTTTCTTCCTTCCTTATTTTCTCTTTCTTTCTTTCTTTCTTTTTTCTTTATTTCTTCCTTCCTTATTTTCTCTTTCTTTCTTTCTTTTTTCTTTATTTCTTCCTTCCTTATTTTCTCTTTCTTTCTTTCTTTCTTTCTTTCTTTCTCCTTCCTTCTTCCCTTCCTTCTTTCCTTCTTTCCTTCCTTCCTTCCTTTCTTTCTTTCTTTCGTTCTTTCTTTCTTTCTTTCTTTCTTTCTTTCTTTCTTTCTTTCTTTCTTTCTTAGCACGATCTCTACCAGCTTACCGTTTCTGTCACGAAGTCTGTTTCCAACAGCTGACTATCAGAACCAGAACAAAACAATTTTTTGCTTCCTTTTTTTTTTTCGGCTTATTCGTTTGGCCCAAGCAACGCCACAGAGCAGCTGTTCTGACGCTTAACTTTGACTGGACAAGGCGGCTGTAATCTAACACTCGTCTTACACACTTGAATCCAACAGGCATTGAGGCGTTTCAAATATTTCCTACGCATCACTACGTCTGGCGCAAGACCAAGATTACGAAGCACGAGCACACACAACCAATGTTACCTGGTTGGGTTAATTTGGAAAGCACTCTTTTAATTTTAAGTCTCATTGAGTTTAGATCTGGCGATTGAAGAGGATATTGCAGATTCAACGAGACATTGTCTGCATATTCGTTCAGTAAGTGCCTTTGACAGATTGTTTAGACAAGAACTGTTTTGCTGGTCCTTTGCCCCAGACAGAAAAAAGTTGCAGTGTTCGCTTTTCAACAGATAACCACTCATTAAAAGAATAAAAACTTCATAGATGCTAAACTAAGAATAAATTATTAATGAAATTCGCTTAATACCATATAACATAAAAACGATGCCATCCAAGGAACAAACAGGATTCAACATTTGCATATACGGGTATGTATAGATATATTGTGTGTAGAAGGGTGGTCCATATCGAGAGGGCATCCAATCAAAGAGTGAAATAAAAATTTAGTTTATATTTAATTTCTCAGGGTTCTTGAAAAGATCCAGAGACGGATATGCAATGTAATTGGCCCTGATCTGGCATCTCGTCTGCAGTCACTCTCTCACAGACGTGCCGGCGCCTTCCTCTGTCTTTTTTCACAAATACTCTCACGGTAACTGCTCCGATGAGCTGCTTTCAATGGTTCACAGACTTAAGGAATGTAAGCGTTCTACTAGGCTGGCATCTCGCTCACACCCTTTCACTATCGAAACTGTTAAATGTAGCCGTCTCTTCTACTCCAATAGCTTCGTGTCTCGCACTTCTTGCCTGTGGAACTCCCTCCCCTTTTCCTGTTTCTCTGATAGCTATAATCTCCAGTTATTCAAATGTAATGTCAATCGACGTCTCCAGATGCCTTGATCTATCACCTATCCTTCTCTTCATCCTTTCTTCTATCACTCCTATTCGCTCTCGCTCCAACTCTATGTAACCCCTTGCGTGGTAGCGGCTTTACCGCCTTGCTTGGGATGAAACCCTAAATAAAAAATAAATAAAAAAATAATACGTTTATTTCATGATTCATTTATTTTTACATATTTAAAATGTCTTCCTTTCTCACATTTCTCAGAACTAGGCCCTATAGCCCCCCCCCCTACTTGAATCTTAGGTGCCTACAATGAAGGAGTTGGCCTCAGGAATGACAAAACATAGATATGATATAGATATGTACACTTTTGCGTCAAAGGATGTTTTTTTAAAACGTCATTACTATTATTTTTTTTATTATAAACCTTATTTTTTAGTTAGCATAAGTGTTTGAGATGACATCTCTATTATTTTAGACTTACGGCCATATCACGTTGAAACACCGGTTCTTGTACGATCAGCGAAGTTAGGCGACGTCCAGCCTGGTCATTACCCAGAGGGGTGAAACCTTGGGAATATCAGGTGCTTGGACGTGCGAGTGGTGTAATAGATAATGGCTTAGAATTTGAAATCGGAGAGCCGAGATCTAATTCCAGCCGTGTTCGTTATATTCACTTACGTGTAAATACCCTTGCAAAAGGTATGAATCTTACCCTTCTTTCCACCCAGCGATGGGTTAATTAGTAGTGCTAATTATTATTGTCAAATTACACCAATCTATACATATCAATTTTCATATCAAATTACACCAATCTATACATATCAATTTTCATATCAAATTACACCAATCTATACATATCAATTTTCATATCAAATTACACCAAACTATTCCTATTAATTTTCATATCAAATTACACCAATCAATAGATATCAATTTTCATATCAAATTACACCAATCTATACATATTAATTTTCATATCAAATTACACCAATCTATACATATCAATTTTCATATCAAATTACACAAAATTATACATATTAATTTTCATATCAAATTACACCAAACTATACATATTAATTTTCATATCAAATTACACCGATCTATACATATCAATTTTCATATCAAATTACACCAATCTATACATATCAATTTTCATATCAAATTACACCAATCTATACATATCAATTTTCATATCAAATTACACCAATCTATACATATCAATTTTCATATCAAATTACACCAATCTATACATATCAATTTTCATATCAAATTACACCAAACTATTCCTATTAATTTTCATATCAAATTACACCAATCAATAGATATCAATTTTCATATCAAATTACACCAATCTATACATATTAATTTTCATATCAAATTACACCAATCTATACATATCAATTTTCATATCAAATTACACAAAATTATACATATTAATTTTCATATCAAATTACACCAAACTATACATATTAATTTTCATATCAAATTACACCGATCTATACATATCAATTTTCATATCAAATTACACCAATCTATACATATCAATTTTCATATCAAATTACACCAATCTATACATATCAATTTTCATATCAAATTACACCAATCTATACATATCAATTTTCATATCAAATTACACCAAACTATTCCTATTAATTTTCATATCAAATTACACCAATCAATAGATATCAATTTTCATATCAAATTACACCAATCTATACATATTAATTTTCATATCAAATTACACCAATCTATACATATCAATTTTCATATCAAATTACACAAAATTACACATATTAATTTTCATATCAAATTACACCGATCTATACATATCAATTTTCATATCAAATTACACCAATCTATACATATCAATTTTCATATCAAATTACACCAATCTATACATATCAATTTTCATATCAAATTACACCAATCTATACATATCAATTTTCATATCAAATTACACCAAACAATACATATTAATTTTCATATCAAATTACACCAAACAAATTTGATATCAATTTGTTATCAAATGACACCAAATTATACACAAATGAGAAAAGGTTGATAAGTAGTAGCACAGAAGTCAACAGCCCTGAAGAGTGCAGGCATTACAACAATGCCCGCGCGAAACTTCTAAGTCAGCCTAACTGAAATAAGACCACTCAGTTAATTGACAAGTGTCGCCACATTAATTCTATTAACGATCTATCCTTAACGTTTGATATTAAGCACTTTAAGACAAAAACCTGCTCGCCTAAAATGCCTTCTCACAAAAAGTTGGATGAGTCTAATAAGGATAAGGAAGGTGTATGGAGAGAACACTAATGATGGTAACGTTATGCCTCCATTTTTCTTCCTATGGGCCTCAGAATCAATACGGAGGCCTACACCAAGTGTCTTGAGGAGGTAGTGCTGCCCTTGGTCAAGCGGATGGTTGCTGGAAGACCCTATGTTTGGCAACAGGACTCTGCGCCATGCCGCTCAAGCAGGAGAACACAGTTTCAGACAATTTCTGCTACCATACCACCCATTACATCTGCCCACCTAACTCCCCAGACTGCAACCCCCTTGATTATTATGGGGAGGGGGGGCTCAGCTTTTACTCTTTGTAACGTCAAAGATGAACTGAAGGCAAGGATTATGGCAGCATTCAGTAACTTAAACAAGGAGGCCGTCCAGAAAAGTTTCAGAATATTCTGAAGTCGCCCGGAGGCCGTGATTGAAACCAATGGCGATTTTCTTGAGTAAATGTTCTTCGTAATATGTCAATATATTTTTATGCAATTTTCGTAAATATAACAATTTATTAAACAATGAATTTGCACCACTTATTATGCCACAAAGAAACGACAAAACAGCATTACAAATAAGAGATGCCAAAATCAAACAAGTACAACAATTGAAATATCTGAGACGCGTTTTAAGAGAGGACTGGAATTGTGACACTGAAAACCGAAGGCGCATTGGTTTAGCGAAAGATCCTTTCCAAAAGCTAAGCAAAGTATTAAGAAACTGATAAATACCGTTCGAAAAAAAAAGAAAGAAAAAAGAAGAGAGTACTGAGCTGCTATCTAATATCAGTCCTCTGCTGAATGCTGGAAAATCTCCTCACAGATGAAGAAGGGTCTTGAAGCAACAGAAATGTGGTGTCCTCAGAAAGATGCTGAGAATACGATGGACCGAACATGTAAGCAACGACGATGTTCTAGAGACAACGGAAACAAACAGGTCACTTAGGTTTAACACCACGAAGAGACAGTTGGGGGCGCATAATGAGGAAAGAGGGCTTGGAGAATTTGGCACTAACAGATTGAAGGTAAAAGAAACAAGGTAATGAAAACGCATGACCTCCCAGGTGACCTTGGGTGACGGATCAGGGATTAGGAGAGATGCCAAAAAGACAAAATATATTAAGAGCTACAAAGGACAAGAAATTTCGGAGGGCCATGATCGTCAACACTTTGAAGGGACACGGTAAGAAGAAGAAGAAGAAGAAGAAGAAGAAGAAGAAGAAGAAGAAGAAGAAGAAGAAGAAGAAGAAGGGGGAGGAGGAGAAGAAGAAGGGGAGGAGGAGGGGAAGAAGAAGAACGGGAAGAAGAAGAAGGGGAGGAGGAGGAAGAGAAGAAGATGATAATAATAATAATAATAATAATAATAATAATTCTAAGTGGAAATTCTTATGTAAAATGAATGAAATAAAATATAAATTAGTGAAGTATATTAATTAGTGACGGACTAAATATAAAGGAGGGGATTAAAGTCAAAGGTTAATTAAGTTTTGACTTTGCATTTCCTAATTAAATCGTGCTTGTCTTATGATGGAATAGGTATTCGTCTTGTGCTTTTTCTTTCATTTCTATTCTTTTGCGTTGACTTTAGAAGACTCATTTATATCCCACGCATTTCTATTTTCCTAAATAGCCCATTCTATAAGGCACACAAATGCTTTTAGCCATACCGGATCATGTCTCTTTCGATTCATGACTTACTAGGCAGATGTTTCTCCTGCATTAGGTTGCCATTTCTTTCAGCGGTAGACTGGTTGCTAATCAAGGCTATAGAACCCAGTCTGTCCTGCTATTCAACCAAAGGAGGGGGTTAAGAGAAGTGGTAATTTACGCGTGAAGTGAATGCAACGAACTCGACTGGAATTCGAACTTTTTTTATTACACCTCAACGCCCATCCGGCATTAATAAGTTTAAAACCGATAACACTTTAAGGATAGCCCAAATATTAGTGTGTTCGGGAAAAAATTACGTCTTTCTCCATAATGAATTACAAGTCAATCGACCAACTCTGTGAAGACTTGTACGTGTCAGCAGTTTAAAAATGGCGATGGTGACGTATTCGACAGGATTTGCTCTGAAGGACGACCAGTTCTTAATAATAATAAAAAAAAACCTTAAAAAATTGATTGGATGCACGTTAAAGCACGCTAAGATTTTGGTGCTTCTGCTGCTAAATCTGTCATTCAGTGCCAGATTAATCTCCTGGAGGTCACACGCTGACTACATCCTTCCAGCCGCCGCGTGGCCTGCTGTGAAGTTTTCGCTAGTTTGCAGTGGCGGGTCGATTTGGACCGAGCCAGTGAATACGACGCTGAACGATGGTAGAGCGCCGCATTGGACACAAGATTTGGCCAGTGTTATCCCACTCGTTGGACTTGAGGGCGCAGGAATCGAAACTGTCCACGCGAGAGGCGAGGGTCTTGTTGAGATGCCACGACTCGGTGCCGTATCTCAGCACGGAGAGGAAGATTACATTGTAAACTCGTAGCTTGGTGCATCGTTTTTTTTGGCGGGGTGCACAAAAATTGAATCTGTTCTCTTGAACTGTCCACAAGCACGTCAAGTGAATTGGGAAAATTTGCGAAGAGGAAATTTCGATTTCTGTGGTTTTGATTGGGTATCAAACGCAACGTTTCATCATCTACAACAGTGTTTAATTTTAACGTTTCATTTTTGAGTCGAATTGCTATAGGTGATGAAAAATAGGTTTTGCATTTCAGTAGAAAACAAAAAACAAACTAGTACCAACACCAATACCAGGGATCCAACCACAGATGCCTTTGTTTAATGTCGAGTGGGTTATGAAAGGTGTCGTTCATTATGACCTACTGGAACATGGAAGAACCATCTCTGCAGACACTGGATCGGAAATACAAAGCGTTACGTTGAAAGTGTACCATACTCTAATGATGATAATGCAGAAGCATACTTGCTAAGATAAATACAAGAAAATACAAACTGAGATAATAGACGATATGCCACAGTATCAGAGGTCAGGTTGCTGTTTCCCGGGACGAGGCTCTGCTCTTCAACGTAGGCTCGTCTGGGGTTCCTCACTGCCCGGATGCAGAGAGTTTGACCAGCACTGCAGTAGACGAATCTTCAACTGTAATTATGTGAATGTGGACATACACATTATCGTCCGTAGGTATGCTACAACAGTGTATATATTGGATATTGTGTTTACTGTCTCAATTTGATATTGGTGTGTATATATCGGATATTGTGTTTATTGACTCAAATTAATATTGGAGTATATATAGTGGATATTGGGTTTATTGTCTCAATTTGATATTGGAGTGTATATATTGGATATTGCGTTTATTGTCTGAATTTGATATTGGTGTGTATATATTGGATATTGCGTTTATTGACTCAAATTAATATTGGAGTATATATATTGGATATTGTGTTTATTGTCTCAATTTGAGATTGGTGTGTATATATTGGATATTGCATTTATTTTCTCAATTTGATATTGGAGTGTATTTAATGGATATTGTGTTTATTGTCTCAATTTGATATTGGTGTGTATATAATGGATATTGCGTTTATTGTCTCAATTTGATATAGGAGTGTATATATAGGATATTGTGTTTATTGTCTCAATTTCACATTGGAGAGTATATATTGGATATTGCTTTATTGTCTCAATTTCACATTGGCGTGTATATATTGGATATGGTGTTTATTGTCTCAATTACATATTGTAGGGTATATATTGGATATAGTGTTTATTGTCTCACTTTCACATTGGAATGTATATATTGAGTATTGTGTTTATTGTCTCAATTTCACATTGGATAGTATGTATTGGATATTGAATATATAGGTGTATATATTAGATTCTCAATTTACCATTAAATTTTGAATTAAATGTTCCTTGGATTTTCAGTGTCAGATTTGTTTCATTTTATATGAGACTTATTTATGAGTTTACTCGGTGGTATGTGTTTGCAAGTGATTATCTTCAGTTAACGTCCAACGTCCTTAATCCAAATATGCACAAATATTTGGACTTTAAACAATGTATACGGAGGTAGCTAGTACAAAGATATATTTTGCATGTACTGACAAAATTTTATATCTCTTAAAATAAAATTTACAATATTTAAAGAGTTCATATCAGACAATTCTCGTCCCGAACGTCTAAATTCTTTAGCACATAACAGAGAAGAGAATATCAACCACCACAAGGATCCATCCCTGCATCCCATTAGAATGTCTGATGACCAACTTCTCGAGAGCTCCTCCCTGCGGCTGCTCGGTCTCACGCTGTCTGCTGATCTGAGATGGAACAAATACATCGAGTCAGTTGCATCAGCCACCGCAAAAAAAGTTGGTTCTCTGTGCCGAGCCAGGAAATTTTTCTCCCCGGAATCGATCCTTCAAGTCTGTAAATCGACCATTCGCCCTTGCATGGAGTATTGCTGCCATATATGGTCTGGGGCCCCTGCTGTTTGTCTCGGGGTTCTTGATAAGATCCAGAGACGAATAGGCAACGTGATTGGCCCTGATCTGTCATCTCGTCTGCAGTCGCTCTCTCACAGACGCGATGTTGCCTCGCTCTGCTTTTTTTACAAGTACTTCCACGGTAATTGCTCTGAGGAGTTGCGTTCGCTTGTCACCAGGCCTCGTGAATTTAAACGTCCTACGAGGCTGGCATCCCGTTCCCACCCCTTCACCGTTGAAACTGTTAGATGTAGACGTCTCTTGTACTCCAATAGCTTCATGTCTCGTACATCTCGCCTATGGAACTCCCTTCCCTATTACTGTTTCCCTGACAAATACAATCTCCAACGGTTTAAGTGTAGCGTCAATCGACATCTCCAGTTGCCTTGATCTATACACTTCCCTTCTCCACATCCTTTCATTTCTCATTCCTATCTGCTCCCGCTCCGGATCTTTTGTGGGCCCCCTTGCCTTGATCGACCCACTGTCTTTCTCTTTCTCCACATCCCCTCCCTTGCCACTCCTATCTGCTCTTCCTCCAACCCTTCTTTAACCCCTTGCGTGATAGTGGCCCCCGGCCTTGCTTGGGGTGATATGATTAAAAAAAAAAAAAAAAAAATGTGTATGTATTTATGTGAATGGGGACATCCTTATCATCGTCCGTAGGTATGCTACAAAAATTATATAACAAAAGAGAAGAAAAAATTTCCCAGCACCCCTCGTTCATGCGCATGCGTAATCGTACCAACGTAACAAATATAGTGCGAATGGACGAAATGCGTCACAGAAACGGTGTTTTCCCCTTTCTCATACCTTTGTCACCACTATATTTTTCTTGATATCTAAAATATATATACTTTGTTAACTCATACTTACCCGCCGCCATTACGTTGCTTCCCTGTGTCTTTTCTATAAATAATTAAAAAAATTTCGGATGTGCTCTTCGCTATGGTAGCTAGACTTTTTTAAACATTTAAGCGCGGTACTAGATTGGCGTTGAGATCCCATCAATTTACATTTGATTTGGCTAGATGTAACAATAAATTCTAATCTAAAAGTTACTTCACTCGCATTTCTGGTTTATCCAGCCAACTTTAGTCATCAAAAATTTAAATGCAATGTCAATCGCTATCTACTGTCCTCCTGATTACGCTATGTGTTCTCACTCATTAGCAATGTTTCTAATTCGTATACACCCAGTTACCCTCTGTGTCTTAGTGGCTTTACTGCCATGCATGAGATTAACTCGATTAATATATATATATATATATATATATATATATACGTTGCCTGACGATTGCTCTAGCATGAAACAGACTGTCGCCTCTAAGTGCTGACTTCCATGTCCACTTTTATATATATATATATATATATATATATATATAGATATATATATATAAGACTCAAGCACTAATATTCCATGGTTATAAATTATTACATTGGAATCGTAATCACGATACAATTCATCAGACCTACAAATTCTTACTATGTCCTGGACATTGTGTTCTACCTGGATTCTATCGATTTCTGAATTTATACACACACAGACGCACACACACACACACACACACACACACACACACACACACACACACACATACGTATATATATATATATATATATATATATATATATATATATATATAAGCATATTTTAAATCAATTAATTTATAATATTAATGCTCTGTAAATTTACATTGAGCACTATTGTGTAAAAATAAAAGCATCTATTAGAACACCAGATTTTATATCTTACTGTTCTTTCTTTATATATATATATATATATATATATATATATATATGTATGTATTGACCACTAATATTATCTATATATATATATATATATATATATATATATATATATATATATATATATATATATATTATCTATCTATCTATCTATCTATTTATTAATATTTTTAACATCAAGTCTAATAGTTAAGGAGTAATATATTTTAATTTAATGCTATATGATCAATTTAAAATGAGATTATATCCAGATAAGTAAAATTTGCAAGCTTATAATTCTACTTAGAAATTATTTAAGGAGAAAGTAAGAATAAACGTTAATAAGAGAATTTAAGGTCCTTCCATTAGAATTTTCTCTCTCTATATATAAAGAAAAACCTACACCCATTCATACCTATATATGCATATATCTGCATACCACTATATCTCACACATATATTCACACATATCACATATATGAACTCATAAATACTTACATATCTACATATACATATACAAACACATATGCAACCCCATATACATGAATCGAAACATTTACATATACATATCTAAAATTACGTATACACATATACATATATATATTTTTTTACATATGCGCCTACAATATATATACATAAATAAATATACATATACACTTATACATATGTATATACTTATACACATAAATCTACATATCTATATCCAAGTCTATATACACATTTGTATAAATACAATTATGTATCCGCACACATATGTTCATACAATCATCTTCAAATCTAAAAACAAGACAATATTTACCATCGTATATAGTTTGTTTTGTTTGTTTTTTTTTTAAATATATATTGAGTTAAGTTGAGATGATTTCTATGACTGCATTTAAAAATCATCTCGTTATGTTGGTTCAGTAATTTATCAGGATCTTTATGCTTTATCATTAGGATCTCTTTTAAACACAGGTCAAATCGGTCTCTGAAATTTATTGGAGTTAGAGCCCTAGAGACGATTCTCCATTTCTCTTGTGGGGTTAAGCCGTTTTCCAATAAATCCCAATAGTATTTTGATAGTGCTGTTTGGTGTCTTTTAAATTCATTTGTGAAGGACTGGCGATGGTTGTAAAAACGCTGTTTCCAATTTCCCGCAGATATTCCTATATATATCTTTCTTTGTTTTATATTTTCCTTGTGTGAAATTGTAGCTTCGTATATCCCACTTTCTGCCATGCATATTCCTCCTACTGGACAATCAGATCCTGCTCTGCAATTACAGGTAGATGTTTCCTTTTAAAATTGATTTGCATTAAGATCCCTTTGTAATTGATTATTGTGAAATTCTCTAATAATTTTGCTATTGTGAGAGCTTATAATTTTTTCTACATTGCTCATGCATGAATAACTAATTTTTAGATTCATTTTATTAAAATATATATATATATATATATATATATATATATATATATATATATTTCACAATTCAGTTTCCTCAAACTTTCTGAATCTTTTATTACTGAAGCCTGGCAGATTACCAAGCATTTCTAACTCGAACTAAAATAATTTTACGGCCAAATCGTGTTCACGTAATTAGATTTAATGAGAAACTAGGATTTCAAAAGAGAATTAACTCCAATATAGAGCAGACTTAATCAATTAAATGGAATATAAATTAACTCCTAAACAGCGAAACAAGTAATTAAGATCATTCACAGCAATCATTCTCTCAGCTTAAGAATGAATAAAAGTTATATTCACTTCCAATCAAAATTAATTCCCGTTTATAAAAGACAAGCGTAATTTTTACTCAAAGAAAAATCGGTTCAAGATAATTTCAGTAGGAATGTTCTCTCTCTCTCTCTCTCTCTCTCTCTCTCTCACACACACACACACACACACACACACACACACACACACACACACACACACACACACACATATATATATATATATATATATGAAGCCTCACCGACAGCACGACCCGGAGTATCGTGCACAAAGCAGTCTTCATGTGACGAGTATAGACTGACCGTTACGTAATTTAAATTTAAAAAATATTTGGTTATCACAATGTTGGCGCAGTTATATATTAAACTGTGTTTACAGTTTTTTAATAAAAAAAATATTTGGCATTAAAAATAAACAGGATTTATATATATATATATATATATATATATATATATATATATATATATATAATATAAAAGGCTCAAACACTAATATTCCATTGTTATAACTTATTACATTCGAATCGTAAACACGATACAAAATATCAGACCTACAAATTCTTACGCTGTCCTGGATATTGAGTTCTACCTGCATTCTATCGATTTGGTAATTTATATATATATATATATATATGTATGTATTGAATACTAATATTATCTATGTGTAAATATATAAATATATATATAGAGATACATATATATATATATATATATATATATATATATATATATATATATATATATACTGACCTCTAATATTATCTATCTATCTATCTATCTATCTATATATATATATATATATATATATATATATGTATATATATCTGTATATATATGTCACAAAAAAACAACTCTGTTTCGTGCAACCTGCAATAGATAATGTGCAGATTTATTAGTCTATACATAATTTTTTTTTTTTTTGTACTTAATTTTGTTTTTCGTTTTTTATTAGCACCGGCACTATTTAAGAAACAGAATATATATATATATATATATATATATATATATATATATATATATATATATATATATATATATATGCTGTTTCTTAAATATTATATCTAGGAAAGCGATGCCAGCGTGCGGCACCTTTGTTTGGAAAGTGCCTGTAAACCATACCACGTGTAAACCCAATCCTTGTGAGTGAAATTGAATAGATGGATTTATTAATTTTCTTGGCCTGTGTAGGCAATTCCAGCGGAACCTCCTGAAAACCACACTAGGGCGTTTAGAGACGACTGTTAATTTTATTGGACTTGCGAGTTTATCCCAGTGGTCGGCACCTTTGGAAAGTGCCTAAAAATCATACCACGTGCTGAGCCAAGCCTTGGAAATTAAATTGGGTGGACGGAACTTTGGGGCCCATCGATGGTTGAACTACCACGAAGTCAGAATTCATTGTGACCGAGTGTTTGAGCGTATTGCGTTCTCTCCCAGAAACTGTAACTAAGGTCCGCTCAGCATTGTTGCCGTATCAACCGCAGGTTGATTCTGTAGGTGTTAAACAAACACAAATATGCCTGAGCAGGCTCCTCAGCAAAAGGGATTGGCTATCAGCCCTAATATACAGTCATCCTCGGTTACGAGAGGCCAGCCACCTCCACCATCATATCCCGGGGTATAACAGCAAAATTGTCCAAATCGTGCTACGGCATAATTGTCCATCCCACAAAATGTTCAATATCTAAAAAAAAACACTAACATTTTTCCCTTCTTGATACCATTAGTCGTAATAATCACTGAAAAACCCTTTGATTTATTCAGCTAGAAAGAGAACACGCTGAAATCGTTTTGTGTCATGCACACTGTCTTCCCAATTGAGCAATGGTAAGAGGAAAAAGATCATTCAGACTACAGTAATGATGCGAACATTCATACTCTGTCTTCCATCTTTAAATTTCACTCAAGAAACATCAAGAGAACGGAGAATAAATTTTAAAAAAGAGAGAACAGTAGAGAGGACAACTGGATCAGGTCGCAGCAGGAAGAGGGATCACCATTTCAACTTAGAGCTAAAGAGATCGATTAGAAAAGATCCAACTCAATCCATAAGACGTTTGGCACGTGAGAGGGGTGTTTCAGCTATGACAAGCAACTATGTGACAAAAGACATGAAAATGAAATTCTACGTGAAAGTGTGAGGCACTTTGTTACACCAGGAAAGAATGTTAGAAGGTTAGAGAGGGCGAAGATAATCTTGAATAAGTTGGAAAATGATCCTGAAATAAGAGTCCAATAGTGTTATAAAAACCTCGGAGAATTCCAGTAAGATACAACGATTCAAAGGTTAATCTAAGAATTGGACAATTTTGAATTTACCCGATTTGGTCAATTTTGCTGTCACATACGGCATATATATATATATATATATATATATATATATATTATTTAAATTATTCGGACTATTGTCCTCATCTTTTCATATTTATTACAACGAGTCAGCCGTTGTGCGCTCCGGCCATCTTCAGGTGGTTGGAATGTCGAAATGAACCCATTATTTCGCTCACTTGGATAGGCTGTTCTAGTTCCACATGCCATGTTCAATGTATGTCAGTTATCAGTTATCACCTGTTAATTCCCCTCTCTAAGTTCTCCCCTGCCTTAACCGGCTGCTGAACTCACACTCTTTGGGTCCTGTCACTGGATCTAACCAACGGCTTTATCCACTGTGTCGTGTGTCCTCGACCGAAACTTTGTAATAAATATGACGACAAAACTGAGGACAATAGACATAATAGTGTACATAATACCTCATCTCAGAAATATAAACAGATACTGAAAGGCCGAAACGTTGTAATAAATATGGCGACAAAGATGAGGACAATAGTCCAAATAATGTAAATAGTGTACATAATACCTAATCTCAGAAATATAGACAGATACTGAAAGGCCGAAACGTTGTAATAAATATGGCGACAAAGATGAGGACAATAGTCCGAATAATGTAAATAGTTTGCATAATACCTCATCTCAGAAATATAGGCGGATACTGAAAGGCCGAAACGTTGTAATAAATATGGCGGCAAAGATGAGGACAATAGTCCAAATAATGTAAATAGTGTACATAATACCTCATCTCAGAAATATAGAGAGATACTGAAGGGCCGAAACGCTGTAATAAATATGGCGACAAAGATGAGGACAATAGTCTGAGTAATTTAAAAAGTGTACATAATACCTAATCTCAGAAATAAAGGCAGATACTGAAGGGCCGAAACCTTGTAATAAATATGGCGACAAAGATGAGGACAATAATGTAAATAGCGTACATAATACCTCATCTCAGAAATATTGACAGATACTGAAGGATCAGATAAATATGTCGACAAAGATAAGGACAATAGTCCGAATAGTGTAAATTGGGTACATAATACCTCATCTCAGAAATATAGACAGATACTGAAGGGCCGAAACTTTGTAATAAATATGGCGACAAAGATGAGGACAATAGACCGAATAATGTAAATAGTGTACATAATATCTCATCTCAGAAGTATAGACGGATACTGAAAGGCCGAAACGTTGTAATAAATATGGCCATAAAGATGAGGACAATAGTCTGAATGATGTAAATAGTGTACATAATACCTCATCTCAGAAATATAGACGGATACTGAAAGGCTGAACGTTGTAATAAATATGGCGACAAAGATGAGGACAATAGTCTGAATAATGTAAATAGTGTACATAATACCTCATCTCAGAAATATAGACGGATACTGAAAGGCCGAAACGTTGTAATAAATATGGCGACACAGATGAGGACAATAGTCTGAATAATGTAAATAGTGTACATAATACCTCATCTCAGAAATATAGAGGGTTACTGAAAGGCCGAAACGTTGTAATAAATACGGCGACAAAGATGAGGACAACAATGTAAATAGTGTACATAATACCTCATCTCAGAAATATCGACAGATACAGATAAATAGATATAAGAACAAAATTTTTGAGGCCAACCTCTGGATTTGGAAGAAGCATTTTGCTTGCTTTTTTCAAAACTAATTTATTAGATCATTTTGGGTCAAATATATGTTGCTTTCTTGAAATGTTTTATCATATGTTCAATTATAATAATATCGAATTTAGCCCATTTGTATCCGTTCAATTTCTTAGTGTATTTATCCAATTTCCGGACAAGTTATTGTCGAACCGGAAATAAGCTGCGGATAATATTTCCGTGTTCATATTTTACTTAATTTCTGTTCCGATCCATTTGAATGTCTCGGTCATTAGCAAGTAAATCTTGTCAGTATCGTAAGCAAGTGTTATTGACTACGTCCAGACATTTTCGTCAGTATCACATTTCAAATTCAAATATACGTGTATCTTATATAAGACGTCATGTGTAGAAAGATTTCACTGAGATTACCAATACTAAAAGCGATTATATTACTATTTTTTGTTTAATTCATTGTTATATAGGCATATTAAATCTTTTATGAACATATTAAAATGTCGTCTGCGCTGATGAAAGTTATTTTATTTAAATCAGGTTGGATGATATGATAACAACTTCGAATATTTTGAGTTATTCTTTGCCGTGTATACACCGAAACGAATTATTAACGAGGTGACAATTTTCCATTTTGTCCAAAAACTATACGTTGTAATTTAATTTTCACAGAATCATGGCAATTGTTACATGCGCGAACTGTGTGAAAATTGTAAGGTTCTGCGCAAGGGTAAACAAACAGCAGCCATTTGCATGACTAACACAATACTTCAGTGTTCTAAATTATTAACGAGGGACTTCATAATCGTGCAATTATGGGTCACAATTGTGACTTAACCGCTTCTTAGAAATCTGTTATAACATATGAACTTGCAAAATGTTAGTCAACATTAGAAATATCCAAAATGATTGGAAGATATCACCAAACTGTGAAAAGGTTTGTTGCAGCTCCTACGAAGGTACGTAAGAGGGCCGATAAGTGTCACTCGAGGCTTGTTTCCCAACGTTAATTAAACGTGAAGCTGTAAATAACCGAAGCCTGACCAGTGGAGAACTTTTCGTATTGGAGAAACAACTGTGTCCAGAACGGATCGATGTCGTTTTCTGGAAAAGGTCGGGAAATCATTGAAACTGCAGACAACGCCTTCATTGGCAAAAAAGACAAGTTACAAAAACGTCTGAAATGAGTAGAAGATAACAAGAAAGTCGACATATCGAAGGTTTTGTTCACGGATGAATCTCGTGCTACCATTGATGGCCCAGACAGTTGAAGCAAAGGTTGGGTCGTAAACAGACGACATCGTCATCAACGCTTGAGACGCTAACAAGGAGGAGGAGGTATCAAGAGTTGGGCTGGTATTATTGGAGGTATCATGGTTGGTCCGTGGAAAGTGTCTGAGAGTATTAAAATGACTGCATTTGCTTATATAGCCTTTCTAAGAAAGCGCATTCAACCTTAGTTCAAAAAAGCAATGGATCACATTCAGGAGAACGATTATACTTCTGCAAAATAATGCTCTCTCGCATGCAGCGAATAAAACTACGGAGTACCTGCAACAATTATGTTTCTGTGGGTCTCGGAATATGAACTGGTCGGCTAATTCTCCAGACTGATGGAAAATTCTCACCTCTTTAATAATTATTTACACTGTAGCATTTTGACATTTTCTATTAAGTTTCAGTAAGTGACAAGTTAACCTTAACGAGAGTGTGAATCATGTGTTACCAATGTTAAAAATATCGGATTAAAATAAAGGAAGAGGCTATTTTGCCGGCCCGGGTAAAATTGATAAGCATCCTTTTAAACTTATTTTACTGGTCTCGTTAAAATAGACCTCCACCCACAGACTAATTTTGAAGATTTCACTTCTGCTTCTTGTTCGTCTTGCTGTGGTTCATCTTTTACCTCTTGTTCTTCTTGTTCTTTTTTCTTCATGTTCTTTTTTCCTTCTGCTTCTTTTTCCTCTTGTGGTTCATCTTTTACCTCATGTTCTTGTTCTTGTTCTTTTCTTCTGCTTCTTTTCCTCTTGCGATTCATCTTTTACCTCTTGTTCTTGTTCTTTTCTTCTGCTTCTTTTTCCTCTTGTGATTCATCTTTTACCTCTTGTTCTTCTTGTTCTTTTTTTCTGCTTCTTTTTCCTCTTGTGGTTCATCTTTTACCTCTTGTTCTTCTTGTTCTTTTTTCTGCTTCTTTTTCCTCTTGTGGTTCATCTTTTACCTCTTGTTCTTCTTGTTCTTTTTTTCTGCTTCTTTTTCCTCTTGTGGTTCATCTTTTACCTCTTGTTCTTCTTGTCCTCGTCTTCCCCCTTCTTCTTCTTGTCCTTCTTCTGCTTCTTGTTTCTCTTGCTATGGTTCATCTTTTACCTCTTGTTCTTTTTTATTTCTCTTATTCTTGTTCTTCTTTTACTTTTTCTTGTTCTTTATTCGTCTTCTTGCTATTATTATTATTATTATTATTATTATTATTATTATTATTATTATTATTATGAATTTTTTAAAACGGCGATGATGCCACCTTTTTGCTGTAAACAAAATCAGCAGACAGCTGAAGGAGAGAGTCACGAAATAATACGCAAAATGCTGTAGCTAAATGCGAAGCATGTTTATAATGCCGTCTCTCTTTCATTTCTTTTTTCTTTTTACCAGTAAAATTACGAAGTTAATAAAGAAATAAGTACTTTAGAGAGAATATGATGAATTACACGCTCGGAAACTCCAGCCAGTCAGCGCCTCCCAAAGAATTAATCATGTTTCCCAGATCGTAAAAACGCGTATCTAACAATAAATTTTATTAAAGGATCGCTTTATTTTATCTATACAAGAGCGGCATATTTTTCTAATATCTGACTGCATTAAATGACTTTGTCGTCGGTTTTCATAAACTAGACAACTGCAAACAAAACGAAAAGAAGGAAATAATGATAAAAATAATAGTAAAATAAAAACATTAATGCTTACAATGTGATGTTTGGAGCCAAGAATCATGAAACAAACAAAAAAAGAAAGGTTATTTCAACAAGAGCGCGGAACAAACGCGATTGCGATGGGAATTGGGTAGAACATGATTCTGCTATATTAGATGCGCTGCTATCATAATGTCAAGAACTCCATGTTTGATGTTTGCAATGCTGATTATGATAATACTAGTAAGATGCTGTAATTAATTTTCATTGGGCCATCTGCCCTTAATAATAGCATCGTTTTTTTTTATGGCGTAAATTTATCTGAACGATAGAAAATGGCTAAGTTCATTTTTTTCCAATAAAAATGTCACAGAAAAGCTTGTGGGGTTGGGGCAGGACATGTTGGCAGGGGCATGAAATATGGCTTTTGGTCGTCATAACACCTGCCCAAGCGATGATGGATCTGACAAACGACGAAACGTTGCCCTAATCTTCTATTCTCTCTTTCTTCAACTCTTTCTTTATTTCATTCATTCATTCATTTATTCATTCATTAATTCATTCATTTTTATTTATTTATTTATTTATTCCTTAATTTCTCTTTCTTTCCTTTTCTCTTTCTTTCTTTATTTCCTCCTTATTTTCTCTTTCTTTCGTTCTTTCTTTATTATTTTCTCTTTCTTTCTTCTCTTTATTTATTTATTCCCTATTTTCTCTTTCTTTCTTTCTGTCTTTCTTTTTTCTTCCCTTTACTTATTTATTTATTTCTTCCTTCTTTTTCTTTCTTTCTTTTGCTTCGCTTTACTTATTTATTTCTTCCTTATTGTTTCTTTCTTTCTTATTTTCTCTCTCTCTTTCTTTCCTTTTTCTTTCTTTCTTCCTTCCTTATTTTCTCTTTCTTTCTTTCTTTCTTTCTTTCCTAATTTAACCTCCTTTCTCACTTCGTCCAGCTTTTTACTCTTCTCTATCTCCCTTTCTTTCTATTTCCACGCCCTTTTCTTTTGAAGGTCTCTTTCTCTTTCTGCCTGTATTTCTTTCTTTCTTTCTTTCTTTCTTTCTTACGTATTTTCTTTTTTATTTTGTTGGTTTCTTTCTTTTTCATTTTCTATTCATTTCTGTCAACTTAATTCCATTTTTCTTTCATTTTATACACTTTATCTTAGTTCTTGCTTTTGTTTTTCGTTTTTCTTCGTTTTCCATTTGTTTGTTTGTTTCTTTCTTTCTTTCTTACTCATTTAACTTTCTTAACTAGTTGTCTTTCTTTTTAATTTCTTCCATTTTTATTTCTCTCATTCTTTCTTTCTGTCTTTCTTTCTATCGTTCTTTCTTTCTTACATTTATTCATTCTACATTTCTTTCTTATATATTTTCTTTATTTCTCCATTTTATTTTTCCTTCGTTCTTTTCCCTTCTTTCTTTCTTTGTTATGTTTTTATTCTTTATTCATTTCAAAATTTTATGCATTGACTTTTTTCTTTTCGTGTGTTTCATAGCCTGTTTTTTATTTATATATTTGTCTATTCTTTCTCTCGTATTTCTAATTCAGTTTTCTTTCTTTCTGTCGTTTTTTCTTTCTGTATCTTATATAACATTAACCGTAAAACGCTTTCTCAGAGCTCGATTGCATCAGAAAAGAATGTATCAAGTATTTTATACGTATTATTATTATTATTATTATTATTATTATTATTATTATTATTATTATTATTATTTGAGACGCATATAAAATATATTATGGACTCATTAAAATACAGTGTCCCGTGATTCAAAAATAATTATTTAATTTAATGTGAATGGCGCCTTTTGTATAAAAACTTCCTATAGTTTTTATCTTTCTTTTCATTGATGGTTATATAATATCTACAAATACTTCCTTTATTTTGATTTT
>OZ038494.1:87281891-87304391 GCA_964036315.1 Acanthosepion esculentum | reverse complement strand
TTTTGGCAATCGTCACTCTTTCGGTTAAGGAGTGTCATTTTAAAACTAAATTTAAAATAAGTATTATTCAGATATAACAGTTACCTCCCTTTAATTTTCTACATTTGGATTTTTAGGTGAAGTGAAATATTCAACTGAAGATTTCTCACGGCGAAAATCCTATACGACAAAATTCTCTAAAGCGAAAATTCCTGAGGCGAGTGTTCCTACGGCAAAAATATTTAAGGTGAATATTCCTCGAACACTTAATTTGACTGTTGCTTATTTACAATAATGGATGATTGATAACAAATCATTTGGTTTGTTTAAGAGGAAATAAGTTCAAGTCAGAAAATTGATTATCTTTGGCAACGAAAATAAAATATAAATAAAAAAACGATTAAATTACGAAAGTAAATAAAATGCGTAATATGTTTTAATATAGTAAACTTCCTAATTAATATAAGAAACGCGAAATTGGAGCTCAATTATGCCACAAATTATGACGTTAAATGTTCCAACGCTGCTCTATATTAATTTACACATTTGAACTCAATATCTGCATTATATATTATCGACTTCTATGAGGTAACACTTTTCAGGTTTAACTAATTTGCATATTAATTTTAAAAAAGTATATTTCATTAAGTAACTGTCCTTGATTAGTGTTCTTTTATTCGAGGATTGTTTTGACTTTCATATAAAAAATAGATCAGTTTAGGAATATTTCTGATATAATGCAGAAAAATGTTTAAAATTTGCATTTTACTTGGTTTATAACAAGTTGGCATCTATTTGTAAAACTTTCCCTAACTATAACAAGCTTGGTCCCACATCCAACCAATTAATTTCTTCTGTCTTTACAGTCATATTATTTCAACAAATATATTGAACTTCCACAACCCCTTCAACATTTAATAAATAGTGAACATTAATCCCATAGAAGAACAACTAATTTTTCCTAGAAAGATCACCAGATAGCGAGCGTGTTAAGCCTACTAGTTTTTAATATTTAATTTAATTATATATCTATTTATTGATAAGAGAAATATTTAAATGGATTACTCTTCGCCATTTTTTCTCGGTTTTAAATATTCCTAGCCTAGTGCTCAAATATTAAGCAACTTTATTATAGGAATAAAGTCTTCAGTGAGGCATTTATGGTGAGAAAATTATTCATTATTGTAAATAAACAATATTTTGTGGGTTATCCCACTTTGCTTTGCCAAGACTATTTGTAAGTGGGTGGAGGCTCTTGAAGTGTATGAATGGCAATCATATTCTCGCTCTTCCTCTTTTTAACTCTTGCATCCAGATGCAGTCGCACGTAGATAAGCAACACTGCCGCTGAGGCGCATGCGCTTCCATGGTCCCCTGTTGACTTTTGAACCCTCTTACACATGCACATACAAACCCGTGTCTATCACACACAAACACACACATAAATACATACATGTACATTCGTTTAGCAATTTTTAATGTTTTTTCTTTTCATTTCAATTGTATACACATATAATTATTTTTGTTAATAACATGCATTGTCTTTTTTTATACATTGTTTTGGTAATTATTTTGACCCAGACTCACATCTGTATTGTTTGCGGGATAAATCTACAAGGGACCCATAAATCAGTATCTGTCTATATTTCTGAGATGATCTATTATGTACACTATTTACATTATTCGGACTATTGTCCTCATCTTTGTCGCCATACTTATTACAACGTTTCGGCCCTTCAGTATCTGTCTATATTTCTGAGATGAGGTATTATGTACACTATTTACATTATTCGGACTATTGTCCTCATCTTTGTCGCCATATTTATTACAACGTTTCGGCCCTTCAGCATCTGTCTATATTTCTGAGATGAGGTATTACGTACACTATTTACATTATTCGGACTATTGTCCTCATCTTTGTCGCCATATTTATTACAACGTTTCGGCCCTTCAGCATCTGTCTATATTTCTGAGATGAGGTATTACGTACACTATTTACATTATTCGGACTATTGTCCTCATCTTTGTCGCCATACTTATTACAACGTTTCGGCCCTTTAGTATCTGTCTATATTTCTGAGATGAGGTATTATGTACACTATTTACATTATGCGGACTATTGTCCTCATCTTTGTCGCCATATTTATTACAACGATTCGGCCCTTCAGTACTGTCTATATTTCTGAGATGAGGTATTATGTACACTATTTACATTATTCGGACTATTGTCCTTATTTTTGTTGCCATATTTATCCGATTCCTTCGTATCTGTCGATATTTCTGACATGAGGTATTATGTACACTATTTAAATTACTTGGACTATTCTCCTCATCTTTGTCGCCATATTTATTACAACGTTTCGGCCCTTTAGTATCTGTCTATATTTCTGAGATGAGGTATTATGTACACTATTTACATTATGCGGACTATTGTCCTCATCTTTGTCGCCATATTTATTACAACGATTCGGCCCTTCAGTACTGTCTATATTTCTGAGATGAGGTATTATGTACACTATTTACATTATTCGGACTATTGTCCTTATTTTTGTTGCCATATTTATCCGATTCCTCCGTATCTGTCGATATTTCTGACATGAGGTATTATGTACACTATTTAAATTACTTGGACTATTCTCCTCATCTTTGTCGCCATATTTATTACAACGTTTCGGCCCTTTAGTATCTGTCTATATTTCTGAGATGAGGTATTATGTACACTATTTACATTATGCGGACTATTGTCCTCATCTTTGTCGCCATATTTATTACAACGATTCGGCCCTTCAGTACTGTCTATATTTCTGAGATGAGGTATTATGTACACTATTTACATTATTCGGACTATTGTCCCCTTCTTTGTCGCCATATTTATTACAAAGTTTCGGCCTTTCAGTATCTGTCCATATTTCTGAGATGAGGTATTATGTACTCTATTTACATTGCTCGCACCATTGTCCTCATCTTTGTCACCATATTTATTACAACATTTCGGCCGTAGTACGCTCCGGCCTTCTTCAGGTGGCTGGAATGTCGTATCGAACCCTTTATTTCGCTCGCTGGGGTACACTGTTCTAGTTCCACGTGCCATGCTTTAATATACTGATGACGATGAGGTATGTGCTGATGACATAGGTATTCATAGTTGGGAAAGATCCTAAACAGAAAATCAGTATCCTCTGTCAAGTGCTCCAAAAAATGGGACTTAAAATAAACCATACTAAATCAGAGACTATGATTTAGAATTGGAAGGAAATCAATGATGTCACCTACGCTGATTCCAACGTAAACATACAGAATATGGAATTGGTAAATACAAAACACTTTGGTGTATGAATCAGTTATAACAAATTTAGTACGGGAGATAAAGGAATATGAACTTAGACTAGGCTCAACATTGCAAATTGCTAAGAAACTAAAACATCAACCTGAAAACGCGTGTCATGTCCTTAAATAGCCTCGTCTGATCGAGACTTTCATATAGGTGTTATGCATGACGCTAAATCCTTTCACAAATATCTAAACTGTCAGTATACGTCTATGTTTCTGAGATGAGGTATTATGTACACTATTTACATTGCTCGGATTATTGTCCTCATCTTTGTTGCCATATTTATCACAACGTTTCGGTCGGTGTACGCTCCGGCATTCTTCAGGGGTTGGAATGTCGTATTGAACCCTTTTTTTCGATCGCTGAGTTAAACTGTCCTAGTCCCATGTGCCATGTCTAATGCATGTCAGTTATATGTTGTCTCCTGTTAATTACCATCTCTAAGTTTTCCACTGCCTTAACCAGGTATTGAATTCACACTCTTTGGGTCCTTGAGAACACATGACACAGTGGATGAAGGCTGTAGTTAGATCCAGTGACAGCACACAAAGAGTGTGAGTTCAATATCTGGTTAAGGCTGCGGAGAACATAATTAGATTACGATAAAATTTGCAGTTTATATGAATACTACTTCATGAAAATTGAGATGTAGTAGAGTGAGGAGCCACGTATCATTGATTCGGGAGGCACTGTATCATAGATTCACTGGGGGGGTGTTAAACGCCAACGCTGGCCCTGGCATTACCATTACTCCTTCAGCAACGGGATTAGAGAGTCTGACTTTTTTTTAGCCTCGCTATCCCAATTTTTATTTATGTATCCGTTCACAACGAGAATCTGTTCACCCATTTTCCTTCATATAAACACGTCTATATACTGCATTCTCGTTCTCGTTTTCCCTTTCTCCGCAACTTTTTCTAATATTCGGCCGTTGTACGCTCCGACCTTCTTCAGGTGGTTGGAATGTCGAACTGAACCCTTTATTTCGCTCGCTGGGGTAGACTGTTCTAGTTCCACGTGCCATGTTTTAATGGATGTCAGTTGTCCTCAAGGACACATGGCACAGTGGATAAAGGCGTTATTTAGATCCAGTGATAGGAGCCAAAGAGTGTGAGTTCAATCACCGCTTAAGCCAGTGGAGAACTTGAAGAGGGGAATTAACAGGAGATAACTGGCAATTGACATCCATTAAACATGGCACGTGGAACTAGAACAGTCTACCCCAGTGAACGAAGTAAAGGGTTCAGTTCCACATTCGAACCACCTGACGAAGGCCGGAGCGTACAACGGCCGAAGCGTTGTAATATATATGGCGACAAAGATGAGGACAATAGTCCAAATAATGTAAATAGAGCCCATAAATATTTAATACAAAATATCTATGGACATCTCAATCAAAGTGGTGATACCCGAAACATAAATTTGATTTATTTCTACACAAACATAACAGTATCCAACTACAACTTTTTATGATACATAATTTAAAAAAAAAAACTATTCTCATATTAAAGTTTAATTTTGTAACTTCTTGTTTTTTCGTTTGTTTGTTTTTTTTTTGTTTTTTTTCTTGCTTTTATTTTTCTCTCCGATGAAATAAACTATTCGCTGAAGTGAATATTTTATTTATCGCTTCCGGTGAAGCCGGTTTTCAAGCAAATGGCATTAACTGTCATCATTGCTTCTCCTCTTTGTGTATGTTTTCTTATATATATATATATATATATATATATATATATATATATATATATATATATATATATATATATATATATATATATATATATACATTATTGGAGATGTGTAAGACGAAAGTCAAATATTGACCAATCAGATATAAATGAAAAACAAGCAACGTACAATTATATGCCGGTTTTTTGTTTGTTATTTTTTTACTTTCCTTTGTTTATTTTTGTTGTTGTTGTTGAGGGTACTCAATATTGGCTTCCGGAATTAACTGCTTCTTGATTTCCTTTTCGCGTCTTCGAGTCGACGGTCGGCATTCAGCAGGCGCTTTTCAAATCCGAAGATGGCACTAATGTCGGCATATGATTCATGGGTCTACAGGGCCAAAGATCACGGTGCCACCTTCTATCATCAAGAGGAGAAAATCACACGCGATTCGACATCAGAATTGCCACTCACTCATAGAAAATATCTCACATAACATTAAAAGAGCATTTCTTCAGCTTTGCAGACCTTCTCAGCATCATACTAGGGAAATATTAGAAGTGTCTTTGTAGTTTGAGCGTCGGGTCTAAGTCATTGTGTTAGATGACACGGTATACATCTCGCTCGCTTTTAGCGTTTACGCCGATTATGGTTTGTGCAAACCAACAAATGAAGTGCCTCCTTGTGGGTAATTACGAATGAGGCTATTCTGTTTGACCAGTGTTACTGCGTTGTGGTTACGATTCTCACTGGCTGCCTCGTGAAAATTTCGATATTAAATACAGGGTGTCCCCAAAAAATCGACATCATTTTAATAGCAATTATCTTGAAAACTAATAAGTCTAGCTCAATGAAATTGAAGCGTTTAGGTGTTGAACATCATAAGTTTGTTATGGGACCGATTTTATAAGTGTTCAATATGTGCATCGCCTGTGACACGCCACACGACAATTCAGTAGTTAAGCTCTTGCCAAACACGTTGTAGCATGACTCCGGTAACATTATCCAGTACGAGAGTGATTCTCTGCTAGCAGGAAGAGGTGGGGGACATAGACCAGTCACTTCATATAACCCATAGAAAGAAATCGCACGGGGACATGCCCGGTCACCGCGACGGCCATTTCATCAGAAAAATGTCTTCATCGCCACCACGCCCGATCCGTCTCCCTGGCAGATTCTCATTGAGATAAACAAGTACTGTCCTCTGCCAGAACAAAAATAAAACATTAAATATAAACTTTTGATCTGTTTTTATACAGTCTGTGAAAATCTGAGGTTATTTCAACAAGAATTGCTAAAACTATTGGCCTGAGAAATGGTGTCAAATTTTTGGGGACACCCGGTATAACCAACAATGATGAAGATATAAACCAAAAATGAAATTAAAAAAACGAAGCGGAAGGGAGTTAAAAAGAGTAGCAAATTATTTCTATCGCAAATACAAATAAAGTTATACATTTTTTTAAGTGCTGACGAACTTTATGGACACCCTGTATATATATATATATATATATATATATATGTAAAGGCAGGATATGTGTGTCTGTGTGTGTCTGTGTGTGTGTGTGTGTGTGTGTGTGTGTGTGTGTGTGTGTGTGTGTGTGTAACGAGTGCACGGTCGGAAATTTCGACGGATTTGCACTAAAATTTACATGCACATGCTCCAAGTTAGAGGGAAGTCCAAGACCGACATTGCATTTCCCAACTCCCATCGATAGTGGAAATAATCGATTTGTTCATGCTTCTACGGCAGTTTTCATGTAGTTTGCGGCCATTTTCTACTGGCCAGAGAGAAATCCTATAGCTGGTTGCCACGAATAGGCAAGAAGATTCTATTGGCCAGCGTGACAGCCAACAGCTGACTGACACAAATGTTAACTAGCATGCTAGCATGCAAAAAAAATCGATAGCTGCATTCGTCACAATTAGGAAAAATTTAAATCTGCATGGCACTTTACTCCAATTGGCTCATTCGCTTGCTTAAACTCAACGTTGATTCTGATTCCGCAGAACTAGGTTGGGTGTGAAAAAGTATTTGTTGTTAACGTTCTTTTTTCATTCGGTTTTTCCAGTTACGAGTCCTTTTTTAAAGCTGATAGTTTTGTGTTCATTTTGTTTATTTCTTTTTTCGTAACAGATTTAATGTTTAGTATAGAGCTAAAAATAGAAAAAATTCGCAGTGTGAGATAGGCAAGAAGTAAGGCATGTAGCAACATCAGCACGGCAAAGGGTACTCCTTTAAAGGCAAGGAAGAGCAAAAATATTTTAAGTCAAGTGATAACGATTGGTGTATGAGTCGTACGATTTTTTAAACAAGCACGGACAACACCGGGCCATGCTGCTAGTATATATATATATATATATATATATATATATATATATATATATATATATATATATATATATATATATATTATAAGATTTTTATTATAATAAATTAAAGTAAAAACATTTTTATCGCTATACAAAGATTTTAATATTTTATTATGATATATTACGATAATATTTAAAATTTTATTATAACCTCTTATCATAAAAATATAATATTTTACTGTACTTTTTATTGACCACTTTTAAAAAAAAAGAAGTAAATGATACTAACTGTTGAGTCTTACTCAATCTGTTCTGTCTCTTATTTGTGTGTGTATATATATATATATTATGAATTGGACAAATACTTAAAGACATTTTTATGTTTAACATTCTTATTATAGATACAAGTATTTAAGTAAATGCTCTGTAAATAAACAGTATTAAATAACATTTACCGGCCTGAATGTCCGAAAAATTATCATAGAAAATATTCGTCCTCCGACAGGATTCGAACCTGTGTCCTATACGGAACCGCCATATAGTCTGACGTGTTGTTTTAACCGATTCTGCCACAAAGGATCGTTCACTTGGCAAGGTCGAATTGAAGTTTATAAGCAGTAAAGTTGACCTTGCCAACCGAACGATCCTCAGTAGCCTGACGATTGAATCTAGCATGAAACAGACTGTCGCCTCTAAGTGTTGACTTCTATGTTCACGTTTATATTTACACACGCTCTATCTCTGATATTGAGCACTTTACCCCATAAATATAGCACATCTTAAGATGTATATATATATATATATATATATATATATATATATATATATATATATATATATATATATATATATATATATATATATATATATATATATATATAAATATAAGTAATTATACTTGTCTGGAAAAACCTTAGGTATTTTGGCTTTTAACTGAACGAAAGAATACCCAAGGAAAAAAAAAGTATAAAAAAAGAAAGAACTAAGAATATGTAATTGAGGCGAAAACAATCGTCCAGAATCCAAGCTCAGAGTCCAAAGAAAAAAAAATCAACACGAGTAAAGCAAAAGTAAGTAAGTAAAGTGTCAATACATTAAGTAGAGCAAATCTATGACAATCCACGTAGGTGAAACCTATGTAGGTTTGCCTGGCTCTTTAGCTTCATAGTTATATATATATATATATATATATATATATATAGTCTTAAAGTGTGCTATATTTATGGGATAAAGTGCTCAATATCAGAGATAGAGCGTGTGTAAATATAAAAGTGGACATGGAAGTCAGCACTTAGAGGCGACAGTCTGTTTCATGCTAGTGCTAGAGCCGCCTGACGATTGCACTAGCATGAAACAAACTGTCGCCTCTAAGTGCTGACTCCCATGTCCACTTTTATATATATATATATATATATATATATATATATATATATATATATATATATATATATATATATCATCTATAGACAGACTGTTTCGCTGTATCACAGCTCATCAATTTGACGCGACATCCGATTGCATCAAGCCGGGATGGTAGAAACTATTTTGTTTTTGGTAAAATTCAGGTAGCATCCGAGACGAAAAAATATAATGCAAATCGAAACATGTTTTTTTTTAAAATCTGTTATTGATAATGGATATAGGCTTTAGTTATTGCTCCTCATGGTATTTTAGTGGATACTGTTTTTTAACAGTGTGAATAACCACTCGAGAGACTTAACAAGAAACGTAGGCTTTCTGATGGACAATGAAAGAGTGAAGAAAACGACAGTGCAACACCCTGAAAATCAAAGGCGATATTGATCTGTATCTGTCTATATTTCTGAGATGAGGTATTATGTACATTATTTACATTATTCGGACTATTGTCCTCATCTTTGTCGCCATATTTAGCAGATCCATCTGTCTATATTTCTGAGATGAGGTATTATGCACACTATTTACATTATCGGACTTTCCGGAGTGTCTCTGTACGCTCCGGCCTTCTTCAGGTGTTGGAATGTCGAACTGAACCCTATATTTCGCTCACTGGGGTAGACTGTTCTAGTTTAATGGATGCCAGTTATCAGTTGTCTTGTTCTCCACTGCCTTAACCGGGTATTGAACTCACACTCTTTGTATGCGGTCACTGGATCTAACCAACGCCTTTATCCAGTGCCATGTGTCTTTGGGGACATCTGTGTGTGAATTTCTGGGTATTATAAACCTAATGTCTTCAGCAATCATTTTTTACCAATGCTCATATTGCAATTATTTGCTGTTATCACATCATGTTTTTTGCAGAGCTCATATTGCAATTTTTGTTGCTATTATCGCTTTTCTCTGGCACTCCTTATTACTGGTTCCCATATTGTAATCATTTCTATGCTATTAACAAGGACCTTGAAGTCGAAATCTCAAAAATGGGGCACATGAGAACATCAGCTATTTGTACTGACAATCGCTTTTCAAAGATAACTTGAAACTCCAGAAGACTGGATGATGATCTGTGTCAAAGAACATGAAAGAAGTAAGAAACGTTATTCCATAATAAAGGAAGCCAACAAGTTTAAAATGGAGTTTCAAAGGGGTGAAGAACTACTCTTAAAACACAATACACCGATTGAAGCTGCAAAATGCTTAAAAAAAGAAAGCAAAGGCAAGTGCAAACGATAAGATACAGAAACTCTTTCACGGTCACTACTCTGCCCGTAACAAAAAAGCTGATGTAAAGGAACCCCGTATATCTGAACCGGGAAATATGCAATTTTTACAGGAAGGAAACTGCAAGAAACTGTTATGAACATCACTTAGAGCCAGTTACAGAAATAGGAAAGTGGAAATCTCAAAAATGTGTCACATGAGGACATCAATAATTTTAGTTGTAGCTGGAGCCCTCGGATTGATTGGAAAAGGTTTCCATAGACTCATTGAAGGGAATTCTGGTAGCATATTTCTTAAAGAAATACAAGTAGAGCTTGCATTTTACAAAGAGCTTTATGTAAAATGCGTGTGATCTTTAATTTTTTTACAAAAACTGATCAGTGAAAGATGTCATGAAATCATTTATGATATTAGGTCTCTGGTCTCTCGATACTAGAAAGCGAACTAAATGGGGTTAACAAAATGAAGACTATCAACAACTAAGCTATACAGCTTCAGAATTATTAAATTAAAGTTGCATGACATTAAAAGATTGGACGCCAAGATCAGAAAAAAATGCTAACACAAATGAGGATGCATCATCCGAAATCAGATGCTGATAGCCTGTATATACCAAGTGCTTTAGCAGGTCAAGATCTAATCCAACTTGAATTAACTCTAAAAACTACAACAACTGGATTGAAAGACAGCACAACAAAATCCAATATCCCTCTCCTACCAATAGTAACACACCAAAATCCTCTCCATCAACAAAGAAGCTGCACTCTTAAAGAAACAGCTTAATATACCTGAAGTCTTACGAACATAAAACAAAGTGAATACCATCTACGCCAAACGAGTAAAACAGAAAGCAAAACAACTTGGCTAAATGAAATTACAAAAAAAAAAACTGGGAGTACAATGCGTTGCATGGCAAATACATAAAAAAGAACAAAAGAAGCAGTTGTAGACCAACAGAAAACACATCAGTGGCTGAGGAACACCGGGCAGAAAACTGGAACAGAAGGCCTAATTATTGCAGGTCAGGACCAAAGCCTTGCAACCAGATCCTCTCACTGTCACATAATCAACGATGGAACTAACCCGAAATGCAGGATCTGCGGAAAATATGAGGAAACTGTCGACCATATTATCTCAGGATGTCCTGCCGAAAAATAAATATACCCCCAAACATAACAAGGTAGCGACATATGTGCACTGGAAGATATGCAAGAAGCACAAAATCGAAACCACTGAGAGATGGTATGACCACCAACTAGACATAGTTACTCAAAATAACGATGTAACTATACTCTCGGACATGACAATTCTCAGGGAAATAAAAGCCAACATATCATACAAGACAAGAAATCCCGGAAGTGAATGCTTATTGACATAGCATTATCATCTGAGAGAAAGACATCCGTAAAAATTATCGAGAAATTGTCCAAATACAATACCTGGATATCGAGATTAACAGGATGCCGGGAATGAAGACTGAGGCTGTACCGCTAGTAATCGGAGCTCCGGGCCTCGTGAGAAAAGGAATGGACAATTCTAATAACAGCGTCCAAGGTAGTATCAACGTAGAGGTTACCCAGAAGATCGTCCTACTAGGAACATCCCATATATTAAGAAAAGTGCTATCAGTTAAATGACAATTCTCCTATAGGGCCTAATGAGCATAGAGGTATATTGTTCTAGTTAATAATACTTTTAAAAATTTAGGAAATGAGGCCTAGCCCCTAAGCGTCCCTTCTGCAAGTACAGACTTGGTATTGATGTAGCGGGGTTTTATTTGGACCCACAATTTTCAGTTATTTAAAAATATCGGTGGTGGTTGGGGGTAGCCCTCAAATTCCCACTCCAGAACGGCCCTAAAATCAATTTTCCATCGACTTTGATTTCATATTTACTGAATTTTCCTACCTTGTAAAAGTTACCAAATTTTCCGTTACCGAATCTTCCATTACCGAATTTTCCGGGTACCCTTTGGTTTACATGCGTTATAAATTAAAGTAAGCACAACTGATAATTAATTTATTTAAATGTCTCTTCCTTCTTGGCCCCGATCGTTCTCAATGCTGGAATCTGATCGTTGCTTTTCTTGTGGCAGCATTAACAAGCGTAAAAGAGTCAGAAGTTGTTAAAATTATCATCGGTCTTTTCATTCTTCATGCGTGGAAAGAACGAGAAATGCTTCAGCATCTCTGCTTGTTTGGAGTTGTTCGCATTGTCTGTCTCACTCGGCTCTACAAGATAGTGCGAACCATCAACGTCATGAACCGACCCAAAGAGACGCCAGCGAAATTTTGCCGGCAACCTCACTCCTCAGGCAATTCCGAAAGGTGCCTTTAAAATCCCTACATCTGTCAGAATCCCGCCAGCCGATACCTTGGCTACTGCCATAGACCAGGCATTTAACAGTTCGCTTGACTGGGATCCCCTTTTTTCTTTCGCAACACTTGCACTCGGCATTCCTATCAGTAATGACCCTACATCATCTGTCTCATCTATTATAAAAAATAACATTTCTTTATTCAATTCGTCTAAAATAATTGTCACCGAATTTTTCTAAATCCTAATAGATTTCATCCTTCATCTACAGTCGACGATTCTAAGAGACTCCGTGCCCTCGACAAAGTGTTGATCGAAGGTGATGTCTCAGCTGCAGTTAAAGTATTGGCCCCATACGATACTATACTAGCTACTACACCAGAAGTTCTCACAGCTCTCCGTCGGAAACATTCTGCGCCACAATCAGATGTCAGAGTTGTTGAGATGGGAAACAATGATTCCAATATCCAAGGAAAGCGATGGTTGCCGCTCTGAAGTCTTTCACTGGGAGGAGAGTGGCGGTATGGACGGCCTACGACCTGGTCACACCAAAGACTTAATTTCTGTCCACAATGCCAAAGCTAATGAGCATTTGAAAAGATCCATAACAGCTCTTATTAATACCCTTCTCCGACCACAGATACCCCAACATGCTCGCGACTTAATATTTTCCTCAAACTTAACGGCTTAAATAAAAGACGAAGCTATCCGCTCTATCGCTGTTGGTAATATTTTTCGTCGACTTCGAGTTGTTGTGAAAGAGATAGGGTATGAATTGCAACCTGTCCAGGTCGGGGTAGGCATACAGGGCGGATGTGAAGCCGCGGTTCATGCCTCAAGATCATTTTTCGAGAATACATTACCTGTTTCCCCCAGTATCTTATTAAAATTGGATATGAAAAATGCTTTCAATAGCATCAGAAGGGATCATGCCCTGGAAGTTTGCCATCAACGGGCTCATTCCATATTTCAACTGGCTCATCTTTCGTGGTCTGTCTATATTTCTGAGATGAGGTACTACTGGGGTAGACTGTTCTAGTTCCACGAGCCATGTTTGATGGATGTCAGTTATCAGTTATCTCCTGCTGATTTTCCCTCTGAAAGTTCTCCACTGCCTGAACCGGGTATTGAACTCACACTCTTTGCGTCTGTCACTGGATCTAACCAGCGCCTTTATCCATGTGATCGAAATAAAGGGTTCGAATCGAAATTCCAACCACCTGAAGAAGGCCGGAGCGTACAACGGCCGAAACGTTGTGACAAATATGGCGACAAAGATGAGGACAATAGTCCGACTAATGTAAATATTATACTCATCTTTCGTATAGTCATCCAAGTACGTTGATCGCCTCCGATAATATTATCTCTTCTGCTACCGGAATCCAGTAAGACGATCCACTTGGTCCGCTACTATTTGCAATGGCTGTCGGCGGGGTAGCTTGTTCCATCGCCTCACCTTTCAACATATGATATCTTGACGATGCAACGCTGGGAGGACCCATCAAAGCCGCAGCTGGCGACCTCCGATGAGTTAATACTGCTTTATCTTTGTTTGAACTTGAGATTAACTCGTCCACGTCAGAGATAATAAACTTGAATTATAGCGCAGATGATTTCGAGAGTGCTATCCAGGATATCAGACTCATCTTTGAGGATAGAAAAGCAACTGCTAAGGAGGAAGTGCATATTCTTCGTTCTCTAGTCTTTCCAATTCGAGAGTGTTTGAATACTAAGCATGCCATTCTAGCAAGAATGACTGAGAAATTGCAATTAATTGATGTACACCCAACCCTCTTCCTCTTGAAGAACAGTTTTTCGCTAGCGAGGTTCCTCTACACTCCAAGGTGTCCGTTGCTACCCCGAACAGGATTTTTTAAATGAGATAGATATCACAATCAAGAGATGCGCAGAGTTAATTTGCAACGTTAATTTTGACGATACAGGCTGACGGCAGTTTCAGAGGCCTGGGTCTTTAATCGGCGGCAGACTTGGCCCTTCCAGCATATCTTTCTTCACTTTCTTCCAGTGGTGAATTAATTGATGAGATACTCAGTGGATTGTCTCAATGTATTTCGGGTAGTTCTTTTGAACAAGCATGCAGTGTCTGAGCCGAAGACTGACTTTCGATCCCACAAGGTGGATCAAAACAGAAAAGCTGGGATCAAATAAAATGCGAGGCCAATCTTAGTAATTTGAGGCCCTGACTGGATCAGCACCACCTCGCCTGTCTACTATCTGCTTCACAACCTAGCAGTGGAGCCTGGCTCAACGCTGTGACTTCCTCATCTACCTATACCCTTCTGGATGATGAGTGCACTCGGGTCGGCGTCACGATCCGTCTTGGGCTCAAATTATGTGAGCGGCACAGATGCAGATGTGGAGCTTCCATTGATGAGTTTGGTTTGCATCCTCTCTCCTGTCGTCGTAGTACTGGCCGCTTTCCATGGCACGCAGCAATAAACGACATCATCAAAAGAGGTCTGAATGCAGCTGGGTTCCCCTCCCAAATCGAACCCGTACTCCTCGACCGTGGTGATGGAAATCGATCGGATGGAATTATCATTTTCCCTTTTAAAGTGGGGAGGTCGTTGATTTAGGAAGCGACTTGTGCCGATACATATTCAACCGATAATTTGATCAGGTCCACGATTGAGCCGGAGTCTGTCACTTGGGACGGCGAGATAAAAAAAAAAAAGAAAATAGGTAAATATTCTTCTCTTGTGGAAAGATTGTTCTTACTCCTGTGGCAGTGGAAACTTCTGGCGTTATTGGCCCTCGTTCGATGGCGTTCCGTCGGAGTGCCGGCGGGATTGCGTCTCGATTAAGGGACGAGCCTCAGGAAACGAAATGATTTTTGCAGCGTGTCTCACTGACGATGGTGCGAGGTAATGCTTTCCCGATCACTGCGGCTGGCAGAAGATAGCAATGTACACACATATATATATATATATATATATATATATATATATATATATATATATATATATATATATATGTATGTATATATATATATATGTATGTATATATATATATATATATATATATATATGTATGTATATATATATATATATATATATATATATATATATATATATATATATATATATATATATATGTATATATATGCAATTTATTATATATATTATTTATATATTACATATGCACGGTACTTATTGGAAAGCGCTCAATATCAGGAATAGAGCTAACATATTTAGTTGGATTGGGTTTGTTTGACGATCGCAAAACCGTGAAACCCAGGGTCACAAACTCACATCAACCCAACTATATATATACATATATATATATTTATATATAGAGATATATATATTTAGTCTACGAAAAACTAGGTAATCCGTATGGGTAGACCCAAGGAATATAAAATCCAGAGAGCTCAATGTAAAATTATATATATATATATATATATATATATATATATATATATATATATATATATATATATATATATATATATATATATATACATATATATATATATACATATATATATATATATACATATATATATATATATATATATATATATACATATATATATATATACATATATACATACATATATATATATATATATATATATATATATATATATATATATATATATATATATATATATATATATTTCCTCTTGATGATGGCCATGTTGGCCGAAACTAGTCGAGGAATCTAAATGAAACAATAATAAAAACTAAGGAATATTAATATACAACCCAGTGTTTCTGAACATTTTAATTTTTTAATATTTTTAATTGTGCAATATATATATATATATATATATATATATATATATATATATATATATATATATATATATATATATATATATATATATATATGTTTCTTATAGTTACTTTGTTCAAATAAATTCTGTTCACTTTTTGAAAAAAAAAAGAAATTTATTAAAGGATGAAAAATTATTACGGATTTTGATATAATTCTACGTTCTTCATTTTTTTCTTCTCAAAAAGATACAATTAGCAACCATGACAACACAAGCTCCACCTCATCACTCGATTAAAAGAAAAGCACTTACAATGATATGGCGGAATAGAGACTGCATCGTATTTTGTGGTTTTTAACCTTTTTTTGGGGGACGTTAGAAAAAAAAGTTGTCATCGAAAATTAAAAAAAAACAGATAAATGCCCACGATTATACGAACATTATACAATGAAACTGATATTTTCTCTTTATTACAACCATTATTAACTTTCTTAAAGAAACATTCATTAACCCTAAATAAATAAAATAATAACAAAATCTAGGTACCTCCACAGAAACGCGAAGACCTAAGGTTTAAATATAAATTAATTTTTAATAATGAAACATCTTTCTTGAAGCTTTTATTTTAGTTTTAATTTGAAGCTAATAGATTAAATTTAATATTTCCAATAAGCAAAATATACCTTTAAAGCACTTTAACATTTTAAAATTTTAACAGAATTTTCATACGATATTTTTTCTTTTGCAGTTCGTAAACCAAAATTTAAAAAATTCTAATGAAATTATTTTGTAAAAAGGAATTAACACTAAAACTTAAAATACAATAGAAAATAACTAGACAACTGGTTGACAAAAAGCAGATAAATAATTTCTTTTTAAAGTTCACATTTGTCCATTTAAATACGTTTACGGTAATAAAACCCAATTTCTATTGATTCTTGAATTCAACTGGAAAGGTTTGAGGCCAAAATTTTCACACCTATGTGAGAAGTCCAAGACTTTGGCACCAGTCCTTTGATTTTGATTTTTCCTATTTGTGCTTATTTTTATTTATTTTTCTTTTTACAAAGAAGTCAGTTAGTGAAGATCTGTTAGTGAAAGAAATAAAGGGTGGGTAGTGAGATAAAGATGTGCGTGCCATAAAATCAAAGAGTAGTAAAAAAAAAGATTCACGCATATTGGACACTAATTACATTATTCGGACTATTGTCCTCCTCTTTGTCGCCATATTTATTACAACGCTTCGGCCGTTGTACGCTCCGGCGTTCTTCGGGTGGTTGGAATGTCGAACTGCACCCTTTATTTCGTAAACTTAAGGAACCAGCACATATGCTAGGCCACAAAAATCTCCTGAGCCGAGAAAGCACAGAAATGAATACAATATGGGAACCAGTAATAAGGAGTGCCAGAGAAAAGCGATAATAACAACAAAAATTGCAATATGAGCACTGGTGAAATATGTATGATAAAAGCAAAAATTTTAATATGACCACTGGTAAAAAATGTTGCTGAAGACATTAGGTTTATAATACCCAGAAAGGACACATGGTACAGTGGATAAAGACGTTGGTTAGATCCAGTGACAGGACCCAAAGAGTGTGAGTTCAATACCCGGTTAAGGAGGTGGAGAACTTGGAGAGAAGTGACATTAATCACCATCAAATTGCGTCCATTTTCCTAGTCAACTGTATTCTTCTTCTTCTTCTTCTTCTTCTTCTTCTTCTTCTTCTTCTTCTTCTTCTTCTTCTCTCATCACCCTCAAATTGTATCCATTTACTTCATCGTACTTTTTTCATTTCCTTTTTCCTCTTCAGTTCATTTTATCCTTTTTCGTCATCATCATCATCATCCTCATCATCATCACCACCATCATCATCACCTTCTCCTTCTTCTTCTTCACTTCTGACAGCGTCATAATCGTCATCATCATTAAGTCTTATTCTATCAATTGTATCCTTTTACTTCTGCATCGTAATTTTCTTTTTTATCTTCCTTCCATGCTATCTTCTATTCCTTCATCATCATCATCGTCGTCGTCATCATCATCGTCATCATCATCATCATCTACTTCTTTTTCACTTCCTTTCTTCATCATTATCAACAGCAGCGGCATCATTATCAAATTGTCCCCTTTTCTTCCTCATCCTAATTTTTTTCTTCTTTTTCGTCTTCTCTTCATTCCGTTTTATCTTTTCTTCCATCATCATTACCATCATCATCATCATCTTCATCTTCTTCACTTCCCTTCATCCTCATCATTATTATCAAATTGTTTTCCTTCTTCTTCTTCTTCTTCTTCTTCTTCTTCTTCTTCTTCTTCTTCTTCTTCTTCTTCGTCATCATCAGCAGCAGCACCATAATCATTGTTATCAAATTCTATTTTATGTTCTTCATCATCAGTATTTTCTTCTTCTTCATCAATCCATAGTTTTATTTTTTCTTTCATCATCATCATCATCATCATCACCATCATCACCACCACCACCACCACCATCATCATCGTCATCATCACCACCATCATCATCATCACCATCATCATCATCATCATCATCATCATCATCATCAATATGCATCCATTTTTTTTACCATCCTAATTTTCTTATGTCTCCCATTTTCTCCCCCTTTTCTCTCCTTCTACACCAAAATTGTGAAACTCTATTCACCCTTACCATTATCATAATTCCTTCCACATTGCGTTTTTATCTTCCTACTTTATTGTTATCGTTTCTCCCAATATTTCTCCATTTATCCTTTCGTTTTCCTTCTCATCGACACTGAACCCTTTTCATTCGCTTTTTCTCCGTTCTTGCCCTTTATCTATTCGTTTGCTTTTCTTCTCGTTTCTTTCAAGCTTCACTCCACGTCCGCGCACCAACACAATGTACAAACGAACGGAAAAACATTTCAAAATGTTAAACAGAGTTGTGAAACGTTAATAAAATAATTTGGCCGAACGCCAAACGCTACGTGGCTGCAATCCGAAATCATTTTATACAATGTACAATCTTTACCACACAATGGACGCTTTCCCTCGCCGTTGTCAGCGCGCAACTGTCGCCTTTGAGGATGAAAACTCAGAACTCAGACCACCTACAGCAGCAGCGACAACCAAATATCGACAAAAGTTTAGTTAGCAAACACCAGTTCAACGGAGAAAAAACCACAAGTGAACAATTTATAAAACAAATCAGAAATGGAAGTTTTTATAATTTTGATTTTATTCAAATTTTGCTTCTTCATTTAAATCACGTCTTTACACAGTTTTTTTGTTCTTTATTCTTTGTTTGTTCTCGATTTTACACACAGGAATTGCAAGAATTTTACGGCAGAAAAATGGCGATTATTGTATGAGCCTGGTATCGTCTGCTAGAAACGTTTCCGGTAGATTTCCCGCCAACTGAATTCTTAAAAAAATAACATTTCTCCAGATAAATATTCATGGATCGCTTCCATAGAAACGAAGGAAGTTTCTCATTAAAATGTACTTTGCGCATGAGCAAATTTTCCACCCCCACCACCTCTTACATGTTTCTATTTTCAAATGTTCACTTCATTAGCATTTTTCTTTCATACATTGATTTCGTTTCTCGTCATTCGTCTGTTCATTCACACATTTATTCGAAAGAGAGTTACTTGCAGAATAGATTTTAATTCATTTTTGTTAAAAAAGAAAAAAATCCGGAAATAAAAGAAAAACGTTTATAAAGACATTGAAAATAAAATGCAAGTTGTCGTCCGACAGAGGAAATGTCTTTTTCAATTTCTTTGACTGGCTCCGTCGTCCGCAATTTTTTTTTCTAAAGAATTCCTTGTTTGTTGACCTCGAAAAGCAAAAAGGTGTTTTGCATACACAGAGTGGAATGGAGAGATCAGAGGGGGGAAGAGACGTCGATAAACTTATTCGAAAAATATTTCAGCAATAATTAAAATCTTATTCAGTTAACAGTCTATTTGACACGGTAAAGTACGCATGCGTGCACATTTTGCATAAAATAAAATATCTTTTTAGCGCACCTGCTTCCTTCTGCAAATATACGTATCAATCTACCTATACCTGTTTGTTCATCTGTCTGTCTGTCTGTCTCTCTCACTCTATCTATCTCGGTCTCTCTCTCTCTCTCTATCTATCTATCTATCTATCTATCTATATATATATATATATATATATATATATATCCCTGTTTGTTCATAACTATCTATCAAAGTCTGTTCTATTCTATCTCACTTTATTCATATCTATCTATCTATCTATCTATCTATCTATCTATCTATCTATCTATCTATCTATCTATGTAACTGTTCGTCTATTAGCGACTGTTCATATCTATCTATCTACCTATTCGTCTATTAGCGACTGTTCATATCTATCTATCTATCTATCTATCTATCTAACTGTTCGTCTCTTACCGACTGTTCATATCTATCTATTTATCTATCTATCTATCTATCTATCTAACTGTTCGTCTCTTGGCGACTGTTCATATCTATCTATCTATCTATCTATCTATCTCAGTTTGTTCAGAGCTGTCTCTCTCTCTTTGTTTAGATCTATCTATCTATCTATCTATCTGTTCGTCTATTAGCGACTATTCATATCTATCTATCTATCTATCTATCTATTCGTCTATTAGCGACTGTTCATATCTATCTATCTATCTATCTATCTATCTATCTATCTATCTATCTAACTGTTCGTCTCTTACCGACTGTTCATATCTATCTATATATCTATCTATCTTTCTTTCTATCTATCTATCTATCTATCTATCTGTTCGTCTCTTAGCGACTGTTCATATCTATCTATCTATCTATCTCAGTTTGTTCAGAGCTGTCTCTTTTTGTTTAGATCTATCTATCTATCTGTTCGTCTATTAGCGACTATTCATATCTATCTATCTATCTATCTATCTATCTATCTATCTATCTATCTATCGTGCCAATCTCAAACAAATATTTAGAAAACAGCCTACCCCATGATGGTGTAATGAGTTCGATCTTTCACCTAACACAGGTGAATCGAACGTAATCGATGTCAGATCTTATTAATGTCCCATACAATATTTGTTAGTTTGTTGAAAGTGAGCTGAATTTGGAACCCAACTGATTATTACGTCCCATAACAATTAATTTCCACCGTTTCTATCGAATTGGCTAGTAGCTTATGAAGGGTATTCAGTTCACAAAGTATTGTGGGTCTGTACGACATGAGATTCACACGAACTGTCCAAAATTATTTTTTGTAGAATCTCATTACGTTTTACACATCTTATCCGAATATATAGGAAGTTATAGGTCAGAAAATGCCCGTGGTGTACCAGTTACTTAAATTAAGAAAACCTTACCTGCATTGCCAATATGTAAACGATTTTTTTTTGTTCGATCGCTAGGTGATATTAAGTCAGTAATGGTAACGGTACTGATAATATTAACAGTTTCCTTATAAGGAAACATCCTGCATTTGTTGACTGAGCAGTTCTCTACTAGCATCGGTTGAAAGTCATTCAAATTTTTGATCATAAGCTTTGTTTTAGTTCTATTTTTCTTGAATCCTGTTTCTTGAAAATTTTGGTGTGGAGTGTTGATATTTTGGTCGAATATCACCCTTATACGAACCACGAATACCTATGTCATCAGCATGGCCCTTTCATCAAAAATACAATTCTGTAGAGAAAGCAGGATCAATTAGTAGATAAGGTTTGGTATGGTATGCTTAAATGAATAATCTCATCACACATTGTTTGTATATATGCAAAGCATAGTCGTGAAAGAGATTAAATAGTCATTTCATCTTTGTTTTGTAACTGATGAGGTTTGAAATCTATCTATATTTCTGAGATGAGGTATTACGTACACTATTTACATTATTCGGACTATTGTCCTCATCTTTGTTGCCATATTTATCACAATGTTTCGGTCGTTGTACGCTCCGGCCTCCTTCAGGTGGTTGGAATATCGAACTGAACACTTTATTTCGCTCGCTGGGGTGGACTGTTCTAGTTCCGCGTGCCGTGTCTAATGGGGATCAGTTATCAGTCCTCCAAGTTCTCCACAGCCTTTATCCACCGTGCCATGTGTCCTCAAGGATAAAAGCGTTAGTTGATAGTTAGATTCAGTGAGAGGACCAAAAGTGTGTGTTCAATACCTGGTTAAGGCGGTGGAGAACTTGGAGAGGAGAATTAACAGAAGATAACTGATAATTGACATCCATTAGACATGGCACGTGGAACTAGAACAGTCTAACCCAGTGAGCGAAATAAAGGGTTCAGTTCGACATTATAACCACCAGAAGAAGGCCGGTGCTGTTAGGGTCTCAGCTAATGGCAAATAGTTAACCCCGAAACTGGGGTCAAAACACTATGAAATTCTAAAAACTTTGTAAGAAATTATTTACAGCAATAAATTTTTGAAGAAAAAAAACTATTACCAGCTATACATTTTTTGGGAAAAAAATATTACCAGCAATAGATTTTTGAAAAAAATTATTACAGCTACACATTTTTGAAAAAAAAAA
>OZ038494.1:87234391-87276891 GCA_964036315.1 Acanthosepion esculentum | reverse complement strand
TTAACAATACCCAGCCATTATCTATTACACTGATCGAACATCGAAGCTTACAGCAGCTGATATTCTCATGCGGTCACCCTTCTACGTATTGACCATGATCGACATTGCTTCACTGAAGTGAGCGTGTGGGAATCGGTGTTTCAACGCGATGTGGCCGTAAACACACAGGGGAAAATTAATAGCAATTTGGCTGGTGCATATAACTAAAAACCATATTTAAATAGAATTAAATGTAAAAATTTCAATTTTCAGCAGCCTCTCCCTTTCGTGCGCATATGTAGTTATATCAACGTAGGCATTAAATTAGCGCGATGTCATCCTAAATGACGAAACGCGTCGCTCAAAAAATGTTTTTTTAATTTTTCTCAGTAATTTTCTTAACAGTATATATTTAAAAGAACAAATGCTGATAAAATATAAATAAAAATAAATGAATAACTTTCTGGGGGTCTTTGGCCAAAAATATATGAAAAACAAAATGGCTTAGACCAGTGATTCCCAACCACGCCCCATTTTGGTATTTCTAAAATTCTGGTTTAATTCTTACATATTCTAAATTTTACTGCAATTCACGTGAAGGAAGCTTAAAAGGCCATTTACTTGGTCTCTAAACAAGCCTACAAAAACCATGACGTCCATGAAAAAAAATATTTAAAAAAAAAAGACAGTTAAATATATATACTTTCAAAACATATTTTTTGGGCCATGCCCCACTTTGGTATTTCTAAAATTCTGATGCCAACCCCTGTAATATTTAATTCTTACATATTCAAAATTTTACTGCAGTTCATGTGATGGAAGCTTAAAAAGCCATTAACTTGGTCTCTAAACAAGCCTACAAAGACCATGGCGTCCATGAAAGAGAAAAATTTAAAAAAAAAAACAAACAAGACAGTTAAATATATATATATTTTCAAAATATATAATAGAGAACTGAAAGGCAGAGTTATTGTTGTGGTAGGATCCACCTAATTTGCACAGTGGAGTACCGTCCATATAAATATGGTTGGTACCGGGAAGAGAGGGGAACGAATCAAGAGATTCAACCAGAGACTCTGCCCGACTGCGACCCAGTCAACACATTCTCCAGGAACGGTCTTCCCAGGAATATACAAAAGACTATATGTAAATATTGTGTACACTTTCTTGTTTCAATACATTTTATTCTAAGTACATTTTGTGTTGCATTATTATTCCATGCATTAGTCAAGTTTCAACAGTTATAAACAATTTGAATGAAAACTTATTCTGTAATATACTGTGATCATTTTAAACATGAAATAATAATGCAAAATCAAATTTGAGCTCACTAGAAAACAATTCATAGTTAATAATTCATTCTTAAATTGTTCCCTTATTCTGTTGGTATAGTAATGTGAAGGGTGCACACCGTACGCATGCCCCACCAAAATATTACCATACCACACTGGTGGGGCATTTGCCCCACGTTGGAAATGATTGGCTTAGACCGAGGCGACGTAAAGGTAACTCTACTGAAATCCTGCTTCATCTGCTGATATCAATATACCGATGACGATGAGGTCTGTGCTGATGACATAGGTATTCATAGTTGGGAAAGATCCTCAACAGAAAATCAGTATCTTCTGTCAAGTGCTCCAAAAAATGGGACTTAAAATAAACCATACTAAATCAGAGACTATGATTTAGAATTGGAAGGAAATCAATGATGTCACCTACGCTGATTCCAACGTAAACATACAGAATATGGTATTGCTAAATACAAAACACTTTGGTGTATGGATCAATTATAACAAATTTAGTACGGGAGATAAAGGAACATGAACTTAGCCTAGGCCCAACATTGCAAATTGCTAAGAAACTAAAACATCAACCTGAAAACGCGTGTCATGTCCTTAAATAGCCTCGTCTGATCGAGACTTTCATATAGGTGTCATGCATGACGCTAAATCCTTTCAGAAATATCTAAACTGTCAGTATACGTCTATATTTCTGAGATGAGGTATTATGTACACTATTTACATTGCTCGGATTATTGTCCTCATCTTTGTTGCCATATTTATCACAACGTTTCGGTCGTTGTACGCTCCGGCCTTCTTCAGATGGTTGGAATGTCGAAATGAACCCTCTATTTCGCTCACCGGAGTAGACTGTTCTAATTCCACGTGCCATGTCTAATGGATGTCAGTTATCAGTTATCTCCTGTTAATTCCCCTTTCCAGGTTCTCCACTGCCTTAACCGGGTATTGAACTCACACACTTTGGATCATTGTGGAGACATGACGCAGTGGATAAGGCGTTAGTTAGATCCAGTGACAGGACACAAAGAGTGTGAGTTCAATACCTGGTTAAGGCAGTGGAGGGGATTTAACAGGAGATAACTGATAACTGACATCTATTAGACATGGCACGTGGAAATAGAACAGTCTACCCCAGCGAGCGAGATATAGGGTTCATTTCGACATTCCAACCATCTGAAGAATGCCGGAGCGTACAACGGCCGAAACGTTGTGATAAATATGGCAACAAAGATGAGGATGATAGTCCAAGCAATGTAAATATTGTATCTAAACTGTCAGTTGAAAAAAGACTTTGATATTATCTGACGGTCTTGGCAAAGATCATACTCCTTTGGATATTGTAGACTGGCGTTACACAATCACAAACAAAGAACTGTACCAAATAGCAGAAACCACATCACTTGAGGATAATCAAAATGTTAACATTCCATACCACTTCAAATAGAAATCTTTTAAGAGACAAATTTTATAAATTTCAACTGTCGACAGTAAGGGCTGCTCGGTCAATGAAGGTCAAATGTTTCCTTGTAAGGCTAATATGAACATTCGGTGCGTACTATCACCGACTGGGTGGCGTAAAACTTGATTGGGCCAAACAGGACTTTGTAACCGCTCTATCTTATTATGGCGTACACACAGTCCTTCGTCATGTTCTCCTCTAGGAGGAAGGGTCTTACTCGAAAGAAGTGTCTGCCAGGTATTGAACCCCTTTTGAAGGTTGTTCTAATGTTATACGGTTGCTGAGACATTGAGTTTATAATTTATAATTATTTATTTTATTTTATTTATATAAGGTTATAATAATTTATTATATCATGTCCCAGAGGATAACGACGTTGATTAGATCCAGTGACAAGACTCAAAGTGTTGTGAGTTCAATACCAGACCACAACAGTGGAAGTGGCATGGAACGTAGAACGAGAATGAGGATAACAGTCCGAGTAATGTAAATAATGCAAGTAATCATAATACCTCATCTCAGAGATATAGACAGAAACTCATTAAATATATATATTTAATAATTGTGTATTTTTCCTCCCTAGATTTATATACGTTACAAATTAAGCTAAGCAGAACTGACTATTAAAAGATGACAAATTTTCACTGATCTTGACGTCATTCTGCGGCCATTTTTTTTTCTCGTTCATATCCGTGAATTTGTTTTGCTAAGTCTCGAAAAAACACGATATAAAATTCACTATTTTTTTTATCCATAATGTTGAATGTGTTAAAATTCTTCATCTTGTTAACAAAACTTGCCGCAAAGCATTGTTCATTTACTTAACCCTAGAACACTAACCATCAATTAAAGTTACACCACTACTAACTATAGGTATATCATACCCGGTTTTGAAAATATCAAAAGAAAATTAAATATAAATCTTTATTTGAAATATTTTACATGCAGGCACTTCAAACTTTGTACTTTGAGTTAACATTAATAGGAACTGAAAAACATATTATTTAGGTAAGAAAACCAGGTACTGAAAATTGTAATTAAAAATAGGAAAATTTGCGCTGGGTACTATATACCCATGGTTAGTGTTCTAGGGTTACGATGGAATAATCTGTTATGTATTTAGATACATTGTATTTATTTCCAATTAATCTAGTTGAATTATTCCCCTAATTTTCATATGATCCATTATAGTACATAATTAAGTTACAATAGCATTTGCATTTTATATGTATACTACCTTATGAAAATTGAGTTGTAGTAGAAGTGGGGAGCCACCTATCATCGATGCGGGAGCCACTGTGTCATAGATTCACTGGGGTGGGGTGGCTTGAGACCCCAACACTGGCCCTGCCATTTCCATTACTCCTTCAGCAACGGGATTGGAGAGTCTGGCTTTTTTTAGCCTCGTTCTTCCAATTTTTATTTATGTATCCGTTCACAATGAGAATCTATTCACCCATTTTCCTTCATATAAACACGTCTATATTCCGCGTTCTCGTTCTCGATTTTCCCTTTCGCCGCAACTTTTTCTAATATCCCTGTCATTTTTCATCCCGAAGTCAGGTGGTTTGCTCTCGACTCAACCGCCACATCGTCCAGGCCAATGTTCATTCCATTTTCGACCTTTTTCCCTGCCTCTGCCGACGCCATTTTGTCTTTCATATCTCTTTTCTTTGGTGTTTTTTTTTTTTTTTTTTTTTTTTTCACACGCACGCAAAGACATTTCGCAGCTGTCCCTTGTCGCTATGTGCAGACGCCGGCATATGTAAGACAAGATCGCCCGTTACTGACATTTTTTCGACTCGCTTTTCTAATGCCTGTCTCTTTTGTTCACTCAATCTCTTTCTTCCTATTCGTCTCTATATTTCACACTTTAACACACTCTTTCTATTTCTTGTTCTTTCTTTCACGTTCTTTCGTTTTTATTAATTTCGCCTATTTCCTTTCCTTTCCTGCATATACATTTTCGATATTTCATTTTCCTTGTTCCTATTTTTTCTTTTGTTCCGTTTCGTCATTTGGTCTTTCTTACCTTTTATCTCCTTTTCTTAAAAAAGGTTTTTTCTTTCTTTCTTTCTTTCTTTCTTTCTTTCTTTCTAAATTCGTTTTTTCTTCGTGTCCTTTCCTATATATATTTCGTGTAACTCTTTTTCATTCCTGGGTGTACAGGGTGGTCCGAAAGTCTTGTCACCCGCAGATAATATAATCTATTTCAGATGGCTGACACAAGCTCCTACACTTTCTTTTTTTCTTTCACGTTTTTTTCTTTCTTTTTTACTTTCACGCTTTTTTCTTTCTTTTTTTCTTTCACGCTTTTTTCTTTCTTTTTTTCTTTCACGCTTTTTCTTTCTTTCCTTCATTTGTTTAGAAGGTTTTTTCTTTCTTTCTTTCTTTCTAAATTCGTTTTTTCTTCATGTGCTTTCCTATATATGTTTCGTTTAACTCTTTTTAATTCCTGGGTGTACAGGGTGGTCCGAAAGTCTTGTCACCCGCACATAATATAATCTATTTCAGATGGCTGACACAAGCTCCTACACTTTGGAAGAGGTAGAGGTGACAAGAATTTCAGACCACCTTGTACTTTTTTTTTTACGATATTGCTTTTTTTTCTTTCCTTCTTTTCCTTTCTTTTCATCGTTTTTCTTTCTTTTTTCTTTCTTTCTTTTGCGTTTCTTTCCCAGCTTTTTTCTTTGTTTCCTTTTTTTCCTCTTTTTGTCTTTTTTCTTTCTTTCTTTTCTCTCATTTTGCATAAATCTACCTTTTTTAGCTTCTTCGTTTTATCGTTTTTCGCATTAAATGTTCATTTTCCATCTCTCCTTTTTCTGAAATCACTTTTTTCATTCTTCTTATTCACCGAATAGACTTCCTCACCTCTTACTTTTTCGTTTATTTTTCATAGTTTTTTTCTTTCTTTTTCCTTTAGTACGTGTTTTACATCACTTTTTCCTTGTCCTTTTATACTCCGTCTCTCTGCAATCTCTGTTTTTCATTTATTTTTTCATATTCTTTCTTTCACCATCTTTCACATACGTCGCTTGTATTTCCCTTATCAATGTTTCTTTCTTCTTTTTTCTTTATTTTAATCCTACATCCAATATTCTTTTATTTATCTATCAGGAATAACATCAACCCACGTTTCTCAGTTTATCTCACCGTGTCCTGATTGTTTTGTTTGCTCTAGTCAGCCTCGTTTTCGTTCATTCGGATTCCTCATAAAATATGGCGCTTCTCTTCTTTCTCATGTACAATCTTTCTGGTATATATTTTTTTTTAATTTTTACAATTTTTCCTCCATAAAGTGCAATTCAATCACTGTCTTTCTTTCACTGTTTTTATAACCTTTCTGTCTTTCGTTTATCGATCTTTCCTTTTTCTATTACAGACGTGTGGACTGACTTTACGGTGACGGACGAGGCAAATGGAATCCATGAACTGAGTGGTGAAGTTGTTTCTGTTAATGTTGATTGGTAAAGGCATGAATTCACTTCTTGCATTCTCGGAACGATGTCTCGTCATCAACAAACAAGATTAGAAAAGGAAACAATCAGAAAAATAATTTACAGTAATTTTTCTATCATTCTCGGCCAGTGTTTCACAACCATTTTAAGCAACGGGACACCTACGAGCAAATGAAAATATCATTTTAGATTTTGGAAAAAATATTACCAGCAATACATTTTTTTTAAATTATTCTTTCTAATACATTATTACCAGCTGTATATACATTTTTAAAGGGTATTCATTTAAATGTTATGAAATAATGTCATGTACGAGGGTCATTCAATAAATAAGTTGAAGTTTTAGGTATAAGGAATTCTAATACAGATAGAAGCTTACTTTTTTTATTTGTTTTTGTTTTACTTCTTTTTCACATGGATTTAATTTCTTTTGCAGATTAAAAAAAAAACTTTCAGAGTTTTGGCGATTAACAAAGATGGCCGACCAAGAAGCATGCTCCAGAACTGAACAGCGGTCAGTTATCAAGTTTTTGGTTGCTGAAGGGGGCAAACCAGTTGAAATTCATAGGAGAATGTCAACTGTGTATGGTGCCACATGTTTCAGCCAAAAAATGTCTATAAGTGGGCTAAATTGTTTAAACAAGGACGGATCAGTGTTGAGGATGAAGACAGGCCTAGGAGGCCTACAGAAGTGAGGTCTCCTGAGGTGATCGAATCAGTCAGTGACCTCATTCAGTCTGACAGAAGGGTGACAGTGGATGACATTGCAAGGACTTTGAGCTTATCTGTTGGGACAAACGCGGGGGTCATCAGTCAGAAGGAGTCATCTTGCATCATGGCAACGCAAGGCCTCACACAGCAGCACAAACGGTGCAGACCATCAACGGGCTGGGCTGGGAACTGCTCCCTCATCCCCCTTACAGCCCAAACCTTGCCCGTTCAGACTTTCACCTGTTTGGTCCCTTGAAAGCGTTCACGAGAGGCACGAAGTTTAAAAGTGACGATGAAGTCAAAAGTGTTGTGAGCGACTGGCTGAGACATCAGTCCAAAGATTTTTACGCTGATGGAATACAGAAACTTTTGCACAGATGGGAAAAGTGCGTGACAGTGCTGGGAGACTACGTTGAAAAATAAACAAAAAGTAAGCTTCTATCTGTATTAGAAGTCCTTATACCGAAAAATTCACCTTATTTCTTGAATGGCCCTCGTATTTTAAAAATACACACACAAACATGAACTTACTTTATATAAATGTTTTTGTTCAACTATTTATGCAGATTATTTAGTCTGAAATCTCTGCCTGGTGTTTTTTTTCTCGATTTCCTCAATGTTTGGCCGACTATACGATAAGTAAGCTGTTATTTCTTCTTCATTTGAGCGTAGTCGTTCTCGCTTCTTATTGTTGGTGTTATTTAGGTTTGATAAGTCTAATTCACATAATTAAGAAGTAAAAAGTTATAATAAAACAGATAAAGCCTGTTTAGCTAATGTGGGATATTCCTTTTATATTCAAATCCAAAATATGCCTATGGATACCACCGTCAAATGTTTTATTTTGAGCCCGTGATCACTAGAAATGGTCGCCAATTCTTCTTCTTCACATGACAGAAGTCCAATATAAGAAGGACCATTTAAAAAAATTGAATTAAGCAAAGAATGTTGAATGTAATTATATGAAAAATGGTGGATATTCATTTATTCAGATAAAAGAAAACTCTAAAATGTTAAAAAGCAAACATACTTAAAAATTGAATATTAAAACAAAGTATTTAAAATAACGTAATCGAAGAATAGTGAAAAGAATTATTTGAAAAAATAGTTTAATACGTATTCAGTTATTCAAATACTGTTAAGGGTCCTTACCTATAACTACAGAATGAACTCTTCCTAACATTATGTCTACTACGCCTCTCAAGAGAGAAAGAGAAACGGATCGAGTCAAGCCGATAGTAGTTCACTCCAAACCAGACTGACAGTCATACTAACATCTTCTACATCTTGTATTATTATTCCGTGTAATATATCTTCGTTATTTCTACTCTTGTGTTCGTGTTGTTCTTCCTTGGTCCTAACGTGCACCATAACACTATCTATCTATCTATCTATCTATCTATCTATCTATCTCAGTCTGTTCACATCTCTCTCTCTCTCTCTATCAATCTCAGTCTGCGGACATCTATCTATCTGTCTATCTATCTATCTATCTGTTATGGGTCCTTACATATAACTACAGAATGAACTCTTCCTAACACTATGTATACTACGCTTCTCAAGAGAGAGAGAGAGAGACACCCAAACATATATGTATGTCATGACAATATTTCTCGGCACATTTAGGAGGATAGTCACGGCGGTTGAAACCACACCTTAATTGCTAGTGTTCCCAGGTCCACCCTGACACGGGGTAGTAGCACCTTTCAGGGTCCCGGCTATGGGCAAATAGTTCCCCCTTCCAAAAGGGAATCAAAACACTATGAAAGTATAAAAACATGTTTTGATACCAGCAATATTGTTTTGGTAAAGTTAGTACAGCAGTACTTTTTTTTTTAAAATAAAAGTATTATCTGCAAAACAACATTTTAAAAAAATATTACCAGCAATACATTTTTGGAAAAATATTACCAACAATATATTTTGTTTAACGGCATTTCAAATTCTTATGTGTCATTTAATGCCGACGTTTAAATTTAAAGGGAAATTTGAAGTAATACAAATGATATATGCTATTCTGCTTTCAAAATTTGAAATCATGGTAGATGATACTCAACTTTTGTGCATATGCATGTTTGTGTGAACATGATTACTGGAGGCACAAACACATACACACACATATGTGTGTGTGTATATATATACGCACATACATACACACGCACACATATATATTCAGTTACATGGATATAACTTTGTTTCACGCTTTTCCACAAAAACGATACATGAACCAAAAACATAATATCAAAATAACAGCTTGTTTGATGCAATAATAGGAAGCTATGACGGGGCTAAAAAAACCCAGCAAACTGGTAAGTATCATTATCCTTTCATACTGAGACATAGTACTGGAGATAAAAGACATGGCTCTATAGAGAGACGACGGGCTAATTCTAATGACACTAAAATAGATTTAGGAAAAAGGTATTAAAAGTTCTAAAAATGTATTGCTGGCAATAATGTATTGCTGATAATAATTATTTACAAAAATGTAATGCTGATAATATTTTTATCCTCAAAAATCCATTGCTAGTAATATTTATTTTTTTCAAAAATGTATTGCTGTTAATAAGGCTGGTAATAATCTTTCCCCCCAAAAAATTATTGCTGGTATTTAAATCTATTTTTACACTTTCATAGTGTATTGACTTCAGTTTTGGGGTTAACTATTTACCCATAGCTGGGACCCTAACAGGTGCTACCACTCCAGGTCAAGGTGAACCTGGGAATACCAACAATTAAGAGATTTTGTCACACTCCTCAAAATCACTTGAACGGAGGCCTTGTTTTCGGATGTAGTTTATCGTCTTACCCAGGACGCCGATGTAGTTTATCGTCTTACCCAGGACGCCGATGTAGTTTATCGTCTTATCCAGGACGCCGATGTAGTTTATCGTCTTACCCAGGACGCAGATGTAGTTTATCGTCTTACCCAGGACCCAGATGTAGTTTATCGTCTTACCCAGGACGGTCTACTGTGGGTGGTAATCGATTGTTTCCAATTTCTGAAAAAAAAGGATTTTGATAGTTCTCAAAAGAAGCAAATAAACGTCCCTTAATTGTCACGACAAGGAGTGGAGCTGCAATTGTTTTTTTAACCTGAGTACTTATTAACACTTCCGATGCTAATTTTGCAGTATTTTTTTTAACGTTTTATCATCAATCCAGCAAGTCGAAGTGTCTATTAAACCTACTTAACTGTGAATCTGTGCGAAAATGTTTCACAAACACGCCAAACGGGTAATATATATATATATATATATATATATATATATATATATATATATATATATATATATATATATATATATACATACATATATATATATATAAAACTATATTTATTCATATATATATATATATATATATATATGAAGAAATATAGTCTTAAGGTGTGCTATATTTATGGGCTAAACTGCTCAATATCAGAGATAAAGCGTGTGTAAATATAAAAGTGAACATTGAAGTCAACACTTAGAGGCGACAGGTTGTTTCATGCTAGATGCGATCGTTAGGCCACGTGGCCTGACAATTGCGTCTAGCATGAAACAGACTGTCGCCTGTAAGTTTTGACTTCAATGTTCACTTTTTATATATATATATATATATATATATATATATATATATATATATATATATATATATGTATCCAAGTCTAGGATTGGTGTATACGGAATAAATTCCAATAACCAATAATTACTATTCTTAAAAGAGTGCTCTATACAGAGTAGAGCATATATAATATATAAAAGTTCTACATTCAATACCATCACTTGATAAGACCACGGATGTGTTGAAACAAAATGGCTATTTTTGTAGTGATTTTATAACATATTTATGTTATAATTTTTAAATAAACAATTATATATATATGTATATATATATATATATATATATATGAATAAATATAGTCTTCAGATGTGCTATATTTATGGGATAAAGTGCTCAATATCAGAGATAGAGCGTGTGTAAATATAAAAGTGAACATAGAAGTCAACACTTAGAGGCGACAGTCTGTTTCGTGCTAGATGCGATCGTGGCCTGACGATTGCATCTAGCATGAAACAGACTGTCGCCTCTCTCTCTCTCTCTCTCTCTCTCTCTCTCTCTATATATATATATATATATATATATATATATATATATATATATATATATATTGAGAGTAGTTTTTATGCTAATGAACACTTTAATTATACAAAAGTACCTATTAAAATGGTGGTTTGACTCTTTTAAAAAATGGGAAATCAAACAAATTGTCAACATTTTCCGCCATTTTTCTCTTCAGGAAGTACACAGAAGGACATATCAGGCTTTTTCGCTAGTTCTCTCTCTGCAGGCAAATAATCCCGGAAATTACACGACCATAGAATCCAAGTATATAGAAACCTCAGGAATTCTTGAGTTCCAGTATGTCTTTTAGACACCAAACATGAATGAATGAATGATTTGTTAATGGTTGGAAAAGTTGTCAAGCTTCACGTGATCATATCCGCTGATCCCCAATGAAACATGAATTGCAGTTCTTTTTAATAGTTTAATATGGGCCTAAATCATCCAGGACTGAAGGGTGTGGGCCAACAATATCTATATCTATATCTATATCAGTTGTTCTTGACGTTTCTTTTACCAACACTACTTTTAGATATTGACCCAGACTGATATCATGGTGTAAAAATTACTCTGCTTAATGGTGCATAATTTAACAGAGTACCTGTTACACGTTTATATCTTTTTTGTATTAAAGCAACTACCAATTACTTTTATCTCAAACTCTATAATCTTCCGTCTTTTCTTTCCCCTTTCCTTCCTGCCTTCCTTGCTTTCCTTTATATCTCTCTGTGGAGGACTGTCCTCTCCTTTCTTTCTTATTTCTTTTATTTTAACCTCATCAATCCCTCTTCCTTCCTTGATATCTAGATGAATGACCGCTTGAGAATACCGGGTGGTGTACGGGTGGTGTAATTGATAAATGCTTGGAATTGGAAATCGGAGAGTCGAGTTCCAATTCTGATCGGGTTCGTTATATTCCCTTACGCGCAAATACCCGCGTGGAAGGTATGAATACACATCTTTTCCTCCCAGCTACGTGTTTAATAGAAGGTCTTGTGTCACTAAATCATTATTATCTGCAAATAATTCAGACAATCTAAAAAATATTTTGTCACTTTAGATAACCCTCAAAAGGTTGGTAAGCCGTAAAAAACAAATCAATCAAACATCCTTCTTTCCTTTCAGTTTCATTTCTAATGATGAAAATATTTGCTTTTCATTTGTAGTTCTTTTATTTTATTCTGTTGTTTAACTTCCTCCCTCCCTCCCTCCTTCCTTCCTTCCTTCCTTCCTTCCTTCCTTCATTCATTCATTCATTCATTCATTCCGACTTTCTACCTTTCTTGCCTCCCTCCCTTTCATTTATATCATTCTTTCCCAGTCAGTCAGTCAGTAATGTGCCATGCATGATACACGCTTAGGCGATCATCTATCTTTCGATACATGACTGATGAGGCGGAATTTTTGGCGCAGTAGGTTGCCATTTCTTTCTGCGTTAGACCCGTTGCCATGCAAGGCTACAGAACCCAGTCTGTCCTGCTATTTACACATAGCTTTGAGAAAGGATTCATACCTTTCCTCACCGTAAGTGAATGGAATGGATTCAACTGGAATTCGAACTCGGCTCTTCTATTCCCCAATCCGAGCCGCTTATCCATCGTGTCTCCCATTCTCTTTAGACCACTTTTCCTTTTTACAAATTCCCCTTCGTTTCTTCCTTCCTTTGTCTTTCCTTCCATCATTCCTTCCTCCCTTCCATCGTTCCTTTATTCCTTCCATCGTTCATTCCATCGTTCCTTCCTTCCTTCCTTCCTTCCATCCTTCCCTTTCTTCCCCCGTTGCTTCCATCCTTCCTTCTTCATTCCATCCTTCCTTCCTCCCTTGCTTCCATCCATCCTTCCATCCTTCCGTCCGTCCTTCTGTCTTTCCTTCCTTCCATCCTTCCTTCCTTCATTCCTTCCATCCTTCCATCCTTCCTTCCTTCTTTCCTTCCTTTCTTCCTGCCTTCTTTCCTTCCATCCTTCCCTCCTTCTTTCCTTCCATCCTTCCGTCCGTCCTTCTGTCTTTCCTTCCTTCCATCCTTCCTTCCTTCTGCCTTTCCTTCCTTCCATCCATCCTTCCATCCTTCCTTCATTCCTTCCATCCTTCCTTCCTTCTTTCCTTCCTTCCTTCCTGCCTTCTTTCCTTCCATCCTTCCTTCCTTCTTTCCTTCCATCCTTCCTTCCTTATTTCCTTCCATCCTTCCGTCCGTCCTTCTGTCTTTCCTTCCTTCCATCCTTCCTTCCTTCATTCCTTCCATCCTTCCATCCTTCCTTCCTTCTTTCCTTCCTTTCTTCCTGCCTTCTTTCCTTCCATCCTTCCTTCCTTCTTTCCTTCCATCCTTCCGTCCGTCCTTCTGTCTTTCCTTCCTTCCATCCTTCCTTCCTTCTGCCTTTCCTTCCTTCCATCCATCCTTCCATCCTTCCTTCATTCCTTCCATCCTTCCTTCCTTCTTTCCTTCCTTCCTTCCTGCCTTCTTTCCTTCCATCCTTCCTTCCTTCTTTCCTTCCATCCTTCCTTCCTTCTGCCTTTCCTTCCTTCCATCCATCCTTCCATCCTTCCTTCATTCCTTCCATCCTTCCTTCCTTCTTTCCTTCCTTCCTTCCTGCCTTCTTTCCTTCCATCCTTCCTTCCTTCTTTCCTTCCATCCTTCCTTCCTTCTGCCTTTCCTTCCTTCCATCCATCCTTCCGTCCTTCCTTCATTCCTTCCATCCTTCCTTCCTTCTTTCCTTCCTTCCTTCCTGCCTTCTTTCCTTCCATCCTTCCTTCCTTCTTTCCTTCCATCCTTCCTTCCTTCGTTCCTTCCATCCTTCCATCCTTCCGTCCGTCCTTCTGTCTTTCCTTCCTTCCATCCTTCCTTCCTCCCTTCTATCTTTCCTGTCTTCTTCCATTTAATTCATATCTGTCTTTTCCACTTTTCCTTTTTACTATTTTATCTTATTCTCTATAATATTCCTTAGTTTCCTTTCATTTTTATCGCGAATGATGTAAGCCCTCTCTTTTTCTTTCGTAGTTCTTTTATTCTTACCGCTTCTACCTTCCTTCCTTCCTTCCTTCCTTCCTTCCTTCGATCAATCCATTTATATCTCTCTGCTGTGCACAAAATCCTCTTTTTCTATTTCGTTCATTTTTTCAGAATCACTATATTCTTCCGTTCTTCCATCTTTTGTATTTCTTTCGTCTCTATCTCTCTCGTGAGCAAACTTTCTCTTCTCGTCTGTTTCATTTCTTAGTCCCCACTTCTGCAATATTCCTTCCTTCCTTTTCACATATATATCTTTTGTGAATAAAGAAATCTTTCTACTTTTCTTGCTTCTCTTTCCTGCCCTTCACAATGGTTCCGTTTTCTACCCCCCACCCGTCTCGTCGCCACCCGTCATTATCTCACAGTACATCAGTACATGCAGCCATACATGTCTGCATATGTAAGTACATTTCGGCCTTTCTTTTTCATGAATGTCTTTTCCCTAAACCTCAGCCGTCAACCCAAACCCAAATCCCGACCCAAGGACAGCATCCCCTCCCTCATTTCCTCAACCTGACCCCATCTTTCTTATCCAGTCACCTATTCATCCATCCAATGCGAGACCGAATCTGTCTCCTGCTCGCCCCTTTCGTTGGGCACGGGATGATTAACAGAATCTGTTAGTCAAACGGACATTAACTTGAGAGACTTTCGAATTCCCGTATCGCCTGCCGGACCATTATATCTACTGGCGTACGGGTCTTGAAATTGTCTGACTTTACAAATGATGTTCTTCTTTGACAGTGACAAACGATTGGGGCAGCCAGCTCGTCACTTGACAGCACTAAAATGGCCGCGTTCAATACATCTAAAGGTTTACATTAGTTTTTTTTTCTCTCTCGCTCTTTTTCCTCTTTCTCTCTTGCTTCTTTGGTCTCACTTCTTTTATAAACCCACCTTCTCTCTTCCCCAGTAGCTTTATATTTTATTACACATTTCCTCCAGTTTTCATGGACTACTTAAATATCTTCTACTTAAACCAATCTCAATTTTTCTTTTCGTACACGTCTTATTTTCTTTTATCATTCTACTAGTTTATGTAATAATATTTATTGCTTTTTATCAAAGTGCTTTAAACCGGCCTATTCTTCGGCCTTTATATCAAGTAGCAGAAATATGGAAAAAAAAAATAGACGAAAATCCAATCTGAATTCTTCATTTCATTATACAGCGCCCTACTAATCTGGTCATCTCCCGTGAGGTATTGCAGAGCTCGGCAACCTGCGGCACGCGTGCCACACGTGGCACGCCAATCAATTACCAAAGGCACGCATCCGCAAATGACATCATGAAGTTCTAACAAATAACTACTACAACGTAAAGTTATGTAGATGTTTCAATTTTGATATATACTAAAGTATATGTACAGGGTGACCCCAAAAAACGGGAACTTTTTAACAATCCAATAAAACCAAGAGTGATGGAAGAAAAATATTTAATTCATAGTAATTGAAATCTTAAAACAGGCCATTTAAGAAACAATGATGGAATTTTCATTTTTTTAAAAATTACGTCCTGTAGATGGCGTCCTCCTGTACGAATGCATTCTGGAAATCTGTTGTTGAGATCCCTATTTACTGCTGAAACATCTCAGCTGGGATACTGTGAATTTCATTCTCGTTACTAAAATGGCAAAATGTTTACTTGCTCAAGGTCACTGTCTCGCAGTGTTGCCACTTGCTCATGTCTGGCAATACGCACTTCAAAAATTCCAGTTTTTTGGGGTCACCCTGTACTATATATTACTATATAATATTTATTGTAGAACAGGTATATTGACCTTGACTTGTATAAAAATAAGTTTGCTCTTGGTAAACTGAATGATTTTAAAACCCTAAGTTTGCCGAACTATGGTAAATAGCGTAAATTCGACATCTGTGCGGAACATCTTAATTTTAACTTCAGAATACCCACAGTTTAATTTAACATCCGAATACCAGATTGGTAAAGCACGTTGTGAAAAATCAATGAAAGTTATACAATACCATAATGGTAACTCTGATGGTAATATTAGCTGTAAACCTTATAAAGAAACATTCGTCATTTATTGACCGAGCAGTCAGTACTACATCGGTTGAAAGTTTTTAAAACTTTCTGTTAAAACTAGGTACCTCTCAAAAATTCGCCAAATACAGAGGATACAGTATGAAAAGAAAATCCCCCAAATCATAATAAAAACAGAATTCTATCGTCCAAAACAACACTTCTGAAACTATGGGTCGTGAGCGCAAATGGGATCGCGATGCGAAAGGCTGGGGTGACGAAAATTTAGGTCATCCCATAAGTTCTGTCCGAATTTTAACTTTTTTAATTTAAAGAGTATTTTATAATGGCTAATGGAGCTGAACAATATTTTTATGTTTAGATGCATTTAAACTGATCAAATTTTATTTCAGAGAACAATAAAATTAAATTTTGATTGATTAAAACCCTGCTAACATGGAAGTACCCAAGAATCATTTGAGGCACATAATGCTTTATGAGTTCAAGAAAGGAAACTCAGCATCCGAAGCGGCTAGAAACTTTCACTCAGTTTATGGAGAGGAATGTGTGAATGAAAGAACTTGCAGAAGATGGTTTGCAAAATTCAGAGGTGGAGATTTCAACCTTGAAGATGAAGATCGAACCGGACGTCCAGTTGAGTTTGATGAAAAGCTTCTTGAAGCAGCCCTTGAAGAAAATCCTGCTTTATCAGCTGAGGAATTGGCAGTGGTTCTCAGTTCAAACCATACAACTGTTCATTGTCATCTTCAACAACTTGGAAAAGTTCCTAAACTTGGAAAATGGGTGCCTCGTGAATTGTCTGAAAACAACCTCAAATCCCGAGTTGACATCTGCTCTTCTCTCTATTCTCGCCAACTTGTTTCACCTTTTTTGGATAGATTTGTGACTGGCGACGAAAAATGGATCTTTTATCGAAATGTTAAGCGTCGTAGACAGTGTCTTGGTAATGGGGAAGGACCCCGTCACAACCGCGAAGGAAACTTCATGGGTAAAAGTTTCTTCTTTCAATCTGGTGGGATTGCCAAGGAATAATCCACTTTGAATTCTTACCACCTAATGCAACAATTAATGCTCAAATATGCTGTCAGCAATTAGAGCGTTTGAACCAAGCTTTGAGGAAAAAAAAGACCTGCTCTAGTGAATCGAAAACGGGTGATGTTTCATCAGGACAATGCGCGACCACACACAGCAAGAATCACGTCACAAAAGATCGAAGAACTTGCTTGGGAGAAAATTCCTCATCCACCTTATTCTCCCGACCTTGCTCCTTCAGACTACCATTTGTTTCGTAGCTTACAGAATCATTTGGAAGAAACAGCTTTTGTAACACAGGAAGAGGTTAAAACTGACATTTGTGAGTTCTTCGAATCAAATTTTACAGTAATGCAATTAGTAAGCTTGCTAATAGATGGAAGGAAGTCATAGATAATCAGGGAAAATACATTGTTGATTGAATCTGTAATTAAATGTAACATTTGGTCAATTGTTTTCTTTATTCAAAATTCGGACAGAAACTATGGGATGACCTGATATTTCACAAAGACATAATATTTAAGGTGATGCTCTACGCGAGCGTCGCGGTAATAAAACGCGCGTGCGGTGCCATTGCGACTAAGTGCATTGACAACGGATATATTTTCAGTGTCGTTGGTTAATATTTGGGGTCACGAATAATCTCGTCATGAAAAATGGGGTAATAAATGAAAAAAGTCTAAGAAGCACTGGTGGAAAACATTGCATTATCAATAATATTAATATGTATTATAAATATTAAAACTTTGTATTATTATCAAAGGATTTTTTTAATGCAAAAATTATATTTTTAATTAGACTCCTCCGGTTTTTCGCGGGAAAACAGAAAGAGTAATGAAAAAGACCACAAACTTAAAGAAAAAAAAAATGTTTATGTTATTATTAAGATGAAAGACCAAAGTATTTTTTACTTATTTTTGAATTTTTTTAATCCTTTCTAACACGTTCGAAATTTTGGTTAAAGTCTTCTTTTGTTTACGTCATCGCGGTGACAAAAAAATAACATTGGTTTTTTTTTGCGCTTTTTTCCATTGAAAACACATTGATTTGGAAATTCTTGTAAAAATCAAGTAATTGTCCAATTTTAATGAAATTTTCAGAACTCATTCACAAATGAATGGAATTATTTTAAAAAAATTTTTTAGAAAATTTTGTTAAAAAATATTTTTAAAAAATATGTTACAAACACTTACTTAATTTCATAAAATTTCGCAGAAAAACTTTCTATTTCCTGATTTTATTTTATTTTTTGTTAAAAGTAGGAGTCTTTGGAGATTGTAAATCACCTACAATTTTTTTTCAAATTTGAGCTATCTAACTGAAAATCTGCTCTGAATTGAAAAATAATGAATCCAATAAAACTATGACATTACTTAATAAGAAAAAGTTTTAATTGCTTTTGGAAATAAGTAATATTAAGGAGATTATTGCCTGAAGAAATAAAATTTTTCTGATGAATAATGAAGTTTTACAAGAACTTCCATTTTTTTTTAAATTTTAATTATAATAATTTATAATAGTTTAAAATCGTGTAAAATTCTGTCTTGGGCTATTTCCTTGATGTGATATAGTAATTAAGTGGAAACAAAATTTACAAATCCAAAATTGAAAAGATTAATCAACTTAGTTGTGCTATTCTAATTTTAAAATAATTTTTTATTTTGAATTTTTTTACTTAATACGTTCATTATTTTCATGTACGGTAGACTGAAATTGCCATTATTATGATCTAAAAGTTTTGTCCCTTTATTATCTCGCTTCAGTTATGTTTCAACAGGTTTTCAAAATTTCTATCCAGCTTTAAAAGTTTAAAGCTTAAACTAAGTTTTACTTTTTTCAATTACTATTTCGCTAAATATTTTTATTTTATATATTTACATTAGTGTGGGACATACTTCAATTGGGTAATCATGGTATTTCATTTGTTATTAAATTATAAAATTAACTGAAGAAGATTTTATAGTATTTTATTTTTTTTATTTTTGCATCTTCGAAAGGTAAATAAAAATCAATAAAATATTAAATAATTGTGGAAAATATGTTCATTTGTAAAAATTACTAAGTAGTTAAAAACCAAAAATATGCGTTCACTTAGATTTCTGACAATTGGGGTCATCCATAGTAGCTGTCATCGCTTCGTTTATCAGCAGTCCATCAGACGTTGGATCAGATGAACAGGACCAATCGTTAATAATTGTTTGTATATTATTTTTTATGCTATAAGTAACTAATATTTATTTCAAATCAGATTAATTTAACTTTAAATTTTCTAATTTTACTAAAATAACGTGTCAGAAATATATATTTATTTTTTGAAAGAATTTTAAAATAGAACAATTGTTTTATTTACAAATTTCTTAAAATTAAGAAAATAGCCGCTTTTAAGAAAATTTTAAAAAAATCAAAATTAAATTTGACATTCCAATCTATATAATTTCTATCTGAAATACCCCAGAATATTTTACTTAATGGAAATAATAAATTTAATTATTAAACTTTCAATTAAAGCTAAAATGAAATCTTCAAGAAAGATTTTTCATTTTTAAAATTTAATTTTAAACCTTAGGTGTCGAAAATTCATGCCACAAAACCGGATGTTTTTAATCCTTTTTATGACCTTTGCAATTTTAGTTTAAAATTTTGTCATTCGGCTGTCAACGCGGAACCTTAAATTTGTACGGCAAATTCGAGCGTCTTTTTGCGATGAAAAACATGCAAAAATCGATTAAAGGTCGGATTTTAATGAAACTCGAAGGACCTATTCATAAATAAATGCAATTATTTCTGAAACGTTTCTTATTTAAGAAAATATTTGTAAAAATATTTTTTTACATCGTAACTCCACCTCTTATTTCTTGGTAAAGTTTCGAAAAATTCTTTTTTGTATCGTTCAATGATTATATTAGTTATAAGAACAAGTCCTCGGAGAATATAAATTAACAAATATTTTTTGTCAAACGGGTTCCCCTGTTAGAGAAAATATCCTCTGAATCTTAAAATAATAATAATAAAAATCAGAATAAAACTGAGTAGACATTATTCAGTTAGAAAAGCTTTTAATTGATTTCATAAATAAAATATATTATGAACGCAGTTGTCTTAAGAAAAAGTTGTTTTGATGAATAATAAATTTTTACAAGATATTGCTTTCATTTTTCAAAATTTTAATTAGGATAATTTATAAACTTAGAATTTTATAAATCATTTTAATTTAAATGTTAAAATTTTTTTATAAATTATTCTAAATAAAATGTTAAAAAATTAAAACAAATCTTGTAAAATACATTATTCATCGAAAAACATTTAATTCTTGTAAAATTCTACATTAATTTGTAGCAGTCACGTAATATTGTTATTAGATTTAAACTGTATTTGTTGATCATAAATAGAAAATCTCATTACAATTCACGGACCACTGTATTTTTTAAAGAATTTTGATGTTCTTTTTGTGTGTATAAACGTGCCGATGTTTTAAAGACAGACGTACAAAGAAAACATTATCAGAAAATAAGAGACATACTGTTAGTAAATTTATAATTTATTGTTAATTTTCTATCATTTATTGGTAATTTAGTGGTAATTTTTTATCATTTATTGGTAATTTATTGGTAATTTTCTAACAATCGTCTTAGTGAGTAACGGTATAAAGCCAAAGTAAACAAAATGCAATAAAATACTACATTGCTTATAATGTTTTCTTAAAATATTACGATTACTTGGTAACTATTAAAAAATTATATAAAAACAGGCGCTCACTCTGTATTCGTCATGTAATTTTTCAAGTTATCTTCATACTTAGTTAAATTACCCATACATCAGGCAGTCAATAAATAACTCTACGATAAACATCCATTCTTTCGTAAAAACAAAGATGTTTCTCTGCGATAATTTATACTAAGAGTTATTACTATTTGTTTCAATTCAGATTAATTATTTCGCAGATAACGTTTTTAAAAAAAGTATAGTTTATTTTTTAAATATTATTAATAAAGATAGTTATTTTGTGCTGACGGATCTGTCAGTATGGATGAATTTATAGATTTTACTGATAAGTAGAAAAAAACATTCAATCTGTTTAAATTCGCTTTGAAATGGACCAAAGTATTTTGCTTGTTGAGAATATTAAAATTAATTTATTAGCTTGGAATTAAAACTAAAAGTAAAGCTTCAAGAAAGATAATTCATATTTTAATCTTCATTTTAAACTTTAGATATCGCTTTTTTCGGAGGTACTTAATTAAAACAAATTATCAGGAAAACAGATAAAGTCCTGTAACTGTTATAGCTCTTTCCAGTATTGATGGCGGTTTCCTTCCTAAACTTTTGTTTGAAGTAGTCTTGAACGTCAATATCTTTATTAAGTTATTATTTTCTCTTCGAGTTGAGTGCTATTCATTTTAGTTGATACTAATTTGGAAAGTCCTCAAGTGATGTCCGTCCTGGCTATGACGATAAACTACATCAGCGTCCTAGGTAAGACGATAAACTATGTCCAGCAGCAAGGCCTCAGATCAGGAGGTTTTGAGGAGCGTGGAACCACCTCTTGACTGCTGGTGTTCCCAGATCCACACTGACCCGGGGTGGTAGCACCTGTTAGGGTCCAAGCTATTGGCAAATAGTTAACTATTACCAACAATAAATTTAAAAAAAAAATATTACCAGCAATACATTTTTCAAGGAAAAATATTACCAGAAACAGACTTTTGACAAAACAAAATATTACCAGCGATAAAAAAAAATTGTCGGCATTAAATAACCCAATGAGGTTGATATGCCGTAAAACAAAACAACCAAACCAAACCTCAAGTGATGTGGTTTTTGCTATTTGATTCGGTTCTTTGTTTATGATTCTGTACTGCCAGTTCACAAGTTTCGAATAAATGAATAACCAATTAGCACTAGAAACGGTATGCATTTTACGTATCACTTTCGTCGTCTTTGATTTTTGCACTTTTACCAAGACTTACCGACAATGAAAGGTAATTGGGTGAGCCAAGTTCAAATCGGGGCCCAGCTTGCTGTCTTCAAGTTCGTACTTATGTGAACCTATATTTTCTTCCTCCAACCAGCTACGTTTTAAATAGTAGGGTAGACAGGACTATCTAGCCTTGGGTGGCAGCCAGTCTAGGATTAGGACCACTCTTAATTCAAAACCAAGAGAAGGCAACCTGAAACCACTCCACTCTATTTTCCAAGAGGTCATGGCGATACACGAATAATGAAGAAACTTAATTTGCGGAGAGCCATGATGGTCTACATCCTGAATGATCATGTCATACTGCTTTAGCGCTGCTACCATGGAAGTGGTCGGACGATCTGCATCTCCTGCTTCCATCAGGTCTGACCTTCACGGCTAGGACCCGGCATGCCACTTTTTTTTTTTTTTTTAAGCGTATCACCCCAAGCAAGGCCGGTGGCCACTATCACGCATGGGGTTACAGAAGGGTTGGAGGAAGAGCAGATAGGAGTGGTAAAGAAGGGATGTGGAGAAAGAGAAGGACGGAGGGTCGATCGAGGCAGGTGGGTTACGGGAGATATAGAGCGAGAGCAGATAGGAATGAAAGATGTCAGGAAGTGGATAGATCAAGGCAATTGGAGATGACGATTGACGCTACACTTAAACCGTTGGAGATTGTATTTGTCAGGGAAACAGTAATAGGGAAGGGAGTTCCATAGGCGAGATGTGCGAGACATGAAGCTATTGGAGTAGAAAAGACGTCTACATCTAACAGTTTCAACGGTGAAGCGGTGGGAACGGGATGCCAGCCTCGTAGGACGCTTAAATTCACGAGGCTTAGGGACAAGCGAAAGCAACTCCTCAGAGCAATTACCGTGGAAGTACTTGTAGAAAAGGCAGAGCGATGCAACATCGCGTCTGTGAGAGAGCGGCTGCAGACGAGATGACAGATCGGGGCCAATCACATTGCATATCCGTCTCTGGATCTTATCAAGAACCCTGAGGCAACACGCAGGGGCCCCAGACCATAAATGGCAGCAATACTCCATGCAAGGTCGAATGGTAGACTTATAGACTTGGAGGATCGATTCCGGAGAGAAGAATTTCCTGGCTCGGCACAGGGAACCAACTTTTCTTGCGGTGGATGATGCAATTGACTCGATGTATTTGTTCCATCTCAGATCAGCGGACAGCGCGAGACCGAGCAGCCGCAGAGAGGAACTCTCGAGAAGTTGGTCCTCAGACATTCTGATGGGATGCAGGGATGGGTCCTTGTGGTGGTTAATGGAGAGCAGTTTTGTTTTAGAGGCATTAAAGTTGACCATCCATTTCTCTCCCCAGTCCACAACCGATTGGAGGTCCTTTTCAATTTGAGCTGCCAGGTTAATTTTGTCCGCCTCAGTAGATTTGTGCTTGAGGCAGGAGTAAATAGTAGTGTCGTCAGCGTAGATACCGACTTGGGAGTCTATGGCGTCTGGAAGGTCATTTATAAATATGAGGAACAGAGTAGGGCCAAGGATGGAGCCTTGAGGAACACCAACGGTAGTGGGATAGGAGTTGGAGAAGAATCCACTGAGAACAACCTTCAAATCCCGGTTTGATAGGAACGATTGAATTAGGTCAAACAATCGACCTGTGATACCATAACCCCGGAGCTTGCGAAGGAGGCCGGCATGCCAAACCCTATCGAATGCTTTGGAGATGTCAAGGGCCACGGCACGGGCTTCGCCGTTACTATGGATAGCTTGGTAGACAAATTCAGTGATGGCCGTAAGCATATCGGCAGTAGACCGGGCAAAGCGGAAACCATACTGCTTGTCTGAGAGCAGATCGTGGGATATCAGGTGAGTAATCACTTCGGTGTTGATAATGGCCTCGAAGGCTTTGCCGAAGATGGGAAGGAGACTGATAGGACTGTAATTAGAAGGGTTGGAGGGGTCGCCAGAGTTCTTAAAGACAGGAACAATGGTAGAGGACTTCCAGCAGTCAGGAAAACAGGAGTCCTTGAGGCAGCGGTTGTACAATTTAGAGAGGGCAGGTGCCAGTTCAGGTGCGCATTTCTTCAGGACAATGGCTGGTATTCCGTCACCGCCGGTAGCCTTGTGGAGATCTAAGTTAGAAATAATGCCCAGTACCGACGACGGGGTTATGTGCAAGCCGTCCAGTAGGGCCTCAGTTCTGGGAGGGAAGTAGCAAAGCACACACATTCCGTCCGGCGAGGAATAAGTTCCATCAGCGAGAAGTAAGTTCCACTCAGACTTCTGCCCGCGAACCACTGCCCTATGGAACAGATTCCCAGGAGGATGTTTCTTCGATCCCTGCAATCTTAACTTGTTCAAGTCTAGAGTCAATCGTTATCTTTCCCTCCTATCCACATAAACTATAACGTAAATCTCTACCTCGAGTGGTCCCTGGACTTCGTACAGGGTTAAGTTTACTGTAAAAAAAAATACTTTGCATATAGATATGAGGTTATCATTCAGCGATTAGGTGGGTTTTAGTGAGTAAAACTAGATTTATTTATAGTTAAGTAATCTTTTAGTTCATAATGTCTCCTGCTTAGCTATTCCAGGGTTAATATTTCAAACAAAATGGGTTTTATTTACATCGTTCGGGCTGTTATCCTCATTTTTATTGCTATATTAACGACGTTTCAGCCGTTGTACGCTCCGGATGTTCAGAATTTCGAACTGAACCCTTTATTTTATCCACCGGGGTAGATTGTTCTAGTTCCACATGCCATGCCTCTTCCAGAAGTCTCAGTTATCTCAACTCTCCAAGTCTTAGTTCAGCACTGCAGTAGCCAGGTATTGAACTCACAACTCTTCGGGTCAGGTCACTGGATCCAACCGACGATTTTATTCATTTGGTCATATGTCCTTGGGTTTTATTAATAAGTCTAACAATACAAGTCTATATTTTGTAAACATTTCTATATCTAAATTCATTCCTAATTTTATGTTTACTGGTGGGAAAACTTGTCGTGAGCCCTGTAACCCATTAGGGTCGTACTGCCAGCCTTATCACTGCACTCTCAGGCATCATAGACTAACGGAGCGTATGTCTCTTCATAGAGATGGGCTATCATTCTCTTAGATTTATTGTCGTCTTAAGGCAAGAGAACCCAGTGAGCTCTGCTATTTATCCCATACCTGAGGAAAGAAAAACAGGTGAATTCGTATTTCCCAAGTAACGGAAGAAACTCAGCCAGAATTCGAACTCGGATCGCCAATTTCTGTTTACAACTGGCTAACAGTTAAACTACGCTCAACTCCTTTTGAAAACAATGACCACAGTTAACTAGTTTCTCGTGGAAACTTGCCATCATTTGATGTCCAATTAACTCCATCAGTCATTCTTCTTCTTCTTCTTCTTCTTCTTCTTCTTCTTCTTCTTCTTCTTCTTCTTCTTCTTCTTTGGGTCGTGTCCCTTCAGGACGTTGGCGATCATGATTCTCCAAAAATTCTTGCCCTTTGTAACTCTTAGTAAATTTTATCTTTTTCTTATCTCTCCTAAGCACTGTTCTGCCATCCATTTACACAAGCTCGAAATCCTCCTCCTCCTGCTCCTGCTCCTCCTTCTTCTTCTTCTTCTTCTTCTTCTTCTTCTTCTTCTTCTTCTTCTTCTTCTATGTGCCTTGTCCCTTCAGAATTTCAGCAATCACGACTCTCCACATCTTCCTATCCCATGTAGCTCTCAATAACAGTTGTCTTTTTTGCAACCCCCTTCTGCGTTCCTCTTCATTCACGCAAGCTGGCCTAGGAGGTGGCCCGCTGTCTCCATGTGTTTCCTGTGCTTTCGATATGTCCCGTGACGGCCAATTCTATAAGCCCACTTTTTTATTTTTCTTACAGGAATGTTCTTGCTTTAGGGGGGCATTTATGCGTATAGGAGTGGAAACGGTTAATCCTAGCTAGCCTTGAACCGGTTACTATTGTGATCGAAGAAAGATCCTTTTTGGAGTCAGTTCCACATTTTTCATTTTACTTCTCACCGATGGAATACGGGGGTAACGTGGGTGATTTGCTACTATGTAAGTAGCATGGTATGTTCCTGAAGATTTGACTTGTTGGTACCAGGTAATGTAGCGTGTCTGAACACTTTCCGTGAAAGTAGCGATAGAGCAGCGAGAGGGTTGCCACACCCCGCCTGTGGGAGAGAGGTTGGAGGCTGGAGAATAATTCGTCACTCGGAGACGCATTTGGACTCTATCAAGGCTGGAGATTGAGGCTTAGCCAGCTCCCTTCTTCTTCGTTGCTTAACTGCTCCGTTCATGGTTTTCTCAGTATCCTTCTGTTGACCTACATTTCTGTTGTCTCAAGTTTACACTTGCTCCGTGAGGAGATCCTTCAGCATTCACAGCATATACGAGGACCGACATTAAATAGTAGTTCAGGACTCATTTCTTAGATTTTAATGAAGTTTTCCAGTTTCTTTATACATTGCTTAGCTTTTCGAAATCATCTTTTGCTATCCCAATGTGCCATCGGTGTGGTATTTTCCATTCTCTCTTAAAAGACTTCCCAGAGATTTAAACGTCTATACGTGTTTGATTTTGAAATCGCCAATTCGTAATTCTCACCATGGTTTTTTACTCTGCTGACAACCATACATTCCGTTTTGTTACAATAGATGTTTTTTCGGGGATTTATTTATCATTTTTCCCCAAGTAAGGCAATAAAGCCACTAAGATACAAGGAGTAACCGAGTGTGAAAGAATAAGAAAAAAAGAAACATTATTAAGGAGCGATAACAATAGAAGAGTAATCAAAAAGACAAAAGATACCAATTGGCATTGCATTTAATTTTTTGAAGATCAAAGTTGACTGAAAAGCAAGAAAATGGAAGAGAATTCCACAAGAAAGAAGTGCGAGAGAAGAAACTGTCAGCATAGAATTTACGGTTGCATCTAGCCAATTCAACTGTAAATTGATGAGACCTTTTTGCTAATCTAATTAGTCAGTCAGTTATGTGCCATGCGTGATACACGCTTATGCGATCATCTATCTTTCGATACATGACTGACGGGGAAAATGTTTTCCCGCAGTAGGTTGCCATTTCTTTCTGCTGTAGATCAGTTGCCATCCAAGGCTATAGAACCCGGTCTGCTTTTCTATTTAACCATAGCTGGGGGGCAAGAAGAAGAGTACTGTGCTTAAGTTCATAAAGTCTAGGTGCCATAGCGGAAGGTTAATCAGAACAATTACCATGAAAGTATTTATAGAAAAGGCACTGAGAAGATACATTACAGCAGTGGAAAAGTGACTGAATCCGAGATGCCATGTCAGGACCAATAACGTTGCAGATTCTTCTTTGTATTTTATCAAGAATTTCTAAATATATAGCAGAAACACCAAACCATATGTAGCAGCAACATTCAAATCATGGACGAATGGTAGATTTAGAGATATGTAAAGATAGATTCTGGAGAGAAAAACTGTCTAGCACGACTGTCTGAACCAAATTTCTTAGCAGCAGACCTAGCAATTGATTCAATATAATCTTTCCACCTCACGTCAGCCGAGAACGTTAGCCGGAGAAGAGACAACGTGTCATTGTCCTGGAGGTTAGATTCAGCTATGTTGAAGGCAGCCAAAATGGGGTCTCTCGGATGATTATTAGAAAGAAGTTTCGTTTAGGAGGCGTTAAAGTTAACAAGCTATTCCTTGCCCCAGTCAATAGCAGATTGTCGCACATTCTGGGATCAACTGCCAATTTGACCTTATCGCAATTTCCTTTACTACCTTGACCCCGGAAATTTGCATCTGCATATTTTCTTTCTATTTTCATTCTCATTAAAACTCACTCTTTGTCCGCATGTTTCTTTTGTAATATTCTCTGCATCCTTCTGTACAGTCACATCTTTGTCTTTTCTCTTCATCAGCGAGAAGATTGCCCAGCATTCATTGCCATATCGGAGGACTGATATTATATAGTAGAATTATTTATTCGGCTGAGCTAACGCGGACATTCGTGAGTCTATCACACCAACTATCACTGTCCTGCATCAAGATGGGAAGGTCATTAGGACGCCATTATGTGACATAACATAGCTGGTCAATGTCGGTGGTTGCTGGGAAACCAAACTGTCTTGCTCCATGGCTATTTGTCGAGACCAATAGATCAGTAGTTCTTGTTTTGCTCACCAGCAGTGTCTCGCAAAGCTCATTCTGCATTCACGAAAGATTGTAGAAATATCAGGGATAGATCTATAGAGCTGTGATTTAGTTGTGTGTTGTCTCCATGAAATGATAGTGTAGATCTCAGCATCCGAGAGTAGGTTCCATCAAACTTAAAATCTAGGGCTTTACTCCAGGCGGTAGCACTATGTATTAAAACCGCCTTTACAGTGGCGCGAAAGAAGCTCCGTTTGAGGTTGTCTGGTAGATTGGATTTCTAGATTACAAACTGTCTATTCAAGGCGGTCGTCAATCGTATCAAAACGCAATGAGAATAACAACAGCAACAACAAAAAACAACAGCGTAAAAAGAAATTAATAATAAAAGAACACTGACTAGAAAGTCGAATTGCTGAGTTGACGAACGGTGAATTGAATGACCGACAACAGCCATTTTATAAAAATATGCAAATAATCTCTTCTTTGGCGGATTCCTATCCACTAAATCACAATTTCTTTCGTTCAAAATCGTTTGTTTATTGCATTTTCAAATCGTACGTATCAAAAGGAAGATTGTAGCAATTTAAATTTATTGAATTGGAACCACAATTTGAGTCACGTTTTCTTGGTCGGCAGAGGCGCAGGTGGGCCGCTTTCTCGATTGGATTCAGTCAGCGTGAGATGTTTATGAGGGGTTTACCGGTTATAAAAAGGTCGTTTCATCTTCAATAAGATTGTTATCTCCTTATCAGATCGTTTGAACTGCATAATTTCAGGTGGAATACCATCCCCTACTAGAGCGTCTAAAACGAACAAAAATTAGATTTAGAAACGTATCTTGGATTTTCCAAGTACGAAATAGACGCACAAGATAAATATGTTTTCCGATTCGAAGTTAATAATTGCTGTGCATTCAAGTGAATTCTATTTTTGAATCATTTCAACCTAAGCAAGGGAAAAATGCCACTAAGACGCAAATGAATATATATATATATATATATATATATATATATATATATATATATATATATTACAAAGAGTTAATCATACCTTCAATCAATTACCAATATTAATGCAATTATTGGCGAAATCCCTTCGCTACTAGACATAATTATAAGCATTATACTACTAATAATCCACTGAATGATGAGATCCTTATGTATAAAATGGATATGGTGTATTTTTTAATTCAGCTAGTACTTTCGAATGCATAATGCATTCATCTTCAGGCTGTATTTTTTCCTTTAGAATCAAAACTGGAAGACGAAATAAATGTGTTTTTCCGACCGAGATATTTTTTTAAGAATGAGCTATTTATTAACAGCTATCTAGTTTTGGAGCGTGCAAATCGCATATATATATGCATATATATATATATATATATATATATATATATATATATATATATATATATATATATATATATATGTGTGTGTGTGTGTGTGTGTGTGTGTGTGTGTGTGTGTATTGTTATGATTTTATATCTGAACTATTGTTAGATGCGGTACATTGTAAACAACTTTACAGTGTACCGCATCTAACAATAGTTCCCTCTGCCCATAGGGAGGTAGTTTCGAGTCATGCCGGTGAGATTTTCCTTTAATAAGATTTATCGGGCATTCAAGCCGGTGTTCGTAATAAATATACTGTTTAATAAATAAACTCAAATATGAGTATCCACTAAAAATAACGTTTAAAGCCGTTAAAAATATGGGTACCGACAAAGATTCGCTAAAAAATGAGCATACCATGATGAGAAACTGCGCCACGCTTTATAAAAACGAAATCTTATCGTCATTGTCATTGAGAGGAAAGACCGAAGAATATTTTGTTTATTAAATTACATTTTTGATGCTATTTTTAGAACGTTCAAAATTTCGCTTAATTTTATTTTTATTTTTTTATTTTTTTGGCGTCAGGGACACAAAGAATACTCTAGCGTATTTTGTGTGGTAAAAACACATTGATTTGAAAATTGTTGCACAAAACAAATAATTGTCGAATTTTAATTAAACTTTTGAAATTCTTTACAAATGTATGAAATTATTTTCAAAATGCTTCGTTTTTAGAAAATCTTGTTAAAAATATATCTTTTTTTTATTTTTACATCTGTTACCCATCCACAACTTATTTAATTTTATGAAATTTCAAGAAATTCATTTTGTAGCTCTTAATGTTTATGTTAGTTGTACCGCGGAGAATTTAAATCATCAAGTTTTTTGTATAACTGGACACCCAGTTAATGAAAATCTGCTCTGAATTGTGAAATAAAAAAAAGCAATAAAGCTAAAACATTATTTAGTTAGTAAAGCTTTTAAATGCTTTTATGAATAAAACATATTGTGAAAACTATTGTGTTAAGGAAAAGAAATTCGATAATTTGTATAATGAATTTTTACAAGTATTGTTTTAATTTTTTTAAAATTGTAATTAGAGTAATTTATAAAGTTTTAAATCTTTTAAAATTCTGTATTAATTTGAGGCAGTTACTTAGTAGTGTTATTAAGTAAAAAACATGGTTAGTAATCATAAATGCAAATGCTTATTACAATTCAGTGACCGCCAATATTTTTAAAAGAATATTTAATTTTTGGGTGTTGGTATGAATTTAACGATTTTTGTAAATACGGATTCCCATACACGACACCATCAGAAAATAAGAGCGATAACTATAGTAAATTTAAAGCCAAACTACACAAAAATCAAGTGCCGGAATTTATCAAATAAATTGTTTACAGTGCAATAATGTTTATGTGGGGGAGACATCACGTGATCTAAAAAGCCCGCATCTATGAACGCAAGAGAGACTTGTATTTGGACAATCGAACTAACTTGTTTTGCATCGAAACGATGCTGGACATAACTTTGATTTCACTCATGCCACCCTAATTAAAAAAAAGAACATAATTCTTTAAAGAGGAAATATATTGAAAATTTAATAATAACATTATTACCAATTATAAATATACGCCTAAAACATTACAATAGATCGTCCTCTTTCTTTAAACCCATTCTTAAAGAATCTAATTTATATCTAATATAAAGAGGTGAGCCATAAACTAAAACCCTACGACTCCCCGCTGCGAGGGTTGACCGCAGAAAGGTGAAGATAAAAAATACAACTAGACAGACACACGCACACAATTAAAAATACATGTTACATTCGTTGCCCACTCAAACATACAAGAATCTTCAAAAACTTATATAAACATAGAATTATCGACAGTGTCTGACCAATGAGAACTGACCGAAGCATAACTGAAAATACCAATTTTCTGTCTGTTTTCTTTCAATCTCTGAAAAGCTTTAATAAAATGGAAAAATGTTTCTTTCATATACGTTTACTATATATCATCCTCTCCGATTTCGACCCATATTTGATCTACATGTCATCTTTAACTTATATATATATATATATATATATATATATATATATATATATATATATATATATATATATATAAGACATTGTTTTATGTTTATACGTTCTTTCAATAGATACAAATATTTAAGTAAATGCACTGTTTATAATAAACAGTATTAACAACATTTACCGGCCTGTATGTCCGAGTTAAATGTGTTTCTGTCGAATAGAACAACAAATGATAAATGCCCAAATGACATGACGATTTTGAAAAATACATTTCATATACTTGTAAAATCCAAATAAAAAACTATTTATCTCTACCAGTATGATTTGAAGTCGAAAACAATTCGGTTACAAGTTTCTAAGACAAGCAACTTCTGCCCATTTCAAACGTTGGCGCAACATAATCTCTCTCTCCCTACAGAAACCCCTATCTTCTTGTATTAGTAACACAGAGGAACCTCAGTTCTCGAACTTCTCATATGTCGAACAAATCGGTTTTCGAATAGAAAATTCGAGATGAAAATTCCCCGGTTATCGAACAAAATTTCGGTTCTCGAATAGCATAGCCGAACCGAATTAACCCGAACGGAACAATTTTTGAGTCGACCGCCATGTTGTATACATTCGTGTGTTGTACCGTGCTTTTTCTTCCCCAATTTTATCGTACTGTGACGTCATACCAACTGTACAAGCGGGCTTCAGAGACGAAGAGGTAGCGAATTAGGCTCGATATAGAGTCGCCCGATCACATATTCCGTGGTGGAACTCATCCGAGTTTCTCCTTACCCATAGGACTGTACCCCCACGACCCACGACTACTATCCCCAAGCTTACTATCACCAAGTTTGTACAGTCTGCATGATAACGTAACTGTCCGGGTTTCAATTCTCGGTAGTGGATGTGCACTGCTGATGAGTCCCAAATATAGGACGAAACGGCCGTCCAGTGCTTTCTGCATTCTGTTGAGGTTTTTTCTAAACTCGATAAATTACTTAATTATAATTATCTCAAATCCTCCTAATAACTTCTATCACTTGTATATCCTTGCTTGAACCGGCTTTAAATGCTCTGGGTGGAGCGGCTTGGGGATAGTAGTCGTGGCTCGTGGGGGCACAGTCCTATGCTCTATGTGTTTGCCGGGCTTTTCTTTTCCTATTTTATTGTACTGCGACTTTTTTCTCTACATTGATTCCTATTGGAAAAATAGTTTCGTTTTTTTTTTTAAACGTTTCACCCCAAACAAGGCGGGAAGCCGCTACCACGCAAGGGGTTACAGAGAGTTGGAGGGAGAGCAAATAGGAGTGATAGAGGAAAGGATGAAGAGGAGGATAGAGGATAGATCAATGCATCTGGGGACGTCGATTGACGTTACATTTGAATAGTTGGAGATTATAGCTATCAGGAAAACAGGAAAAGGGGAAGGAGTTCCACAGGCGAGAAGTGCGAGACATGAAGCTATTGAAGTAGAAGAGACGGCTATATTTTAACAGTTTCTACAGTGAAAGGGTGTAAGCGAGATGCCCGCCTAGTAGAACGCTTAAATTCATGAAGTCTGGGAACCAGCGAAAGCAGCTCATCGGAGCAGTTACCGTGAAAGTATTTGTAAAAATAGACAGAGGGAAGCGACGGCACGTCTGTGAGAGAGCGACTGCAGACAAGATGCCAGATCAGGGACAATTATATTGCAAATCCGCCTCTGGATTTTATCAAGGACCTTGTGACTAAGAGAAGGGGCTCCAGACCATATATATGGCAGCAATACTCCATGCAAGGGGGAATGGTTGATTTGTAGATTTGAAGGATTTCCTGGCGCGGCATAGGGAGCCAACTTTCCTTGCAGTGGACGAAGGTCGGCAGTCAATGTAAGACCGAGCAGTCGCAAAGAGGTACTCTCGTGGAGTTGAATTTACGAACATTTCGAGTTACGACCGGCCTTTATGAACGAATTAAATTCGTGAAGCGAGCTTCCAATGTAGCTACATTTAAATATGTGTTTAAATATGTATACATTCCGCTTGGGTGTATCGTTGTACACTTGTCCAGTAAGCCATTATCTTTCTAGCCTTGTACCATACTAAGTTAAACGTAGGGCGGATGATATTTTACGCCCAATAAATAGATATCTATTCCGCTCTATTTATTCGAGGTTGTATACAAGCTATCAAAAAATAAATAAAGAAATAAAATGAGACTATAATGTAATTTTTAGTGGTTGTTAAAGCCGATCCCTTCATTTAAAATCAGGATTGTCCATGAATTAATCACAAGCTTTTCTCGGCTCATAATTTACATTCTGTCTTTGTGTGGCCTAAACCGGAAATTTATCTAAAGTTACTTCTAATTTCCGCGCATGCGTTAGTGAGCCGATCTTTGATCGCAGCAAACCAAGCGAAAGAATGTGAAGTGACGCTAAGAAGCGAGATTGTGTGAAATTGCCCAAACAACTCAGAGCTTTCGTTTATACCAATGACGAGTTTATTTATTCACCGAATTTATTGTTCATGTTTCTCCAACCATAGTTAATAGTGAAAATAAGAATTTATTATTATTGTTACTATTTCACGTATTTTTATGTTCCAAACAGATGTTTGCTTGTTATCGTCGAAGATTGCGTGACATGAAGTCTTCTCAAATCTCACACTCATATTTTATCAGTCCTACTCCTAGCGCTGACTCTAGCACTACTGTGGTCTGGGTAGACTAAATTATTTTCCTATGGTCACATTCGTCTAATTTAGATTCTGAAGTTTTTTTTTCGACAATTCCAATTGACGTTAAATTTTAGGCGCCACAAATTTATCTGATACCGAGCAAGGTGCTGGTAATATTTTATATTTTCGCTTTCTTTCGATTTCCACGTTCGCAAAGCGGCGTCTACAGTTTAACAGGTGATATTTTCTTTTTCGATTATTAGACCAATCATATTAGTTTTTTTAGTTAAATCAAATTTCAATTTTCCGGCATATTTTACTTGAAAAATATCCAAGGATAGACTTTGTTTTATTTTTTTATCATGTCACACCAAGCAAGGCGATAAAGCCGCTAAGATGCAAGATATTGCCGAGAATGAAAGAAAACGAGAAAACGCTAATGAAGGGAAAGGACAATAAAAAAAAAACAGGTTCAAAATACAGAAATGGGCGACTGATGTTATAATTTAAATTTTTGAAGATTCTCATTAACAGCAACGCCACAAGAAAAGTACGAAAGATGAACTATTATAATAGAACTTACGGTTAGATCTAGTTATTTCAATAGTAAATTGATGAGACCTAACTGCCAATCTAGTATTAATATTATTATTATTATTATTAATAATAATAATAAAATAATAGTAATAATATTAGTATTAATAGAAGATATGAACGAAAAATTAACTATTATAATAGAACTTACGGTTAGATCAATAATTTTCAACAGTAATGTGATGAGACCTAACTGCCAATCTAGTAATGATATTATTAATAATAATATTAATAAAATAATAGTAATAATATTAGTATTAATAGAAGATATGTATGAAAAATTAACTATTGTAATAGAACTTACGGTCAGATCTATCATTTTCAACTGTAAAGTGATGAGACCTAACTGCCAATCTAGTATTAATATTAATAATAATAATATTAATAAATTAATAGTTATAATTTTAGTATTAATAGAATATATGTACGAAAGATTATCCATTATAATAGAACTTACGGTTAGATCTATCATTTTCAACAGTAAAGTGATGAGACCTAACTTCCAATCTAGTATTAATATTAATAATAATATTAATAAATTAATAGTAATAATTTTAGTATTAATAGAAGATATGTACGAAAGATTAACTATTATAATAGAACTTATGATTAGGTCTAACTTTTTCAACAGTAAAGTGATGAGACCTAATCTAGTATTACCCTTAAAATCATGAAGTCTAGTTATATAACGAAAAATTTTTAATTGCCATTAAAATATTTCTAGAAAAGTCTTAGAGAAGTTATGTTACGGCGATGGGAATGTGATTGAAGCCTGGATGCCAGGTTAAGACCGATAATATTACACATTCTTACAGTGTGCTTACATGGTCTAACCTAAGGCAGTTGAACAATTCTCAGTATGCCACTGTGCTGTTTTTATTTCACATGAAGCAGAATGATGCGTGGTCTAATGATAAGATTGACATTATTTCATTGTATTATCTGCTCGTTTAAATATTCCGCACAAGTATACATATTAACTGATTTACAATTAACCTACATAACATTTAGGTATATTTCAAAGATAGAAAATGTATTATTATGTTTCTTAGATTCTTTGATGACGCCTTAGTAATGCAGGAGACGTTCTTTTTCGCAAAACGGACTTGAGTGCTAAGTGACAGACTGTTGGTGGCGATATTCATTTGCGGTGTAATAAACAGTGTTGTAGCCGACATAATACCATGCCTCCTAAACAAGGACATAAAATATATCACCAGGGATCGCCGTGTCTCTCCTAAGTAAAAATGTTTTTTTTTTATATTTCAAATACTGTTTAATTTAAATTAAATTTAATTTAAAAATAAAGTTCTATACATTCTCTGTAAAATATACATATATTATGGTCCAGAATGATGGTGACATTTCATCATTCTAAAAATAACCTTCTCATCAGTGATGATAGAAATGAAGGATCTTTCATCATTCTAAAAATAACCTCCTCATCAGTGATGATAGAAATGAAGGATCTTTCATCATTCTAAAATAACCTTCTCTTTAGTGATGATGTAAATGAAGGATCTTTCATCATTCTAAAATAACCTTCTCATCAGTGATGATAGAAATGAAGGATCTTTCATCATTCTAAAAATAACCTCCTCATCAGTGATGATAGAAATGAAGGATCTTTCATCATTCTAAAATAACCTTCTCTTCAGTGATGATGTAAATGAAGGATCTTTCATCATTCTAAAATAACCTTCTCTTTAGTGATGATGTAAATGAAGGATCTTTCATCATTCTAAAAATAACCTTCTCATCAGTGATGATAGAAATGAAGGATCTTTCATCATTCTAAAAATAACCTCCTCATCAGTGATGATAGAAATGAAGGATATTTCATCATTCTAAAATAACCTTCTCTTCAGTGATGATGTAAATGAAGGATCTTTCATCATTCTAAAATAACCTTCTCTTTAGTGATGATGTAAATGAAGGATCTTTCATCATTCTAAAAATAACCTTCTCATCAGTGATTATAGAAATGAAGGATCTTTCATCATTCTAAAAATAATCTCCTCATCAGTGATGATAGAAATGAAGGATCTTTCATCATTCTAAAATAACCTTCTCTTCAGTGATGATAGAAATGAAGGATCTTTCATCATTCTAAAATAACCTTCTCTTCAGTGATGATGTAAATGAAGGATCTTTCATCATTCTAAAATAACCTTCTCTCCAGTGATGATGTAAATGAAGGATCTTTCATCATTCTAAAAATAACCTTCTCTTCAGTGATGATAGAAATGAAGGATATTTCATCATTCTAAAATAACCTTCTCTTTAGTGATGATGTAAATGAATGATCTTTCATCATTCTAAAATAACCTTCTCTTCAGTGATGATGTAAATGAAGGATCTTTCATCATTCTAAAAATAACCTTCTAATCAGTAATGATAGAAATGAAGGATATTTCATCATTCTAAAAATAACCTTCTAATCAGTAATGATAGAAATGAAGGATATTTCATCATTCTAAAAATAACCTCCTCATCAGTGATGATAGAAATGAAGGATCTTTCATCATTCTAAAAATAACCTTCTGATCAGTAATGATAGAAATGAAGGATCTTTCATCATTCTAAAAATAACCTCCTCATCAGTAATGATAGAAATGAAGGATCTTTCATCATTCTAAAAATAACCTCCTCATCAGTGATGATAGAAATGAAGGATCTTTCATCATTCTAAAAATAAACTTCTGATCAGTAATGATAGAAATGAAGGATCTTTCATCATTCTAAAAATAACTTTCTGATCAGTAATGATAGAAATGAAGGATCTTTCATCATTCTAAAAATAACCTTCTCATCAGTGATGATAGAAATGAAGGATCTTTCATCATTCTAAAAATAACCTCCTCATCAATGATGATAGAAATGAAGGATCTTTCATCATTCTAAAAATAACCTTCTGATCAGTAATGATAGAAACGAAGGATCTTTCATCATTCTAAAAATAACCTTCTCATCAGTGATGATAGAAATGAAGGATCTTTCATCATTCTAAAAATAACCTCCACATCAGTGATGATAGAAATGAAGGATCTTTCATCATTCTAAAATAACCTTCTCTTCAGTGATGATGTAAATGAAGCATCTTTCATCATTCTAAAATAACCTTCTCTTTAGTGATGATGTAAATGAAGGATCTTTCATCATTCTAAAAATAACCTTCTCATCAGTGATGATAGAAATGAAGGACCTTTCATCATTCTAAAAATAACCTCCTCATCAGTGATGATAGAAATGAAGGATCTTTCATCATTCTAAAATAACCTTCTCTTCAGTGATGATGTAAATGAAGGATCTTTCATCATTCTAAAATAACCTTCTCTTTAGTGATGATGTAAATGAAGGATCTTTCATCATTCTAAAAATAACCTTGTCATCAGTGATGATAGAAATGAAGGATCTTTCATCATTCTAAAAATAACCTTCTCTTCAGTGATGATAGAAATGAAGGATATTTCAGCATTCTAAAATAACCTTCTCTTTAGTGATGATAGAAAGGAAGGATCTTTCATCATTCTAAAAATAACCTTCTAATCAGTAATGATAGAAATGAAGGATATTTCATCATTCTAAAAATAACCTTCTAATCAGTAATGATAGAAAGGAAGGATATTTCATCATTCTAAAAATAACCTCCTCATCAGTGATGATAGAAATGAAGGATATTTCATCATTCTAAAAATAATCACCTCATCAGTGATGATAGAAATGAAGGATATTTCATCATTCTAAAAATAAACTTCTGATCAGTAATGATAGAAATGAAGGATCTTTCATCATTCTAAAAATGACCTTCTGATCAGTAATGATAGAAATGAAGGATATTTCATCATTCTAAAAATAACATATTAATAATATTTTTTTCGAAAAATGCATTGCTGGTAATATTTTTTTCAAAAAAATGCATTGCTGGTAATATGTTTTCGAAAAATGCATTGCTGGTAATATTTTTTTCAAAAAAATGCATTGCTGGTAATATTTTTTTCAAAAAGTGCATTGCTGGTAATATGTTTTCGAAAAATTCATTGCTGGTAAATTTTTTTTTTTAAATATATGTTGCTGGTAATATTTATCTTTTTTCAAAAATACAGTTTTAATTATTATTCATTTTTCTTAGCATTAATTCATCTTAATTTCCGTTTTTTTTTATCGCAACTTCCATTTCGCCATTTCTAAAAAAGAAATACAGTATGAACCTGCAACTATGTTTCCCGTTATTGTATTTATCACAAAAATATATCCTGATTTTGATAATTAAAGGTGAGTAATTGGGATGTCCCGTGCTTACCTCAGAGACTACCGGTAATTTCGGCGAGCCTAACTTCTATGTGCCGTGTCACTCTAGGATTTGAGTGACGATAGCTCTCCACAATCTCCTGTCTTTTGTAGCTTTTAGTAAGTTATATCTTTTCGATATCTCGTCTAATCCCTGTTCTGACAACCTTTTAGTTCGTTCGAAATGTTATGCATTGTTGTCTTCTGTCCCTCTTGCCTACAATATGTCCTGTGAGTATCAAATTTTCGAAACCCTCTTTCCTCATTATATGCCCTAGAAATTCCAACAGTCTCTTCCTGATATTAATTATAAGTGTCCTTTTTGTTTCCATTTTCTCTAAAACTTCATTGTTGCTCACATGTTCAGTCCATGGTATTCTCAGTATCCTTCTGTAGATCTGCATTAATGTTGCTTCACGTAGCTTCTACATCTATGAGTAGATTGTCCAGCATTCAGTGGCATATAAGAAGACCGGAATTACATAACAGTTAAGTAATCTTTGCTTTGTTTCTAACAAGATTTGTTAATTATTTGCTTAGTTTTTGGAAAGCATCTTTCGCTACCTCAATTCTACTTCGGATTTCGGTGTCACATTTTCCGTTCCTTAGTTCTTAGATATTTACATTTTTCAACTTACTTGGTTCCACGCTCTCCAAAACCTCATCAAAAGCCTTGTTTTCGGATCTAGTTCATCGTACCAATTTATAAATCGCATGTTGATTCCTATATAATACTATAACATAGATGGAGAAGTGGCCATAGACATTGGCAGGTATGACGCCGTTAGCGGTGGAGATGAAGAGCCTTATCGGCAAAGCAGCTTTCACGGTAAAGCATCCTATTTTACGCCTCACAGGAATTTCTTTCCAGATTACCAGCGATCGGAGAATGACGATCTAGTATTTGTGATGAAAAAACATTATAAATAAGATAAAACAAATACTAGCGAAAACTTAATAAAATTTTACAAGTTGCGAAAACTACATGCAATTACTAGTCAAGAGTTTCCAAGGTGGATATAGCATCAACGTTAACGGCAGGGAAAGTGGAAGCAGCATGCAGAGTTCAATTCTGGCTTAGTCTGTTGAATTCACTTTTGGGAAATGCATACATTGATCTCTTACCTCTCCAGCTTTATATTAAATAGCAGATTGAGCTCTCTAGAAGCTGTGGAGAGAGAGAGAGATTCTGGAGAAAATCCTAAGAATCTGCAATATTATAAGTCCCGACCTGGTATCTCGGCTTCAATATTTTTCCCGTCGCTGTAACGTAATTTCCTGTGTCTTTTCTATAATTTTTTTTCATGTGAATTCTTCTGATGGGCTTTCATCTTTGCGATCACAGCTTCATGAATTTAAACTTAATACTAGAATGACAAGTGTCATCATTTTTCTGTTGAATAGGCTAGATGCAAACGTAAGTTCTATTCTAATATTTTATCTCTCGCACTTCTCGACTGTGTAACTCTCTTCCGGCTTCTTGCTTTCCTGTTAATAAGGATCTTCAAAAATTTAAGTTATAACAACTGTCACCATCTTCTGTCTTTTGTTTTTTTTTTAATTCTGTTTTTCATTGTTTTTCTCTGCACTAAATTATTCTCATTTTCTTTCACTTTCAGTAACACCTAGTGTCTTAGTGGCTTTATCGCCTTGCTCGAGGTAAAATGATTTAACAAAAGAACCCCATAAAATCTAACTAATTAGACTGGTCGGATAATCGCAAAGAAAGACAATATCACCTGTTTAATTGTAGACGCAGCATTGACAATTTGGACATCGAAAGAAAGCGAAAATAAAAAATATATATTACCAGCACCTTACTCAGTATCAGATAAGTTTGTGAAGTCTAAAAGTTAACGTTACTTTGAATTATCGTAAAAAAATAAAACTCTACATTTGATAAAGGAGTTCATCCGAAAATAACGTAACCTGCTCAGATTACAGCGGTGATAGTACCAGCAATGGAAATGATGAGTGTGAAATTTGAGAAGACTTAATGTCACTCAATCTCCTACGATAAAAAAGATGTGATTAGAACATATTCTGCAACATGCAACCGTAAGTTCTATGAAGATAGTTTCTTCTCCCGCATTTCTCGCCTGCGGAACACTTTCCCAATTTCTTGCTTTCTGGTCACAATCTTCAAAATTTTAAATTCAAATTTAGCTGTCATTATTTGTCTATATTTCTGAGATGAGGTATTATGTACACCATTTACATTATTCGGACTATTGTCATCTTTGTCGCCATATTTATTGCAACAACACATGGCACAGTGGATAAAGGCGTTGGTTAGATCCAGTGACAGGACCCAAAGAGTGTCAGTTCAATACCCGGTTAAGGAAGTGGAGAACTTGGAGAGGGGAATTAAGAAGAGATAACTGATAACTGACATCCACTAAAACATAGCACGTGGAACTAGAACAGTCTACCCCAGTGAGCGAAATAAATAAAGGGTTCAGTTCGACATTCGAACCACCTGAAGAAGGCCAGAGCGTACAACGGCCTAAACGTTGTGATAAATATAGCAACAAAAATGAAGACGATAGTCCGGACAATGTAAATAGTGTACATAATACCTCATCTCAGAAATATAGACAGATACTGAACGATCGAATAATGTAAATAGTGTACATAATACCTCATCTCAGAAATATAGACAGATACTGAACGATCGAATAATGTAAATAGTGTACATAATACCTCATCTCAGAAATATAGACAGATACTGAAGGATAGAACTTGGAGAGGGGAATTAACACGAGTTAACTGATAACTGACATCCATTAAATATGGCACGTGGAACTAGAATAGTCTACCACAGTGAGCGAAAAAAAGGGTTCAATTCGACATTCCAACCACCTGAAGGCCGGAGCGTACAACGGCCGAAACGTAGTAATAAATATGGCGACAAAGATGAGGACAATAGTCCGAATAATGTAAATATTTTTACCGTCATCTTTTGTCTTTTGAAACCTGTTTTTTTATTGTCCCGTCTCCTCAATAACATTTTTCCTTCCCTCTCATCTTGTATCCTCAGCTATCCGTTGAGTCTTAGTGGCATTATTGCCTTTGCATGGTACGAAATGTTAAAAAAATGAAGTAACGCGTGTTCATTATCTTACCCAATAAGTCATCGCAATTGACAAATAATAAACAGGATCTACAGGGAGCCATGATCAACTGAGGAAACATGGCGTTAAATAAAAAAAAAATATTTAACCAAACACAAATTAATATGTGCTGCTATAGAATCATGTCTAACTCAATATTTCTTCTACCCAGGTACAGCGCGGAGGTATACCGTGCTTCTTTCTTCACGTGGCCATCAGGTCGGGTGAGGTCATGGATCAGGTCCGGTGAGGTCTAACATGGATATTTATACCTGTTTGGCATATTCTAAACACGTGACCTGCCCATCAAGTTTTTAGCGCTAAAATAAACGTTTGTATTGTTTTTGA
>OZ038494.1:87226891-87229391 GCA_964036315.1 Acanthosepion esculentum | reverse complement strand
TGCAGAAAAATAGGAAAGAACACGTTAGGTAAATAATCCGTAGTTCTTTAGTATTTTTGTTTTTAATTTGAAAAAGACAGTTCTCCATACAGAAGTAGAGCTTATATTATAATATTTTTTTAAAAATATGATTCCTTTGCCACATAAGAGTTCTCATGTTTCAAAAGCGAGAGCCGAGACCCTCAATATAATTATTGAAATTTAGTTGAATTGAGGTGTTAAGTCTTGCTTCATCTTCAACTCGGCTCTCGCTTTTGAAAAATGAGAACTCTTATGTAGCGAAGGAATCATATTTTTTAATATATATATATATTTATATATATATAAATATATATGTATATGTATATATATACATATATATATATATATATATATATATATATATATATATATATATATATATATATATAATAAATAAATACTTATTATATATATATATATATATATATATATATATAATATTTTTTAAAAAAAATATGATTCCTTCGCTACAAAAAGCGAAATTTTTGGGAAATTTAAAAAAAAATAATTTTAATTATAATTTAGGCTATACTTTTGTATTGAGCACAGTTTATTTAAAAATAGAAACAAAAATACTAAAGAACTTCAGATTATTTACCTAAAGTATTCTTTACTATTTATCTATATATTTTCACATACACACACACGCGCGCGCGCACACACACACACATATATATATATATATATATATATATATATATATATATATATATATATATATATATATATATATATATATAATATAATGTAAGCTCTACTTTCATATTGAGGACTGTTTTTTTTAAATAAAATCAAAAATACTAAAGAACATCGGATTATTTACCTAATGTGTTCTTTCCTTTTTTTTCTATATATTTGCATATATATATATATATATATATATATATATATATATATATATATATATATATATGCATATGCAAATATATAGAAAAAAAAGGAAAGATATATATATATTTTTTTTTCATTAAAAACGACTGACAATCTGTCCGAATGTGCTTTCGGCTATACATTTAGCCATTTTCAAGGGTGCCTAAATACACAAATATATATATTTTTTTTTTGTCATCCACAGACAGACTGTTTCGCAGCTCATCAGTGTGGCTAGACGTCCGGTTGCTTCTAGCTAGGATCGAAACCCGACTGAATTTGCGTCAGTCCGAACTTCTCCCACTAAGCCGTCAGCGTACGGTACGGGATGAGGGTGAATTTTAGCGTGTTTATTTTTAGATTCAGATAAACACACAGTGACTGAGAGTGACTCAATTCTGTCGATGAGTCGTGCTGTATTAGCTTAAATAGTCACTGTTTATAAATTCACACCTCAAACCAGTGGGCTTAAATATATATATATATATATATATATATATATATATATATATATATATATATATATATATATATATATATATATATATATATATATATATAAGGATAAAATCCGAAATATTTTAAATTTATTTGTTTAAAAGTTATTTTTAATGGATATTCATCTTTGTTTACATTAGAAAACGAAACAGACCAGATAAGTATTTTTTGAGAATCGGGAAAGTTCTGTGTTCAAAACCACTATTCAGCTTAATTTCATCAGGAGCTCCTATGTGGTCGAGCGGTCAAGGCATCTAGTGAATGTTTTCCCTAGTGTACGCACGTTTCGAATACTGCCGTTGGACGCATATATTTCTAACAAGTTTTCACGAATACAAATATACTGTTTAACAATGAAAACGTGTGTATATATCTATATAAAGGATGTTCCAATAACTTGGTCCGATTTTAAATGTGAATTAAATTTAAGCGTTTAAGGATATTTCTCTTTCAGATTTGCCGGATATTTGGGCAATATTAATTTTCACAGATAATTGCCAGGACGTAAATAATATGATCCAGTAGAGAAATAAATAAATTTTCACAATTAACACTGATTTATTTACTGCTGATTTGATCCGTCTTAATGAAACATCCTTTACCTATATGCACGTCTGTGTGTGTATGTGTGTGCGTGCGTGTGTCCAAACCTATAAATATAGGCAATTGCACATAAATTTAAACAATAATAAATAAAAATTTAATCATAAACCTAACCTCTTACAATTAATACATTAATAATACTTAAGATACCACCAAACTAAATAAGGATACATTTTCAAAATGGCTTCCAAAACGAGTTCACTTAGCATCACGCCACGACACACACACACACACACACACACACACACACACACACACATATATATATATATATATATATATATATATATATATATATATATATATACGGGGGTCATTCAGCAAATAAGTTGAATTTTTCGGTATAACGACTTCTAATACAGATAGAAGCTTACTCTGTTTTATTTTTTTTTTTGTTTTACTTCTTTTTCACATGGATTTATTTTCATTTGCAGATTAAAAAAAACTTTGAGAGTTTTGGCGATTAACAAAGATAGCCGACCAAGAAGCATGCTCCAGGATTGAACAG
>OZ038494.1:87099391-87219391 GCA_964036315.1 Acanthosepion esculentum | reverse complement strand
AAGATAAACCTATATATATATATCTGTGTCTGTGTGTCTGTGTGTCTGTGTTTGTGTGTATACAAATACAAAGAAAGTGAAAAGACTATATATACATTCACACATACAAACGCACACAGACACGAAGGAGCGAAACAGAGTTATATATATATATACCGAGTTATATATATATATATATATATATATATATATATATATATATATATGAAATTGATTTATGTAAAGAAATTATTCCCTACAAAATAAAGAAGAAGAAAAAAAGGCGGCCGTAAAAATATACCGCCACCCAAGATGTCGGCCATAAAATAAGGACGCTGTTTTAATGATTGACATGGAACGACAAGCTTGACTCTCTTTACCCGATAAACTCGGAACAGAGCAGTTTACACAATTCACATTTTTTATGCGTGGTTGTGGAGGGAAGGGCATCATTTGGATTTTATAGCCCATTGATCAGATGATTTCACTCAAACCACCCTTCGCCCTAATTTGGATGCACAATCTATGAAATCTCTTCCTAGCTTTGTATCTTGTAAGGAACACGTATTTTTGCCATCGATATCTATGCAAACAGTTTAGCTCAAAAAGAGGGACACACACAACAAAAATTATGCGATGTTAGAAATTTGCGATAAGTAGCGTCTGGAGGTGCGCAGTTCTCACTTTCCTACCTTAGCAAAGTTCAAAGTTGTTTACGCGGCCTTGTAAGCGATTAGATATATTCCAACCCTGCGACACCTTTCGCACAGGCGCTACGTTGCAAATCTGTTATTAATCTATCGCTATTTACACAAGTGTTTGAACGAGCTCTATTCTTTCTAGCATCACTATTACAGATCTTTACAGTCAACATCCACGATGCTGCGTTCGCGGAGTAAAACTCCCACGCACCCTCTGCATTCCTATTCCGGTGGTTACTACATGTAGAATGTTTACCGATGAACGCAAGTAAAACAACTTGACTAGTGTATATCTGTAAAATCAAGTATAAACCAATGTTTACATATAAACTCAAATATGAACCCAACGATGGATTAGTTATAGACTCAAGCGTGAACACGAAATATTTTTACTGATAGACTCAAGTAGAAACACTAACATTTTTTCTATCGACTCAAGTATAAACACGAATAATTTTTTACCTATAGTCTCAAGTAGAAACACTAATAATTTTACCTATAGACTCGAGTAGAAACAAAAAAAAATTATCAAATAGACTCAAGTAGAAATGCTAACAACTTTTGCCTATAGACCCAAGTAGAAACACAAAAATTTTTACCTATAGACTCAAGCAGAAACACGAACAATTTTTAACCATAGACTCTAGTAGAAACGCTAAAAGCTTTTGCCTATAGACTGAAGTAGAAACACGAATAATTTTTGCCTATAGACTGAAGTAGAAACATGAACAATTTTTGCCTATAGACTCAAGTAGAAACACGAACCATTTTACTTATAGACTCAAGTAGAAACAAAAAACATTTTTAACTATAGACTCTAGTAGAAACGCTAACAACTTTTGTCTATAGACTCAAGTAGAAACACGAATAATATTTGCCTATAGACTGAAGTAGAAACAAAAACAACTTTTGCCTATAGACCCAAGTAGAAACACGAATAATTTTTACCTATAGACTCAAGTAGAAACACGAATAATCTTTGCCTATAGACCTAAGTGAAAACACGTTATTAAAAATACACCATTAAGTGCCGAATCTGGGTGTGTCGTCAGTGTTGTTGCTCCCATGTAACTTGAAGTTTCGGGTGTAAATAAACAACAGACTTCTTCGATGGGCGACCCGACCGAATATGATCAGTATTCGGCCCGCACCCAGAATAAAATTTACCACGAGGTTTAGGAGATGCTTTATATAAGTTGCCCCAGTAAACAGCAACTAATCAAGACTTCACTTGGGCTATTTGATGTTATAGATCAGGTATGGTCGGTTGTACTGATCTTCCTACATGCGGCCAAGACAGGGTGTTATTTTGGGAAGAAGAGAAGAATACAAACCAATATATATATATATATATATACACATATATACATATAGACATATAAACATATATATATATATATACACACATATACACATATATATATACACATAGACGCATATACACATATATATATACATATACACACATATATATATACACACATAAATACACATATGTACACATATATATATATATACATATACATACACACATACAAATATATATACACATATATATACACACATATATATACACATATATACATACACACATATATATACACATATATACATATACACACACATATATACACACATATACACCAGTACACATATATATATATACACACATATATACATATACACACATATATATACACATATATATATACACATACACACATATACACTCACATATATATATATACACACATATATATATATACACATACACACATATATACATATATACACATACATATATATATATATATATATACACTACATATATATATACACACATATATACATATATATATATATATATATACATATACACATATTTACATATATATACATACATTAAAAAATAAATAAATAAATAAAAATAAAAATTATAAAAAATATAAAAATTATTTATTATATTGGCTCGATTTACGACTTAGTTTTCTTTCTCTTCCACCCCTTTTAACTTCTCTCTTATATCTTATTTATTTGGTCATTTTTTTAAACTTTCCTTTTTATTCTTGTTTTTTCTTTCTTTTCTTCTCCTTTTCTAAACTGCACTTACTAAAATGTTTACAATAGAGTGATTAAAATGACTTAGACTTTTTACAAAATGAAAACTCCTAAAATGCGGTATGAATAATTGGTGATATTGAGTGATACTCTAATAAATTCCTTTTAAAAACTAAGAAATAACATTTAACTAAAATCGCTTAAATCAAGCTATTTACATTTTAAATACTAGTTTTTAAAAAACATAATGTGTAAACTTTAGATAAAATAGATTACTCCCCCGCAAAAAATAAAAATAAATAAAAATTATCCTTAACGGAAGGAATTCGTTTAAAAACTAAGAAAAATTTTTTGCCTATGGACTCAAGTAGAAGCAAAAGCAATTTTACCGATAGACTCAAGTAGAAACACGAACAATTTTACCTATAGACTCAAGTAGAAACAAAAACAATTTTTAACTCTAGACTCTAGTAGAAACGTTAACAACTTTTGCCTATAGACTCAATTAGAAACACGAATAATTTTTACCTATAGACTCAAGTAGAAACACGAACAATTTTTACCTATAGACTCAAGAAGAAACAAAAGCAATTTTTAACTCTAGACTCTAGTAGAAACGTTAACAACTTTTGCTTATAGACTCAAGTAGAAACACAAATAATTTTTGCCTATAGACCCAAGTAGAAACACGAACAATTCTTGCTTATAGACTCAAATAGAAACAAAAACAATTTTTAACTATAGACTCTAGTAGAAATGCTAACAACTTTTGCCTATAGACCCAAGTAGAAACACGAACAATTTTTACCTATAGACTCAAGTAGAAACACGAACAATTTTATCTATAGACTCAAGTAGAAACAAAAACAATTTTTAACTATAGACTCTAGTAAAAACGTTAACAACTTTTGCCTATAGACTCAAGTAGAAGCACTAATAATTTTTGCCTATAAACCCAAGTAGAAACATGAACAATTTTTTTCCTATAGAGTCAAGTAGAAACATGAACAATTTTTCCCTAAAGACTCAAGTAGAAACACGAACTATCTTTACCTATTTATTCACGCATGAACATCACCGATGTTTACCTATCAACATAAGTCTAAACCCAACCATTGATTATCTAATTATTCAAGTCTGAACGTGATCAATATTTTCTATAGACTCAAGTATAATCTCTTTTATGTATTGTTTTAGTTATGACCTTAAATAACCATACATTAGTAGATGTATTGTAGAATTCTCCAGTAAAATATTTCATCTGGGAGCCGACGCGTGACGTTTCAGAAAATAATAAATATATAGAAACGGGAAAATATCATTGGAAACAAAGCAGATAGTGCTGATATACTATGTAATATCAATACTGTGGTTCTAATGACGAATATCTGTAGAAACAAACAAAAGAGCGTCTATACAATATAAATTCTTATTATAGCAGTGAATATGCACATTTTCCTCACAAATGAAGAGGTGATTTAAGGTAGCATTGAAGTAGTTTTACAGAATGACACAGAAAATACTCTTGATGGAGTAATCAAGGAAGTTTTATTGAAGATTAGCTTAATAGGAGATCCAATTTGCCCTCCGCAGGAGCGAGCATAAAACCTGTACCCCGTACGGACTTGTAAACTAGCTGCGGCGAAGGGCTAATTGGGTCTTCAACCCAAAACTAAAGGCCCAACTTAGAAAACGACAATGATAATTTTGAAGGAATAAGTTTAAATTTCTCAATTCACTCCATTGAACCTCAAAAGCTCATTTTAACTCTGATCCGGACCATATGTCCAATCCCGGCCAAAATACCGATTTGGGCTGAAATTCCGATTCAGTCCGAAAACTGAATTCTTCAAATTACAAACTCTGTGGAACTTCTAAACCTCACAACACGAAACCTTTCACTTTAACTCTGATTATTTTGCATTTTTGAAGGAATAAAACTGATTTCCTTAATTTACAAAGATTTGGAGATATTTGAAACTGAATTTAAAACAAAAAAAATTAAATTCACGAAGTTTTTGTGTTACTTTAAACTCAAAATAAATTAAAAACTTTTAAAATTACTAACTTTTTTTCAGTTATTTTAAAATTTGAATTTTTAACTGTTCCTTCCTCATCCGGACACATATCCCAATGCTGGATGTTTGAGCATCAGATGAAAGGCAGATTTTCAATTCCAGAACCATCCTGATTCCAAAAAGGTATAATATGTGTGCGGAGAGAGAGAGAGAGAGAGAGAGAGAGAGAGAGAGAGAGAGAGAAAGAGAGAGAGAGAGGTTTCTCGCACACGGACAGACAGTATTTACCGTTTATTTATTGAGATGGATACAAATATATACTTCTACTTATCATGAGAAAAGAAGGCTTGGAAAATTTGACACTCACAGGACATGATGAAAACAAGAAAGACAGAGGGATCCCTACCTAGCGAGCTTGCGTAAATGGTAAAACAAAGAAAAAAAAAAAGGATAGTAAAAATAAAAGAAATCTTGCCAAGAGCTATAAAAATAGGAAGGTGTGGAGAGCCATGATCGTCACATCCTGAAGAGACAAAGCATACATAAGAAGATCCACTTCAAGGTAATGGTTACCTTGCTAATCTGGTAAATCATGAATACCCGTAGAGTAGTTCTTGAACAGACTGTTAAAAATAAAAATCCCTACACTTAAAATGTCCTAAGTAAAATTCACTCACGCGATAATCCTTGATCCGATAAGCTTAATAATCTACCAATCAATAAATTCTGTAGATCACGGATAGGCAACCTATGGCACGCGTGCCACACTAGGCACACCAACAATTTCTAACGGCATGCAGCCGCAAATGACATCAGGAAGTCCGAATCAATAACTACTACAACACAGAGAAGATATTTAGCTGCTTCAATTTTAATATATACTAAAGTAAATATATATTACTATATAAAATATATTGTAGAAAAGGTATATTGACATTGACTTGTATAAAAATACGTATTTTAATATATACTAAAGTAAATTTACTATATATTACTATATAAAATATATCGTAGAAAAGCTATATTAACCTTGACTTGTAGAAAAATACGTATGCTGTTGACACGCTGAATGATTTTAAAGCCCTCGGCACATAGTTAGCAAAAGGTTGCCAACCCCTGCTGTAGATGGCGGATTAGAGATGGTCTACATGTCGTACTTACTCATGCTCATACCTAGGTAAATGTTATACAAGGCCGATTTAATATAAGCACGCCATATGCATACGCGTGATCAGGAACAAAAGATGGTGTCAGGGCGACACACAATACTACCCTTTAATTCAATTAGAGGGTACGTTTGCGTCGTTGGAATCGCTAAAGATCAGGCTCGTCTCGTTTATGCTCTATCTCGCCGCAAAGACCGAAACACGATTGGCCCTAGTTAAAAGCTAGGTTGACTGAATTCAGTATAGATTCTATCACGTCCTGACACGAATCCTTTAACCTATTAGGGTTTTAGGTTGTAATCATTGGTCGGGTTTATACTGGAGACTATAGGCAATCATTGGCCGGGTTTATACTTGAGACTATAGGTAAACAGTCGTCGGGTTTATACTTGAAAATATAGGTAATTATTCGTCGAGTTTATACCTGATAATATAGGTAACCAGTAGTCGGGTATATACTTGAGACTATAGGTAATTATTTGTCGAGTTAAAACTTGAGACTCTCGGTAATCAGTAGTTGGGTTGATACGTGTGACTCTCGGTATTCAGTAGTCGGGTTATTACCTGAGACTATAGGTAATCAGTAGTCGGGTTTGTACTTGAGACTATAGGCAATGATTGGCCAGGTTTATACTTGAGACTATAGGTAAACAGTAGTCGGGTTTATACTTGAAAATATAGGTAATTATTCGTCGAGTTTATACCTGATACTATAGGTAACCAGTAGTCGGGTATATACTTGAGACTATAGGTAATTATTTGTCGAGTTAAAACTTGAGACTCTCGGTAATCAGTAGTTCGGTTTATACGTGTGACTCTCGGTATTCAGTAGTCGGGTTATTACCTGAGACTACATGTAATCAGCAGTCGGTTTTGTACTTGAGACTATAGGTAATCATTGGTCGGGTTTATACTTGAGACTGTTGCTAACTATTGGTTGGCTTTATACTTGAGACTGTAGGTAAATATTGTTTCTTCTTATACTTGAGTCTATATATAATCGTTGGTCACATGTCCCGCAGCCATAGTAGCAAAGGTCTCAGGCCCCCGTTACCGTTTCTGAGAATCTGTCAAAAATAATGCCGGGTGTGTGACGTTCGTTAACTGTGAAAAATAAAGGAAAAAAATGAAAGGGATACCGTTATAGGGTTATATTTATTTCCGTGTCATTTTCATAATCTTGAAAGCTCATATTCTGAAACGAGCATTTTATTGCCAGGAAAATTCGAAATATCCACAGGGCAAGAATATAAGTTCTGCGACCAGATGCCTGCTTACAGTTTGGTGCCACCGTTCCTAGCCTCCATCATATAACTATAATTACTTTTGGCATTGTCGTTTAATTTCCGGTACTGGGATGGCGCCAGGTTAATCGAGATGTCAAAACAGTTGCCGACAACAAGCAGTAACCAAAATTACTTTGGTTCCTGACTTATCTACGAAAGATTACTGCCTTTTAATTACAATTAGTCACCCAAGCACAAATTTCAACGTGTTAGCTCACAATCGGAACCTTGTTATCAGTTTCCTGCCTCTCTAATGACGACAATCAGTAGTCATATTAGATGTGATAGTCTACGATTTCATTAGATTAAACATTTTTATTATTAAGTTTTTACTCTTCATTTTTTTTTTCTGATTTTTATTGCAACACTCCGATTGTTTTTCTACAAGCGTTAAACAAGGAGATTAGTTCATCTATATAAATAAAGCGTAGTGTACGTGTGTCCGTCCATCCGTCCTTCCGTCTGGTGAATCATAAACAACCTGAAATAACAGGTAGTACAGTGTAACCCGGATATAAGAGACCCGGATATAAGAGAAACCCTGATATAAGAGAGCTTTTCTCTGGTCCCAAATTAGAGCCTGTGTTAATGTATATATAATAGACCAAACCCGGATATAAGAGAAACCCGGATATAAGATACTTCTTCTCCGGTCCCGACAACTCTCTTATATCCGGGTTACACTGTAACTACTGCAGCTACACGCGATTAAAAATGAAATAAGTTATTTAAAGTTAAATTTAAACATCGAAAAGAGTGAAAGGTTTTAAAAACAATTCTTTATTAATGGTTTAAATTAATTTTGCTTTTCTTAGCATTGATATCGTCCAATTTAACCGTAATTAAAACTTAAGCGGGGCAAAGTACGTTGCTCGTGTTTTTTTTTTCTTTTTCTAGCAAGCATAATGTGACGTATTCGAAATTTTACATAGTCCGGGTTCCCTAATGTCTTTTAAGAGTGACTTTAGGTGAAGCGATCATAAAGAATGGTGATTTTAAAAGAAAATAAAAATCAATCTAAACTACGGAGATCGTTTACGTATGCGAAGAAAGATTATGCCGAATTAAGGTGTTGAATAAATATAAAATAATTTTATTATTTCTAAATTCTTATAACAATTACTTACATAGAACACTGAAGGTAAAAGGCCGCAGTAGCTAGCCTAAACTCCACCCGACGGTCGGCTTCTATGCTAGTAAATAATAATAATAATGATGATAGTGATGATAATAATGTTGTGCGGGCAGTTTCAACATCCTTAACTGGACCAAAGTTCACATTAAGCGAATAGATGTTAAAACGAGAAAGCTTCTCACTTTCCATCACATGCATCATCCTAAGGTTGATGCCGATCGTCTGCATGTTTCCAGATGGAAGCAGAGGATTAGTGCAACTAGAACTATCTTAGAAAACAACAGCAAGTAAAACGTCATCTGGTTGCAACAATAATTTAAAAAAAAAACCGTAGATGTTGGCGGAGAAGATCGCTATAATCACATTCAAAGACCAAATTACGAAATAAACTAACAGAACTTATTTCAAAATGCTGACACCAAAACAAATTTTGCTACTTAAAATCGAAAACTAAAAGCTTGTGAAACATCAAAGAAAATGTCAATATATACAACGCAGATAATGTCACATAATTTACACAAAGCTAACACATAAAACTAAATATACAAATGAGATAACGAACTTCCTAAAAGAAAATAATAATAATATAAATAAAATAAGAAATAAACAAATAAATAAATAATAAACAAATTACCAAACCATAAAGGCACACATAACCGCATCTAAGTAAATGTAATAATAATTATGATAATAATAATAATAATAATAATAATAATAATAATAATAATAATAATAATAATAATAAAAATATATAAAACCCGGCATGACAGAGTGGGCCAATATCTGCACTGGAAAATTTGCAACTCCTACGGGAAAGGAAACTGAAAGAAACTGGTACGAACACCACCCAGACCCGGTTACGGAGATAGGACCTGTTACAATTCTATGGGACTACACAATACACACTGACAGAACAATCAAAGCCAACCGCCCAGACATTGTTATTAAAGACCACAAACAAAATAAGTGCCTCCTTATTGATATTGCAGTCCCTGCAGACTGCAATGTATCTTTGAAGATATTCGAAAAGCTGTCAAAATACAAGGACCTTGAAATAGAAATCTCAAAAATGTGGCACATGGGTCAATCAACAATCCTTGTTGTAGTTCGAGCCCTTGGACTGGTTGGAAAAGATTCCAGTAGACAAATTGAATTTTTTTTTTTGCAGTGGAAAGTGTCATGATGCCATTTCTAACCTTAGTTCCCTGGGCGGGACCCGGAAAGAAATGTGTAATTTGTGTTTATTCAACACCCACAGAGCCCACCTGTGGTTTATACTGCAACTATGCTGAGAAAATCTTAGTCACAGTTTCTGGGAAAGAGCATGTTATCTAGCGTGATCAACAATTTGAACCAGGCCATCACGCTGAAGATGACTTGTGACTTCGTGATAGTCCCCAGTTTCACTCACATGGCATAGGTCAACCCCTGGTATGGTTTTCAGGCGCTTTCCAAAAGTGTGATCGACTCCTCCAGTCGGATAACATCAGGAAGCCTCTTCCTGTCAAATCGACCATGGTGAGATTCGAACCCGGGTCTCATGATCAGAATGTGAACATTCTAACCACCTGGCCACGTGCCCATCCATCCATCCAGCCAGCCATCCATACATACATAACACCATTAGCTAGAAAAAAAATTACACCAGATAACGTGCAGTTTCACGAGAAGAAGACTTTACTCGCTGCATAAAAGTATGCATCAATGAAGGTTATTCATTTTTCGTAACATCCTTGTTATGAAAGTCAGAAGGCGCTGAATCCCAACGACACAGCGCTGGTGATAGGACAGTCCAGACAAAATGAAGTTGCGACTCGATCTAACGGGTTGGTGACCGATTTTTTTTTTTTGTAAGCGAAATTCTCCTTTTTTCAGTGACCAGAACACGAAAAATCGAGCTGAAAGTTTAACGGAATTTTAATGGAGTAATGGATAGCGACTCGGATTAAGGAATCGGAGAGCCGAGTTCGAATTCCAGTCACATTCACTTACGTGTTAATACCCTTAGGACAGGTATGAATCCTCTAGTAAACGCCCCCCAATCTATGGGCAGGTAGCAGGAAAGACCGGGTTCTATAGCCCTGGATGGCAACTGGTCTGCCGCCGAAAGAAACGCCAGCCTACTGCGGGAAAATATCTGCCTCGTCAGTCATGTGACACATAACTGACTGACTGATTTGCTAATACCCTTGGGAAAGGTATGAATCTTCTTCTTCTTCCCTATAGCAGGACAAGCCGGGTTCTATAGCTATGGATGTCAACTGGTCTATGTCATGTATCGAAAGATCGCCTAAGCGTGTATCACGCATGGCACATGCCTGACTGAAGTTTAACATTGCGATGTAACGGTCAGTGTGGATAATATACGTTATGGACTAATGTTGAGAACATCTCGCTAAATCACACAGTAGCACAAATCTCTCGTAATACTTAGCTTTTGGAATGCGACTTGGGCCATCCCAATACGTCTTTGGATTTCAGTGTCGCACTTTCCGTCCTCTGGTAGAACACTTCCCCGATACTTAAATTACTTTACCTGCTTGATTTTAGTGTCCCGACCTGTAAATTGCATTTTGGGCTCATCTTTTCCTGATGAACATTCATTTTGTCCTCTTGTTGTTTATGATTAGTCCCTTCTTCTGGCTCTCCTTCGTTACATTCTGTAGGAGATTTCTTTTCTGTGTCTGCTATCAGCATTGTGTCATCTACATAGCTTACTTTTTACGATTGTGGCCGCCAATGATTAATTTTGATAGGATTTCCAGTTCTCTCGGAACTGACAGATCTTTGTGGCGAACTTTATCGAACGCCTTTGCATAGTCTATGAAACACAGGTAGACGTTTTGTTTTTTTTTTGTTTTTTTTTTGCATTTTTATTTCTCTTGCTGATAACATTTTGAGCATAAATATCGCGTTCCTTGTCCTATCTGTGATCTGATTCTGCTGCACGCGCTACGATGAGTTTTGTTATGTGGCTCATTGTTCGGCAGAGTTCCCATTCGTTTGCGCCTGGTTTCTTAGGCAGTGCTATGAAAATAGATCTACATAGATTCTTCCGGTACATCACCACTGTTGTAGATTTAATCTATTATTTCTGTAATCTTGTCTATGCTGAAATCATCAAAGGCTGCCATCATCTCTATTACAATTCCGTCTGGCCCTGCCGCTTTGTTTCTGTTGGAAAACGAATTGGGAAATTTATATAATATTGTTTTTTTTTTATTCTTAATTATTATTCATCCTCTTAGTTTGCCTTTTGGTAAATTTCTTTCATTGGTACATATTATGCAGGTAGGTATTCGTGAAAGGACACGTTATATCCAGTGAAAGGAGGGCTTGTCAACAAGAAACAAAAAACCAAGACGCGAGCAATTGTTTGGATACGTCAACATTAATTAAGCAGTGAAGGTTAAATATATGGGAGATGTTTTAACAGAAGTTTAAAAATATGACACCGAAATCCGAAGCGGGATTGGAATAGTAAAAGATGCCTTCCAAAAGCTAAGCATACTGTTAAGAAACGGAATGTTTCATTAGACACAAAGAAAAGAGGGTTCAGCTGCCAGGTAATAATCATTCTATATGGCAGTGAATGCTGGACTTTTTTTCACAGATGAAATTCTACAGAAGTATGCTGAGAATGCGATGGGTTGAACATGTGAGTAGTGAGGAAGTTTTCAGGGAACTGGAAACAAATCGAATTCTTTAGGTAGTATCATAAACAGACAATTAACCTTTCAGTGATATATTATGAACATAGAAGGCTTGGAAAACTTGACACACACACAGAGCATATTAAAGGCACGGTGTATAGAGAAATAGTTCGTAACCTATCTAATGAGCTTGTATAAGAACAGGGAGAAGGCGGTATTGTAAAAAGACACATTTTACTAAGAGCTACGAAGTTGTGGATGGCTATGATCACACAAGTCCTGAACGAACACTTTAAATAAAAAAAAAAAAACATGTCAGCCACATCACAAAGCACTAGACGACTTCGAGAAAGACTTGACTAACTTAGTATGAACATAAAATTACATAAACAATTAGATGCATTTCAAAAATAAAAAAGAAAGATATAGTTAAAATAAGTAATTCAGCAAACGCAGCGGACACATTTAGAAATTTATACGAACTACGCCCCCCCCCAAGCCAAACACACAAGAGATTACCCAAGGACAACATAGCTAAAACATACAAAAAAAAAACACCAACAACATGAAAATACGATATTAATATGGAAGCTAAAACAATTGCCCAAACATTAGACCTAGGCGACCGAATAAATTACATCGCTAAATCACAAGCATTTATCAAGCTAAAAAAAACACAAATAAAATTTCAGAACAAAGCCAACATGCAGACTCGTGAACCCAACCAAAAGTGAACTAAGCAAATTAATACCAGAAAGAATTCATTCAGAGCTAAGGAAGAAGTTAGGAGTAAATCAGTAGAAAAACATACAAAAAACAACTATAGACTGGTTCCACTACTTCAAAACCAAACATTATTTACATTATTCAGACAATTGTCCTCATCTTTGTCGCCAAATTTATTACAAAGATTCGGCCGTTGTACGCCCCGGCCTTCTTCAGGTCGTTGTAATGTCGAACTGAACCCTTTATTTCGCTCGCTGGGGTAGACTGTTCTAGTTCCACGTGCCATCTTTAATGGATATCAGTTATCAGTTATCTCCTGTTAATTTTTCCCTCTGACAGTTCTCCACTGCCTTAGCCGGGTATTGAACTCAGACTCTTTGCGTCCTGTCACTGGATCTAATTAACGACTTTATCCACTGTGCCATGTGTCCAGTAAGCGAAATAAAGGGTTCAGTTCGACATACCAAACGTTGTAATAAATATGGCGACAAAGATGAGGACAATAGTCCGAACAATGTAAATAATGTACATAATACCTCATCTCAAAAATATAGACAGAAAACCAAGCATAATTTCCAATTTATACAACTAGACATAAAACAATTCTACCCTTCTATAACATAATCTATCTTCTCGGCACAAGAACAAATAAAAATAAATACAAACGAAAGAAAAACCATTAAACACTTCTGAAAAATTATTCGGCAATGAAGGCGTGTGGAGAAAGAAAGAGACCTTTGATATTACGTGGGAAGATTTGACGGTGCTATCACCTGCGAGCTTATAGGTATATATTTGTTATAGGAACTAAGTAGAATAACCGATAAAAATGATACAGGCCTCTACAGAGAGAACGGTCTCATAGTCTTCAGAAACTGTAACAAACAAAACACAAAACAAAACTAGAAAAAGAATAATAAAAATTTTCCAAAATATGGCATTTGACATAGACATAAAAACTAACCTAAACGAAGTAGATTTTCTAGATATCACCTTCAACTTACAAAAAGGTGCATATCAACCATACAGAAAACCTAACGACAAAGAACTTTATATACACACATCTTCCACCCACTCGCCATCAGTAATCAGGCAGATATCGAAATCAATTAACCGTAGGCTTTCAGAAAATTCTTCTTTCTGAATCCCTCTTCAAGGAAGACTATCTAGCGGCCCTTAAAAGTATAGGATTCCCGGATTCCCATGCGCACATCATTTATGTGCCATGTTCCTTCAGAACGTAGGCGATAATGGCCCCCCCACTTCATCCTGCCCCTTGTAGCACTTAATAAGCTTTGTCATTTTGTTATTTCTTCCAGACCCTGTTCCGTCATCCACTTGCTCAAAACCCATTAAGTATGTCACGCGTTGCTTTCCTCTTTCCCTCAATCCGTCCTGTGAGTATCAGATTTTCCAAGACCTCCTTCCTCATTACATGTCCCAGACATTTCAGCTGCCTGTTATTGATGTTAAGTATAAGTTCACTCTTTGTTTCCATTCTCTCCAAAACCTCATCGTTCCTCGCATGTTCGGCCAATGGTATCCTCAGTGTCCTTCTGTAGAACTACATTTCTGTTGCTTTGAGTCTCTTTTTTTATCTTTGGGGAGATTATCCAGCATTTGCTGCCATACAGAAGGGCAGATATCACGTAGCAGTTCAGTACTCTTTTCTTTCTTTCTAACGAAACATACCTGTTTCGTAATACTTAGCTTTTGGAATGCGACTTGGGCCATCCCAATACGTCTTTGGATTTCAGTGTCGCACTTTCCGTCTTCTGGTAGAACACTTCCCCGATACTTAAATTACTTTACCTGCTTGATTTTAGTGTCCCGATCTGTAAATTGTATTTTGGGCTCATCTTTTCCTGATGAACATTCATTCTGTCCTTTTGTTGTTTATGATTAGTCCCTTCTTCTCGCTCTGCTTCGTTACATTCTGTAGGAGATTGCTTTTCCGTGTCTACTATCAGCATTGTGTCATCTACATTTTTTTACGATTGTGGCCGCCAATGATTAATCTTGATAGGATTTCCAGTTCTCTCGGAACTGACAGATCTTTGTGGCGTACTTTATCGAACGCCTTTGCATTGTCTATAAAACGCAGGTAGACGTTGTTTTTTTTTTTTTTTTGTTGTTGTTTGCATTTTATTTCTCTTGCTGATAACATTTTGATCATAAATATCGCATTCCTTGTTCTGATGTTTTTAACGAACCCGCACTGCTGTTGTCCTATCTGTTGTCTGATTCTGCTGCACGCTCTACGATGAGTTATTTTATGTGGCTCATTAGGCTGATTGTTCGGCAGAGTTCGTTTGCGCATGGTTTCTTAGGCAGTGCTATGAAAATAGATCTACTTAGATTCTTCCGGTACATCACCACTATTGTAGATTTAATCTATTATTTCTGTAATCTTGTCTATGCCGAAATCATCAAAGGCTACCACCATCTCTATTACAATTCCGTCTGACCCTGCCGCTTTGTTTCTTTTCAATTTGGCTAGTGTAGCTTCTATTTCGCTTTTTAGTATTTCCGGCCTGTCGGTATTTCTGTATATTGCTGGTTGTTCTTTTTCATCGTGAAAGAGTTCTTCAATATATTCGTTCTAGCACTGAAGAATGTTTTTTTTCTCTAATATGAGCGTTTCGTCCTTGGATTGTATGCAACCTGTTGATGGGCATGACTTCTGTCCTATTAGTTCCCTTATTTTTTATTCATGTTCCCTTTGTCATTCTATTTCTGCAAATTTTTCTTTGAGCAATTCCTCGTTAGCCTGTATTCATTTGGTCCTTATTTAATTATGCAGTTTTCTTTATTCCTTTCCATATCGTAGCATTGTTTTCTCTTTCCATGGTAATTGTTCGGATGAGCTCCTAGCTTGTGGGACACTCTTCCGGCTTCGTGTTTTCCAGTCAACTTTGTTCTTTAAAAGTTTAAATGCAATATCAGTCGTTATCTTCCTGATTACTCTTCTGTTGTTCTCGCTCCATAGTAATGTTTCTGTTTCTAACTCTTCCATAAAAAGTAACCCCTTTGTGTCTTAATGACTTTAACGATTTGCTTGGGGAGAATTCGATTAAAAGAAAATTCCTTTCCATATCGTGGCATTATAGGAGTAAGTGAAACATGCTGGAAACAAAGAATCTACTCGCACAAAACATGCCTTACAAATAGTAAATAAGCGAATAGTACAATGATTTCTAAACACATCTGGGAGATTAAAGTCAAAAGCCAAATCACACCAAAATGTGTTTGCGTGATTATATATGTATATATATATATATATATATATATGTGTGTGTGTGTGTGTGTGTGTGTGTGTGTGTGTGTGTGTGTGTGTGTGTGTGTAATTCCATATCCTTTGAGGACGTAAACTTTCCTCAGAATCCTTTCTTTCTTTCTCCTATGTGAATTACTATTACTTATTTGGAAATATAATGAAGTGGTTTCCTGTTGCATTTTACACGTTTCTAAATTCAGAGTAGACCTTCTCTTAGATTGGTTGCCACATTAGACTTGAAAACCAAGTCTATCCTGCTATTTAACCCTTTACTGAAACGGAGAAGGTGAGATGGATTTCTGCTTTTTCTTAGAGCATTAGAGAGGAAGAGAACGCAACAGACGGGGACTGGAAAGGAACTCAGATTCCCGACTTCATTTCTCACGCGACAACTGTTACAGAATCTGAACATTCAATATATATATATATATATATATATATATATATATATATATATGTAATATCAGTGGTTAATATATATATATTTCCAAGAGGATAAAATCCATGTAGAGATCTATGTACAAGACTGGGCAAGAATATAATATAAAAGGCTAAAACACTAATATTCCATGGTTATAATTTATTATATTGCAATCGTAATCACGATCCAAATCATCAGATCTGCAAATTCAAAACGTTTTTGAATTTATAAATCTGAAGAATTGGATCGTGATTAAGATTCCAATGTAATAAAATATAACCATGGAATATTAGTGTTTGAGCCTTTCATCCATATATATATATATATATATATATATATATATATATATATATATATATATATCCGATGGAATGAGAACGAAAATAATATATAAATTCTAGCGTTCACACCATTCATTCCAAAAGAGTGCACGATACCCATACTAGAGCAATAATAATTTATTATAATTTTTTCATATAGACAAAAAATAGTTTACTCACTACAAAGATGCAACTTCGTTTCGGTGCATTTCAATTGCACCTCGACTGGGGAGAACCAAAAATGTTTATGAACAATTAGAAAGAGAGAGAGAGAGAGAGAGAGAGAGAGAGAGAGAGAAAGAGAGAGATATTCTTGATAAAATACAAAGAAGAATTAGCAATAACATTAGTCGTGAAATGTGCCGCCTTATGCCTTTTCTATCAATACTCCCTTGGTAATTGTTCGGATGAGTTCTTAGCTTGTGGGACACTCTTCCGGCTCCATGATTTCCAGTCAACTTTGTTCTTTAAAAATTTAAATACAATATCAATTGTTATCTTCCTGGTTAGTCTTCTATTGTTCTCGCTCCATAGTAATGTTTATTATTACACAAACAGTAACCCCCTTGTGTCTTAATGACTTTAACGATTTGCTTGGGGTGAATTCGATTAAAAGAAAAAATATATATATCGTATATACCCGTGTAACACGCGAACTCGCGTATCGTGCGACTCCGAAATTTTCACTTATAAAAAAATGATTTTATAACTCGAGTTCCTGTTTTGAGAGACCAAATTACAATAGACTATCCGCTTCTTCTCAATCTCTTTATCCCATCTTCTTGTTAAATAAGTTAAAAAAGTAAAAGGGAATGATGAAAGTATCGTTAGTAACGCTATATTTCATTGCATAAACACGTACAGCCAAAAACGAGAAAAAAGCTAAACATCTTATAAACGTAAACAATGGAAAAGATGCATATTCGCTACGTTTGTATTTTATAATACGATACTGATATGTGAATATTACATGCATTATTATTGGATGCAGTTAAGTAAAACCTCGGTTGTATCAAAATCATGTTTATTTTAAATACATCTGTACATTTTGACAATAGTAAATGGATATATAGTTTGGTCAACGGCGTAGCAGTACAAACGCTCTAATTTTATATCTTGTATATGATACGACCCCCTTAAAATTAGCTTCATAATTGGCTTCAAAAGGTGCGTGATACCCAAGTACACACACACGCACACACACACACACACACATATATATGTATATTGGGTTGGTGCATAATTATTAGGCGTTTTGGTAGGCAAGTTATTTGTTAATAAAAATTGCTGTTTCATTTAGCTTTTAAAATAAAAATATTATTTTATTTTCAGGTTATAAAACTGCGTCTCGATCACCATACTCATACTCGTCATATGATTTACCACTTCGAAAAATAATGCAAAGCTGCGCAGTTATATATATATATATAATTATTATCATCCACAGACAGACTGTTCCGCTGTATCACAGCTCTTCAGTGTGGCTAGACGTCCAGTTATCTCTAGCTAGAATCGAAACCCGACTGATTTGGCGTTAGTCGGAAATTCTACCACCAAGCCGTCGGCGAACGGCTGCGATGCAAGTAAATTTTAGCGTATTTATTTTTAGATAAACACACAGTGACTGACAGGACTCAATTCGCTTTTGCCGAAGTGTCTTGCTATATCAGCCTTAATAGTCACTGTTTGCAAACCCACACTTCCTTCCCGAGAGAGCTCAACCGAAATTAATTTTTTTCAGGATTCTATATTATTGTCATCCACAGAGAGATTGTTTTGCTGTATCACAGCTCTTCAGTGTGGCTAGACGTCCGGTTGCCTCTAGCTAGGATCGAAACCCGACTGAATTGGTGTCAGTCGGAAAATGAAAATAAAGTTTAAAAGGATGCGACTTTTGAAGACCTAATTTTGAAGCTAATTTAACTACAGTAGATGGATAGTTAGGTCAGTGCCGTAGCTAGCTACTAGGGTCAGCAGTACAAACGCTAATTTTATATCTTGTGTATGATGCGACCTCCTTAAAATTAGCTTCAAAATTAGGTCTTCAAATGTCGCCTGATACACGAGTATATACAATATAGGTAGGTTCGTCTGTACGCATTACTTTATTATTATTATTTTCTTTATTTTTTCTCTCTCGTCATCTTGAAATGATAAATGATTTTCTTTCAACACTGCTCACGCTATGAACGTGAAACCAGTTTCAAGTTGTAAAGAAATAAAGGGTCTTTCGTTAAAACTTATTGCGTTCCAGTCGCACATTGAAAGAAGAAAGAAACACCGTTGCAAGTTAGCTTTTTCTACATTTGGCATCCAAACAATTATCTGATGACAGATACAACCACTTCAGAATAGTTGTCTGCTAAATTTCACTTTGGAATGTTAAAAAGTTTTTATTTATTTTTTTTTATTTACTATCGTTTTCCCGATTAAGAACCACGCCATATTTCGTAACCGGAAGTTAATTGGATCAAGAAGGTTTCCCAACATGCAATGCAAATGCATTACATTTTTTTCTGACGGTGATAAATGTTTTCATTCGTTTTTTTTTTCTTTTGACAAAATCCTTTTTATTCACATAAATCCATTTTTGTTATCTGTATCTGCTATCAACACTACGTCTTCTGCATATCTAATGTTGTTAAGGTTACGCCCACCAAGAATGGATCCTCGTAGGATTTCCAAAGCTATAATAAGAAATGGAATCAACGAAAGTCAACGTGAAGCTAAAGAATCGCAAATTGAACTTATAAAGGATTGGCTTTTTCTATGTAAAATGTATATCATCTTGTTTTGTTTTTTTATTGTTTTTTTTTCTTTAAAAATGATAAGTGGAAATTCTCATGATGTTATTTCTGAACTTATGTCACTGGTTGGGACCCGAAAAAATGTGTATACAGCAGAAATCAAGTGAATAATAATAATAATAATAATAATAATAATAATAATAATAATAATAATAATAATAATAATAATTTGATCATCTTGTATCAGATTGCAAGTTATTGGCACCCACTGAATATAAAAACCGGCACGACAGAGTTGTCAAATACCTGCACTGGAAAATCTGCAACTTCTACGGGAAGGAAACTGAAAGAAATTGGTATGAACACCACCCAGACCCGGTTACGGAGATAGGACCTATTACAATTTTACTCCCAATTTCCAACCAAAAGTGGTGTTGCTCCAATCTCCACAGCAGATGGTGAAACTATCTTGACGGATAAGTCAGACATTTTAGATCGCTGCAAAGAGCATTTCGAAACAGTGCTAAACACCACTTCGGTTACTGATGAGAAAGCAATCACATCAATTGAGCAAAATCCAGAAATTCCGGAGTTGTCTTTTGAACCTGAGGTAAGTGACTCCATCAATCATCTGGAAAATCACCTACTCCTAAGGTTCCTATTCCACCCAAAGTGTATAAGCATGGTGGCCAAAAGTTGGTAGAAAAATTACATTTCCTTTTCGTGGAGATATGGAAGGCATGCTGTGTCCCACATGATTATAAAGACGACTCTATCAAACACCTCTACAAAAACAAGGGTTCCAGGGGTGTCTGTGATAATCATCGGGGGATATCACTACTTTCAATTGCAGGCAAAATCCTAGCTAGATTGATTCTAAACAGAATCATTATACACCTTGTTGACGACATCTATCCTGAATCGCAGTGTGGTTTGTTACAATTTTGGTGTACCGCTATTAACTAGTGAGCCAACCAAAATGAGCTGACTCATTTTATAGTTTACCAAGAGATGGTTAACCAATCAGAAGACTTGGAATATTCAATCCGACGTGTATAAAGGCGGCCATTTTGTTTTCTCTCGGAATATCCACTGCTAACCTGTCAGATGAAAGACCTGAAGAACTACGCTTTCCTACTCTCTCCGAATATCCACTGCCAACCTCTGATATGGAAGACCTTAAGAATTACTGAACAGCTGCTACTGGATATTGGTGTTGTTTGATTGAACAAATTACTTACGTTGGATTGCTACATTAAGACTACGGTTAACATGTTTAACATGGTTTTCGGTCGGATCGTGGCACCATTGACATGATATTTTCTCTTCTTCAAGTTGCAGAGAAGGTTCGCGAGAAAAACTAGTTGTACATGGTGTTTGTGGAATTGTCTGTGCAACCTTGTACAAGATGGTCAATTGTTTCTGGATATTTATCACACAATTTGCCATTTGGGCTAACATATTTTCTTTAATTTCTGTTGTATACTCATTTACTTCCGGTTTTCAACCGGAGTTCAAAGGTCAAACACAGAATCATAACAATTGTCACCGCATATTTACGTAAAAAAATGCATCCACATTTCACATCGATCAAACGCTACGTGCGGTGTGAGTTGTGTTTGTGAGAAAACGTATATATATATATATATATATATATATATATATATATATATATATATATATATATATATATATATATATATATATATATATATATTCTTTAAGACATGAGTGCCAAGGATCTCGTCAATGTGCGAATCAAACCCAGCGCTCAACCACATTTTTGAGATTTCTAATTTCAGGATCTTTGCATTTTGAGAGTTTGAAGATCTTCAAAGTTACACAATATTAATGTCATTTCTGTAAGAAAGCACATTTTGGTTTTGTGGTCTTTGATCACTATTATTATTATTATTATTATTATTATTATTATTATTATTGTTGTTGTTGTTTTTGTTATTTCCTTTGGTTTCTGGTATGTACTCATTTCGTTCCGGGTCCCGACCTAAGGTCAGAAATGTCATCATGACATTTTCCACTGAGCAGTTTTGGAGAAAAAAAATCGCACATTTATTACATAGATAAAGCTCTTCGTAAAGTGTGGGCTGTACTCGCGAGTACATTTTTGTTGCATTTCTTCAAGGCCTGGGCTACCAGGGATTCCTTCATCGAGTCTTTTGGAATCTTTTCCAATGAATCCGAGGGCTCCAACTACAAGAGGAATTGTTAATGTCCTCATGCGCCACATTTTTGAGACTTCGATTTCAAGGTCCTTGTATTTTGATAGTTTTTTTTTAAAGAAAGATACATTGCAGTCTGCAGGGACTGCCATATCAATAAGGGCGCTCATTTAGTCTTTGCGGGTCTCTAATCACGATGTCAGTGCGATTAGCTTTGATTGTTCGGCATGTGTCTATTGTGAATTCCCATAAAATTGTTACAGGTTCGATCTTTGCAACCGGGTCTGGGTGATGTTCATATCAATTTCTTGCAGATTCTTTTCCGTAAGTGCTACAGATTTTCCAGTGTAGATATTGACCCACACCGCCGTGCCGTGTTTTATACTCAGTGGGTGCCAGTACCGCGCAACCTGATACAAGGTGATCAATTATTTCTGGATATTTATCCCAGAATCTGCATTTTGGACTTACACAATTTCTCAGTATGCGTGCTCGGTAATTTCAAGTTAGCAAGCATTGATCTCATTATTATTATTATTACTATTATTATTTTATTTCCTTTGATTTCTTTCCGGGTTCCGCCCTGAGACCTAAGGTCAGAAATGGCATCATGACATTTTCCACTGACCCACTTAAAACACACACACATATTTTACATAGATATAGCCCTCCGTAAGGTTTGGGCTGTACTTGTGAGAACAATTTTCTGCATTTCTTTAAGGCATGTGCTTAATATTATTATTATTATTATTATTATTATTAATAATAATAATAATATTGAGCGATAGTGCAGCATGCCAATAAAATGACGCCAGGATGCAAATATATTTATTCTCTTATGTGCTGTATCCTTTCAGAAATGAAGAGAATATGGGTCTCCACAAGTTCCTATAATTCTGTAGCTCTACGCAATATTTGTCTACTTACTATCACTTCAAATCCGTGTTCGGCCATTTATTTAAACAAGGTAGTTAGGTAGTTTGCTCGCTGCGCCCGCTGACTGTCTTGATTCCAATATGCTTTGTCAATATCAAATACTCCAAGCTTTTTTTTTCCTTTGTTGTCTCTTTCTGTATAAGTGACCTTGTTCCCATTTTCGTTATAATTTCCTCATTGCTTATATGCTACGTCGGAGATATCTTCAGCGTCCTTCTCTCAAACCTCATTTCTAAATCACCGAGGAAAATGTCCAGCATTCGCTATCATAAATATGGATATTTTATAGCAGATCAGCACTCTTTTTTTGTTTTTGTTTCTACTGTTATTTTTATATTCCTTAATACTTTGTTCAGCTTTTGGAAATCTTCATTCACTATTCCAATGCGCCCTCAGATTTCTATGACAAATTTTCTGTCGTCGATCAGAATATTTCCCAGAGAGGTAAAACCTCTGATTCCATTGTTACTAATTCGAATATCGCATATTGTTACTAGGCCCTTTCGCAAATGACCACATACTCTGTTGTTTCGCAAATACAGGGTGCGGCAAGATGATATGACATAATCGTTTTAAAAAAAAAATCAACGTGTTTTCGTGCAGGACGTTGTGGAGACTATTTGACTGAGGCTCTTACCGCCGCCACATTTTCCGGAGTTCGGGCGGTCTGAGGTCGGCCGGTTGATTTTCGTTTCAATGCTGATCCACTAGCTCTGAAGTTGGCAACCCATAACAAAGTCGTGTTTCGTGTAGGTACGAAATCATGTCTACCAAGCCTGATATACACAAGGAACGCTCTTTGGGTTACAGTTACCGATTTGTTGTTCTTGATAAACATTTCCACAATAAAAGCGCGATGCTCGCCCATACAATTCATGTTGGCAACTGAAAACGAAACGAAACAGAATGGCATTGTATGCACATTTCGAAAATAAAAAACACATATTTCGCTCCTGCCTCTATTTCGCTTTTATTAAACCTACAAAATGTGTCAGATCATTTTTCCGCACCCTGTAAATAATGTTTAGTATACCTGACATAATACCCAGTCTGGTAAGGGTATAGCAGGTTCATGCAATACAGTAAAAGATAAGATTGTCATAAACGTAGCTCATAAACTTGCACTTGTAGTAACCCAGTCTGCTCAAAGAATTACCGACTGGGAGTTTCCGCAAGTATCCAATTCGCCTTGAGTACCTCATCCTTAAAACTTAAAAATATCCTGTCCAGACCCGATCATAAAGCTGCCCCCACTAATCCCACTTACGAGTAGAGATGAACAGTGTGTCAGCCTGTAGAAGACAAGCCCAATTGATACGTAAATTCTGTGGAATCTAACGGGACACAGTATTTACCAATTTTCTTCAATCACTCATAGAGACCTTTGAGTGAATAAAAAATTGCGAATCTCTGAGTCGGCCTTCGATAAATATTGAACGTTATTACCGTATATACTCGCGTATCCTGCGACTTTTGAAGACCTAATTTTGAAGCTAATTTTAAGGGGGTCGCATCATACACGAAATATATAATTAGTGTATGTACTGTTGGCTCTGGCTAAGCGCTTGACCAAACTATATATCCATTTACTGTAGTCAAATTAAATTTAAAATTAGGTCTTCAAAGGTTGCATGATACACGAGTATATACAGTATCTAATAATAATAATAATGATAATAATAATAATAATAATAATAATAATAACAAAGGGTAAAATATTCTACGGCACTTTAGAAAATATACAGTGCTGTTCGATAAAAGTGACTCACCTGATTTTTTTTACTAAATGTTCTCTTCTCCGATGAAACGAAAGCTGAGCTGAATTCAAAGGATAAGCGATCTAAAATCCGAAGAAGAAGCTTTGAAAGCTCTTTGAATTTAGCAGTAAGTACTGTCAAGCATCCGTTCAGTATAATGTTCTGGGGATGCTTTTCTTTTCATGGAACTGGTTTCTTAAAACCTATTGAAAAGACCCTCAGGAGCGAGCAGTACAAGAGAATTTTAGAGTCTTGTCTGCTCCCTTCTGCGGAAAGAGTGCAAATCGACCCCCACCAAGCTCATTTTTATGCAGGATAATGCTCCCTGTCACAAAACAAAATTGATGAAGGAATACTTTGATGAAAAGCAGGTAAGTGTTATGACATGGCCGCCCCAATCTCCTGACCTTAACCCCATAGAAAACGTATGGAGCATTATAAAGTACAGGCTCTCGAGAAACAGTTGAGCAACAAAGAGGATTTGATTGTGAATTTCATATCCGAATGGAATTCAATGCTTGGAGATGAGATTTGCCAGAACGTAATGAAGTCAATGCCAAAAAGGGTTGAAAAGGTTATTCAAAATAAAGGAGGACCCATAGATTATTAAATATTTCGACCTATATTACCTATTATAAATAAATTATACCTCTATTATTCTTTATTTAAAGCTGTTCGGTTATGTTTCTATTGATTACTAGTTGCAGGAAATAAGTGAGTCACTTTTTTTGCACACTGTTTTTCCCCTAAATCTCATTTATATCCAAAATTATAATTATCAATAGAATACGTTAGGGCGAGAAAACTTTTTTTTTACTAGGTGGTCGGGAAGGGGTCTTTATATTAGTAAGATTAAAAATTAGTTCCCCCCCCCCAAAAAAAAACAATAGGCGAAAAAATATTTAAGTAAAAAAAAAATCAGGTGAGTCACTTTTATCGAACATCACTGTATATAGGTGAATCACTTTTATCGAACAGCACTGTATATGTAATGGCTACGTTTTGAGTCCACGTCCATTAGGCCATACACTCATGCAAGAAGGACCCACAAAGAAACACTCGCCCGCCAGAAACACACACGCACAGTCATACACAGAGTTCCACACGTCTAAATAAGCTAGAATAGTGCTCGACTGTTACACTAGGGAAAAAAGAATCCGCGGTTGATGTGGGAGAAGGGAATTAAAAGAGCACATGCAACATATCGAAGAAGGGTAGAGAGATTTCTTTCTCTCTCTCTCTCTCTCTCTTTTCCCATATTTATCCCCCGACCACTCTTCACCCTATTTCCCCAAAGGCGTATGTAATCGTAGATGAAAAGAAAGAGGACTTGATCGACATAGCATGCTAGCAGCCACCCAGCAACCTCTACTTCCTAACCCGCTATTTGTATTCGTCTTTTTGATGTCGTAATGATTGCCCGTCTCCTTGCAAGAACGCCTCCCTGCAAGACATCCCATGGTGTAAAATACCAAAGCCGGGGTTTAAAAGAGGGTGGTAGGTGCTGAACGCTCTTTGAGGGAGAAGACAAGAACGTCTTCCAACCTTCCATCACACCAGCGAAAGAATAAATACAACAAAAAAAAAATACATAAGAAAATAAAATGAAAATCACTAGCATAGCAACCTCGCATCGTCTCTCCCCAACCAAAAATACAGAAGACCTCTTCACTCCCGTGCTGGTGTAGAGGGCTCCTCCTTACACTTGCCTGTCATTAGTGAGTAAACAGTTTATATGGAAGCCCGCGCGGATCAGCGATTCTTAACAGCGTAGATTGAACGATTCGTGGGGATTTGACGTATGTCAGTAGAACACACATGTGAAATCCATCCGATAAAAAAAAAATGTTGAGTTCATTGTTAATATGAGACACGTTCTGCTAGTTTAACCAACTAGGTCTTGTTCATTAAGCGAAGAAGATGCCTGCCTGCCTTTGGTACAATCAGTTGCGGTTCAAGCCATGAAAGTAGCCAATTTTTGAAGAGTATTCTTTTCAGTATTAAATTATTATCACTAAATTTGTATCATTCCAGACTATAGCTCTCATCTTGTATCATGTAGATACGGATGTTCGCATCGACAAAACGTTTCGACGTGATACCTACTGTTGTTACTTGCATTATTTACATTATTTGGACTGTTATCTTCATCTTCATTGCCATATTTGCAACGTTTCGGCCGTTGTACGCTCCGGCCTTTATATCATATTTCTCTGTCTTTATCTTTGTCTATATCTCTGAGATGAGGTATTATGATTACTTGTATTATTTACATCATTCGGACTGTTATCCTCATCTTCATTGCCATATTTGCAACGTTTCGGCCGTTGTACGCTGCATATAACATCAGGACAATCTTCAAAAGTGGTTTAACACTTTGCAGACACCTTTTCCGAGTAAGACCCCATAGAGGAGAACAAACTATGAACTGTGTGTACACCATCCCGTTCAGTTGTGGTTAGTAAGATAAAGGAGAAACAGTCCGAATACAAGAAAAATTGAATAAGAGGAAGTACCTTGTCTGTCGTCATTAACAAAACGTCTATAAAACAGGAATTGCTGTGCAAATACACAATTGTATATATATAAGTAATTGATTTGGGGATTTAGGGTAATTTTATAGTAATTCGTCAAGCTTAGAATCCTCAACAGAATGCAGCAAGCACTGGACAGCCGTTTCGTCCTATATTTGGGACTCATCAGCAGTGCGCATCCACTACCAAGAATCGAACACGGATTGCTTCGATACAACGCGAACGTCATACCAACTGTACCACGGGACTCGGTGCCGAAGTAGACATAAAGTAGACTCGGTATAGCGCTGCTACTCACTCAGTTCCATGGATGCGCACTGCTGATGAGTCCCAAATATAGGAAGAAACGGCCGTCCAGTGCTTTCTGCATTCTGTTGAGGATTCTAAGCTCGACGAATTACTATAATATATATATATATATATATATATATATATATATATATATATATATATATATATATATATGAAGAAATATAGTCTTAAAGTGTGCTATATTTATGGGATAAAGTGCTCAATATCAGAGATAGAGCGTGTGTAAATATAAAAGTGAACATAAAGTCAACACTTAGAGGCGACAGTCTCTTTCATGCTAGATGCAATCATCGGGCCATATATATATACAGTGTAACCTGGATATAAGAGAGTTGTCGGGACCGGAGATGAAGTCTCTTATATCCGGGTTTCTCTTATACCCGGGTTTGGTCTATTTTGTTTAGGTAAGTATGGCTCTAATTTGGGACCAGATAAAATCTCTCTTATATCCGGGTTACACTGTATATATATATATATATATATTTATTTATATACATATATATATATCGTCGTTGTTGTAAAACCAAGGTACGTATTAACATTTTTAGCAGAGATGCAATCTCCCAAAGGGCATTTAAATTGATATACAATGTTGTTTTTTTGCAAGATGCTAGTTGACGGAGAAGAGTTGTCATGGATAACGAGGTTGGATTTATCAAATTTTTCTACAGCCACCAAGAAATTAATTTGTATACTTGGAAGGATTCAAACTAAAATAAGTACTTATAATACGTTTAAATTATTTAACCAAACATGTTTTAAATTATTTAACCAAAAATGCTTTAAATTATTTAACCAAACATATTTATCTACATATGTCTATACTGCAGGCATGCGGTATTTTAACTATTTACCCAATGTACATAATTCAGACTGGTGTCCTCATTTTATTGCTATATCCACGACGCTTCGGGCATTGTACGCTCTGATCTTCAGGTGATATACGGTTGAATTTCGAAATTACAACGTATATCACTGGAAGAAGGCTGGAGCGTACAACGACCAAAACGTCGTGCATATAGCAATAAAGATGTGGACAGCAGTCCGAATAATGTAAATCGTATAAATATACAGGGTGTATCAAAAATACTTTTACAAACATTAGAGGAGGGTTCTTAGCACCCAAACAAGGTCAAAATTTTGTATAAATATATGTGCGAAAATCCATGGTTTTGAGTTATTAAGTTTAAAGAAAGTTTACAGTAGATGGCGCTGTGTTGCCATGAAGACTAGGTCACATTTGTCATTCATGTACATTTGTGGCTAGTCAGTCTTAAACGTTTAGCGCGTGGAGAAATGGAATAACTGAGCAATGGCAGAATATTCATATCGTGTGCGCGCATAGATGACTTTACATATGTCCACGCGAATGGTAATGGACGTGAGGCTGCACGGCTGTATCAGATTGCGTTTCCAGACTGAAGGCAGTTGAATCCTCCAACATTTGCCGCTTTTTATAGCACAAACTGCCGATTCGTTGATTGTCTCTTCAGTCTTGTTTAGGGATAACATTTGGAAGAGATGGAATAACAAATTACACGCAAGCTTTTGTAGGCGGATCGGAATCCCCATGATACAATACAGGCTAGACACCAGCATTAGTTTACGATTAATGTGTGGGTTGGAATTGTATGTGACTGTCTGGTAGGTCCATATGTTCTCCCAGCACGTCTTACAGGAGCTGTCTATAGGGACTTTATTTCGAACAGACATCCACGCATGCTAGAGGTATTACCCCCTGCTAATACAAAGTCGCATGTCGTTTATGCATGACGTGCTCCAGGAAATTTTGTTACATTGTTTGCGATGCACTGGCTGACATGTACCCTGAAAGATGGACAGGTATGAGAGTGCCGGTTTCATGACCAGCATGTTCCCTCAACCTCAGTCCTTTAGATTTTTATCTGTGGGGCCACCGGAATGAATTTTTTTTTCTGCAGTAGACATTAATAATGCAGATACGCTTCATCAACGTGTCATGGGGGCCTGCGAAACCATTCGACACTGTGTGGGAGTATTTGAAAGGGTCCACCAGTCAATGATCCGACGGGTGCATGCGTGTGTAGAAGCAAGCGGAGGATGTTTTGAACATATATATATATATATATATATTATAAATTAACTGATTTAAAATATGTTTTTCGCGGAAGAAAAACGAATTTTAAATCAGTTAATTTATAATATTTATGCTCTGTAAATTTGCAATGAGCACTCTTTTGTAAAAATAAAAAATATCAATAATAACACTGGATTATATATCTTACTGTTCTTTATATATATATATTTTAAGACATTTTTATGTTTAACATTCTTTTTATATTTAAGTAAATGCTCTGTTTATAATAAACAGTACTAAACAAGATTTACCGGCCTGAATGTCCGAGAAATTTTCATAGAAAATATTCGTCCTCCGACAGGATTCGAACCTGCAACCTTTACGGAACCGTCATGTAGTCTGACGTGCCTTTTAACCGATTTGGCCACAGAGGATCGTTCGGTCGGCAGGGTCGAATTTACTGCTTATAAACTTCAATCTTCCATTAATCTTTCACGTACATTCATATCTGCTCATGGCGTATCAAATGTAAACAAATGACGTCACACCTTATGAAATGCAGAAAGTCCGACAATTATTTTAAGACATTTTTATGTTTAACATTCTTTTTATAGATACAAATATTTAAGTAAATGCTCTGTTTATAATAAGCAGTATTAAACAACATTTACCGGCCTGAATGTCCGAGAAATTTTCATAGAAAATATTCGTCCTCCAACAGGATTCGAACCTGTATCCTATACAGAAGCGTCATGTAGCCTGCCGTGCCTTTTAACCGATTCGGCCACATATATATATAGTATATTGGGGCAGCAGATGATTATTCAAACATATATTGTTAAATATAACATACAACGAATGTCTATTGTGTTTGATCATGAGCCGTTCTAAACTTCGTATAGTAGTTTAAATTTGCGAAGGGTCTGTAATGTAATCGGTCCTGACCTGGCATCTCGACATCAATGTTTTTCCCGCTGCCGTGAGGTGGCTTCCCTCTGTCTTTCTACAAATATTTTCATAGCAATTGCCCTGATTAGCTTTCCTCCTTGTGCTGCGAATGAATGAAAGAAAGTGTGAGAGAGAGTAAGAATGAGAGAGAGAGAGAGAGAGAGAAAAGTGAGAGAGAAATAGTGAAAGAGAGAAAGAGTGTGAGAGAGGGAAAGAGTGGCAGAAAGTGAAGGAGTGAAAAAGTGAGTGGAAAATAGTGACAGAGGGGAAGACTGAGAGAGGGAATAAGAGTTACAGCGAGAGAAAGAGAGACAGAAACAGTGAGAGATTGAGAGAGAGAGAGAGAGAGGGGGGATCTTTATCAGTTCTTTTCTTAGTAATTATCCATATGCAACCTGCGGCAGAAATATCTCCCACATAAACTTGGGCTCGATGTGTCGTGCCAGCATTTTTTCCCGTACATTGAATATTACTGCCATATGTGGTCGGGTGCTCTTAATAGATATCTCAAGATTCTTGACAAAATTCAAAGGGTCTCTAATATAATGGTTTCTGACCTGGTATCTCGACATCTCTCCCACCGCCGTGTAGTGGCTTCTCTCTGACCCTTTCCATAAATATTTTCATGGCAATTGTTCTGGTGAGCTTTCCTCTTCTTGTGCCGCGACTGCGTGAATTTAAGCGTACTACTAGACTGGCATCTAGGTCTCACCGCTTTATTGTTGGCCTAACTGAAGGTAACCGAATGTTCTATTTCCAATAGATTTCTCGCCCGTGGAATTCTATTTTGGTTTCTAGGTTCCCTGCTACCTACAAACTCAAAAGTTTAAAAGCAACGCCAATCGCCATTTTCTGCCTTCCTGAAAGCCGTTCTTTTATTGTCCTTTCTCCTCACTGCTATTACTATTGTTTCTTTTTGAAGGACGGATTATTATTATTATTATTATTATTATTATTATTATTATTATTGTGTGGTGTGATCTTGTGAGAAAGTAATTTTAAGTGCCTAATTGCCAAGTCCATTCCGCAGTCTATAAGTAAAAATATCACTGTTGAACATGTTCACCATAGTCCATGAATATAGAATCCAGCGCAGTACGTAATCTGTTCAATGAAACAACGTTAAAGATTAACACTCACGAGTAAGACACTCTACTGAATCTGACTATATCGCCAATATCACCAGCAGCTGTTCCGTAATTCTTCAGTCTTCGATATCAAAGGCTGGCTGTGCATATTCGGGAAAAACATGGCCGCCTTTATACACGTCTTATTGAATATTTTGAGCCTTCTGATTGCTTAACACTTCTATTAGTGAACTATAAAATGAGTCAGCTCATTTTGGCTGGCTCACTTGTACACCAGGGTATCCAAAAACTCCAACAATCACTTTAGGGGATTTAGCGATGTTTCGTTTAGATTGAGAGGGTTTTGCGGATATGTGCAATTCCGCACAAAGTAATCTTCTGTAGCTCTGAGATATTGTCATTTCCAGGAAATTTACCCACAGTATTTTCAGAAGCCTTCTTTATCATACCCAATGCCACTATTACGAAATAGTGATATCTTTCGTTCTCAATAACACTTTGCGTCTTAGTGGCATTATTGTCTTGCTTGGGATGAAATGATTAAAAAAAAAAAGACAAAAAATCAAAATGAATATGAGATTTGGATTGAGGTCTATCAAACGGTCACGTGACTTTATACCATGTCATTGCATTCATTGCCAGGTTTTAGTTGTTACTGAGCGAAAAAGAAAGGAAAAACAAAAACATGGCGGCTTATTTTTTCAGACTTCCGTCGGGCAACCACGTCGGCGCTCCGGGACAGCTGCCGCTGACAAATGAGAAAACATCAAACTTGCCATGCACTGAATCATTACCATCTGCCAACATCGAAATATAAATAATTCACACTTAGTTTCCACAGTGATGCTCTGACACACACAATGCTTGTAATCTTTTTTTAAGGGCAATCATGAGATTCCAGCTTGCCGCTGTAAATTGGAGTTTTCGTCCGTTTTAATAGGGCTGTTGTTACGCCTTTCGTTCTCATTTTTCCAGGGAGGCACTTTTTAAATAGAGTGGCCCATCCGTAAAAAATACAGAGAATTTCTTTCAGGGATTAATTTTTGTGGATTAGCGTTCATTATACCCTTCTGAAGCCACGACATTTGTCAGAATCGGAAAATATTAATTTTTATGGATTTAGAAGGTGATTTATCGGGTATATAATATACCATTCACTTACCTGCTAATACACTTGGAAATGATATTTTATCGGGTACATAATATCGACACAGTATAAAGTCGTTCCCTGATTTTTATAGTTATTGTACTTAACAGTTATTTAAAATGTCAAGTTTGAAACTGTTTACATCTTTGATATGTACCTTTTTTCACTTACTTGCTAATACCCTTGGAAAAGATATTAATAAATAGCAGGACAGACCGGGTTCTATAGCCCTGGATGGCAACTGGTCTACCGCAGAAAGAAATGACAAACTACTGCGGGGAAAATTCTGCCTCGTCAGTCATATATCGAAAGATACATGATCGCCTAAGCGTGTATCACGCATGGCACATAACTGACTGACTGACGTGATAATGCGCTTGGGAAAGGTATGAATCCTCTTCTTCTTCCCTATAGCAGGACAAGCCGGGTTCTATAGCTATGGATGGCAACTGGTCTACCGCAGAAAGAAATGGTAACTACTGCGGGAAAAAAAATCTGCTTCGTCAGTCATGTTTTTTGTGACGATTATTTTTTCTCTGAATAATTTGGACTTTCTTTTTACGGTTTTTTTTTTTTTAAAACCTTATTTGTGGGCATTTTTCGGGAGTACATGAGCACAAATAAAAATGATACACAAATGAAAAATGAATATGTCTACTTTTCCTAATAGTAAGAACAACTAGTGGATATTTAAAAATATTCATATTCTCAGCTATCCAATATTTGAGACAAGCGGAGGAGGCTTGGCAGGTGGAACTAGAACATTCTACCCCGGTTGACGAAATAAAGGGCTCAGTTCGAAATTCCAGTCACCTGAAGAAGGCCGGGGCGTACAACAGCCGAAACGTTTTGAATATGGCAGTGAAGGTGAGGGTAACAGTCCGAATAATATAATACAAGTAAAATTCTTGTTCTTTAATTGGAAACGAATATGTCTACTTTTCCTTTATTTTAAACAGCTAGATCCAATAATTCTGTAAAAAAAAGTTTGAGTTCGACCTTATACTGTATCGATATGACAAACAGGAGCCCGCTTCTAAAATAATAAAAAAAAATAATGTTTTTCGATTCTGACGAAGGTCACGACCTAAGGAAGGTTTAATGATGTTAACCTCCAAGAAAAATATTCCCGCGAAAATATCTACACTATTTGTCCGAGTGTACCAGTTTACTTAAGTACTTAAGTTCTACCTCGGTTGCTACATATCTCAGTTTGTTCATATGAAGAGAAAAGTACCGGCGGTAAAGGAAGAAATCGAATAGGTTAATAATCAGAACAACTAGTGGTTATTTAAAATATTCATATTCTCAGCTATCCAATAATTGAGACATCCAGAGGAGTCTTGGCATGTGGAACTAGAACATTCTACCCCGTTTGACGAAATAAAGGGTTCAGTTCGTAATTCCCAAAACCTGAAAAAGACCAAGGCGTACAACGTCCGAAACGTTTTAAATATGGCAACTAAGATGAGGGTAAGGGCCCGAATAATGTAAATAATACAAGTAACATTTTTGTTCTTTAATTGGAAATAAATAGGTCTACTTTTGCTTTATTTAAAGCAGCTAGATCAAATAATTCTGTAAAAAAAACACGTTTGGGTTCGGTTTTACACTGCGTCAATATGATGAGCAGGACCCCGCTTCTAAAATAATAAAAAAATTAATGTTTCGCTATTCTGACAAAGGTCACGACCTAAGGAAGGTTTAATTGATATTAACCTACAAAAAAATTATTCCCGCGAAAATATTTACACTATTTGTCCGAGTGTACTAGTTTACTTAAGTAGTACCAACTGAGTTCTACCTCGTTTGATACATACCTCAGTTTGTTCATATGAAGGGAAAAGTACAGGTGTTAAAGGAAACATTGAATAGGTTAATTAATATTCAGAACAACTAGTGGATATTTAAAAATATTCATATTCTCACCTATCCAATAATTGTGACGTCCAGAGGAGGCTTGGCATTTGGAACTAGAACAATCTACTCCGGTGGACGAAATAAAGGTTTCAGTTCGAAATTTGAATCACCTGAAGAAGGCCGGGGCTTACAAGAACCGGTGTTAAAGGAAAAGTTGAATAGGTTAATAGTCTGAACAGTTAGTGGATATTTTAAAATATTCAGATTTTGTTTAGATTAATGTTCACCCGACACAAGGCCCAATATTTATTCTATGTAGAGCATTACAGAATAAGCGTTAAGAGACAGGGTTTATGAGAGAAGACATCGATTAACACTAAGCATGAACAGGTTAATATTGTATTGATCATGGAATCATCCTCTTGGGAGCCGGTTTCACAAAGCGGCGGTCAGTGGGAAGACTCTGTTCGAGTGGAATTTAAATTTCACCAGTTTAATACGAAGGTGGTTTGCTATAACTTGCATGGTATGGTGTGTTTTAACCTATGACGGCTAGAACTAAGTAATGTAGTCTGTGTGAACATTTTCCATACAACTAGTGACAGAATAGCGAGAGGTTTGCAATGTTGCAGAATATTTGTCGTCTGTTTGATTGAAATCTCGTCTGCTTCCTTGCATTGTCGTCTGCTTCCTTGCATTGTTGTCTGCTTGCTTGAACCTTCTAGACGAGCGAATAAACTAAGTAAACAACGAAAAGAAAAGAAAGAAAATAGGAATGATAGAAATGAATAAGTTTAGAAAGAAAGAAAAGAAGAGACGAAGAAGAGCGTCCCCGCAAAAAAAAAAACTCAACTCGCCAAGTTTGGTTCACCACCGCTGTGGACTGGTATTGAACTCACAACAATTTCGGTCTAATCGCTGGATCTAACCAACGTCTTTATTCAAGTCTGAGCTATCCAATAGTTGAGACGTCCGGAAGAGGCACGTGGAACTAGAACAGTCTACTCCTGTGGACGAAATAAAAGGTTCAGTTAGAATCTCCAATCACCTGAAGAAGGCCGGTGCGTACAACGTTGTGAATATGGCAATGAAGATGAGGGTAACAGTCCGAATAATGTAAATAAAACAAGTAATAAAAATATTTATATAATATTCTGTTATTACTAGTGTTTCTTTTTGGATAATGGATATTCGTTATTATTATTATTGTTTTTATTTCCTTGGCCTTTACACATTTCTTTCCGGGTCCCGCCCAGAGACCTAAGGTTAGAAATGGCGACATGAAACTTTCCACTGACAAAAAAAAAAAATACATAGATAAAGCCCTTCGTAAAGTGTGGGCTGTACTTGTGAGAACAATTTTTTTAATTTCTTTGAGGCATGGGCTTCCAGGAATCCTTTTAGTCTACTGGAATTAGTCTACTGGAATCTTTTCCAACCAATCCTAGGGTTCCAACTACAACAGGGATTGTTGATGACCCCATGTGCCACATTTTTTAGATTATTATTATTATTATTATTATTATTATTATTATTATTATTATTATTATTGTTGTTGTTGTATGGTGTCATCTTGTCAGAATGTAATTTTATGACCTTAATTACCAAGTCCATTCCGGAGTCTATGAGTAAAAATAACAATTTTTATTATTATTGTTGTTATTGTTATTATTATTGTTGTTATTTTATCATTGTTATTATTGGTATTGTTATTGTTTTTATTGTTATTATTATTATTGTTATTATTATTGTTGGTATTGTTATCATTATTATTATTTATGTTAATTTTATCATTGATTTTATTGTTATTATTTTTGTTGTTAGTGTTTTATTAAATTTGTTATTGTTATCATTGTTATCATTGTTATTATTATTGCTGTTATTGTTATCATCATTGTTATTATTGTTGTTATTGTTGTCATTGTTCTTATTGATTTATTATTGCTATTTTTATCATTGATTTTATTGTTATTATTGTTGTTATTGTCAGTATTATAGTTGTTATTGTGATCATTGTTATTATTGTCATTATTATTCTTGTTACTGTTATTATTATTGTTATTATTGTTATCATTGTTACTATTATTATTATTATTGTTGTTACTGTTAGTATTATTGTTGTAATTGTTATCATTGTTATTATTTTTTTGTTATTGCTGTTATTGTTATTATTATTGTTGTTATTGTTATTATTATTGTTTTATTTTATCATTATTGTTGCAATTGTTATCATTGTTATTTTTGTTTTTATTATTGTTGTTATTGTTATTATTGCTGTTTTTATTTTATTATTATTGTTATTATTGTTATCATTGTTATTATTATTGTTGTTACTGTTATTATTATTGTTATTGTAATCATTGTTATTATTTTTATTGTTATTGTTGTTACTGTCATTATTATTGTTGTTATTGTAATCATTGTTATTATTGTTATTATTATTGTTGTTATTGCTATCATTGTTATTATTTTTTATTATTGTTTTTATTGGTATTATTATTTTTGTTATTGTTATCGTTGTTATTATTGTTTTTATTATTTTTGTTGTTATTATTATTGTTATTATTATTGTTATTAATGCTGTTATTATTGTCATTATCATTATTATTATTATTGTTATTAAAGCTATTATTATTGGTATTAGTATTACTGTTATTATTGTTGTTATTATTATTATTGTTGCTATCATGTCATTAATATTGTTATTAATGTTATTAATATTGCTGTCATCGTTATTATTATTGCCATTATTGTTATTATTATTGTTATTATTGTTGTTATCATTGTTATTATTAGTATTGTTATTATTATTGTTATTATTGATATTATTATTATCATTATTGTGCGATTATTTCCATCTTATTATTTTTACCTTTTTATATGAAAGCAGTATTTTTTTATCCAACTACATCTACCGGCCTGAATATTCGAGAATTCTTGTCAGAAAATACTAGCAATACATGTTTAAGGAAAAAATTATTGCCAGCAAAACGAGTAGTACATTTAAATATATATATATATATATAATATATAGCTAACATCACGAGATCGCTGAAAAATGTGCATAGCAGGATAATAAAGGCCTTAAACTTGACGAAAACAAAATTTTATCGTCAAAATGTTTATGTTTTCATTAAGAGGAAATAACAAAGTAATTTTTAATTATTTTTCAAAACTTTTCTGTTTTTATTAAAGCATTCAAAGTTTTGATTGAAAAACTTCTTTTCTCAGCGTCAGCAGGTGTCCTACTAAATAACATTGCGGATTTTTGTGTATTTTTTGTTAATGGCAGTCATTAACTTTGAAAATCTTGCAAAAATAAAAATAATTGTCGGATACTCATGAAACTTTCAGAAACTATTCACAAATGATGGAAATTATTATAAATATGTTTATTCTTTTAAAGTCATGGTAAAATAAGTTTTTTATATTTATAACCCCCCCCCCATAATTAATTTCATGAAAATTCATGAAATTTTAAAACGTACAGCTATAGCGATTAATTAGTTAAAAGCACAAGGCTTTGAGGAAAGTAAATTAATTTTTCTTTTTTTTTAGTTGACACCCATAAAATCAGCTCTGAATTGTAACATACAAAACTTAATAAAACAAAGATATTATTTAATTTCAAAAGCTTTTACTTGTTTGTATGACTATAGATAATATATTCTGAAAGCAAGAAACGTTTTTGATGAAACATAAATTTTTACAACAATTATTTGTTATTTCTTAAATTATTTTATTGTTAAATTTATGTTTATTGCTTAAAGTTGTTAAATATTTTAAAATTAATCAAAATCGCGTACGCGTTAGTCAATGGTGTTATTACGTAGATAAATATCATTTACAGATTATAAAATAAATCTGGTTACAATCAGAAAGTTGCTTCTAGCTAAAAATCTAATATAGCCTGTTTTTTGTGTCTAAAAATAGCTTAAATTCAAATATACGGAAGACCGGATGTATCATGAAAACAATTGTCCGTGACGTGGTTTACGTTGGTATATAAATGTTGTTCTCCGCTGGTAGAAAACCTTTTTATTTCAATACAGTGTTCGTGCGAAACACGTGTGGAGAATTTTTTTGAGTTTTATTTTACTTAAACCAAAAAGATTTATGGGTAAAATAGCAAAGAAAAGGCCCTTTTCAAGGCCACAAATATTTTACGAAAGTCTGATACGAATTGCATTGCATTTCTTAAACCTCTCTTCTTACTTGGCTATGAATAAATAAAATAAAAGTGTATATGATTATGTAATTATGAGAAAAAAATTGCCTTTTCTATAGTCATATTACTTAAGAATAAAGAAATTTGAAAAAAGTTAACAAAAGAGAAAAAAATTGTAATATTTCAAATGATAAAAGGTACCTAAAAGTATTATTTACCTAAGGGTACCAAAGTATTATCTTATGATTTTTTTATTTTTATATTATCTCAGTTATAATATCTTTCTATATGAAATATCAAAATTAATAAAATGACTGGAAATACAAATAATACTGCAAAATATAATATATGCATATTAAATTATTTTTACACTTAGCCTTTCATAAGAAAGGTACCTAATTAAAAAATTAACTTATATGCACCTTTCTTATGAAATTATTTTCTCACTCTCAACAGTCTTAGTTTAAAAGTTTTCCTAAAAAGCATCGTAAGCGTAAAGGTGGAAAGCTAAGAAACAATAAAAAATAAGAACGCTGAAATTTTTCCTTAATAACTGGTTACATAAGTTGGTTAAAAAAAAATCTAAATTATATTACTTTTGTCCATCTGTACGATGAATTAAGGTTTCGTAAGCTGTCAATACATGATGACAGTATCTATCGACACCTCGTCATGTGTCACTGCAGTTAAGACCCGCTGTCTCTTTTTTTAAAGTACTATTTTCAGCGCCTAAAGTAATGTTTTGTTTTAAAATATATTTAATAAACATTTAAATTTCTAATTTTGTAAAAAATAAATTTTTAAAAAAGTGTAACTGTTTTTTGGCAGAATTTTAAACGGAAAAATTAACTTTTGTTTACAAAATGGAAAAAATGGCTGACGATCGATTTTTCAAAAAAAAAGAAAATTTTAAACGACAATTATGGACGTGCTCGAAATGATTAAAAAAATGTCAAAAAATAATCAAAAAATACTTTGATCATTCCTCTTCATAATAACATGAACAGTTAGACAAATAAAAATTATTTTCGTCAAGTTTAAGGCCTTTATTATCCTGCTATGCTCATTTTTCAGCGATCTCGTGGTGATACCTATAACAAACTATTTTTGAAAAAAATATTACCAGCAATAAAAAATATTGTCGGCATTAAATAACCCATTGAGATTGATATACCGTAAAACAAACAAAACCGAGACTATTTTCACCTACAGAAGACTATACGAGTAAATAATTGTCTTAAAAATAGGAAGAAAGTTGTTATTTTTGTTTAGAGATTGTTTTTCCATTATTAAAAAATAAGTCTTGGTATACTATTACTGATGACGGAGTGATTAACACTTGCCTCTGCGTTTTGATTATTTCTAATTTATTCTTTTGAAAATAAAATAAAATGTTCTCTTGATAAAAAATTGGCTGAACGCTTCCTCTTTCTAATGGAAAAGATGTTTTACACGTATGTTATTACTTAGTGAAAATAGCCAATGGTTTACAAGGATGAAAACGTTACCGTCAACGAAAGGTTAGAAAATTCAAGAAACATTGTACTTAATCATTGTTTATGTATGTAGTTTTGTACGAGAGTGTATGAGTGAACAAGCAAGAACTAAACGAAAGAAACATGTTTAATAAATATTATTTTCCTCAAGGATTTAGGCGTGCTATTCAGAAACCGATACGGGTCACATGCGGCCCGTCCGCCGAACTTTATTCATGACTTTATTCACATGCAGGGGTCGGCAACCTTTTGCTAACGATGTGCCGACTTAGAGTTTTAAAATCATTCAGTGCGCCAACAGCATACGTATTTTCATACAAGTCAAGGTCAATATACCTATTCTACAATATATTTTATATAGTAATATATAGTATGTATCCTTTAGTATATGTTAAAATGGAAACAGCTAAATATCTACTTTGCGTTGTTGTAGTTATTGGTTCGGACGTTTGCGGCTGCAAGTCGTTGAAGATTGTTGGCGTGCCACGTGTGGCACGCGTGCCGTAGGTGGCTGACGTCTGGTCTAATGAATTTACAAAAATTCTTCCCGACCAAATTTTTGCATGTTTTTTTTTTTTTTTTTTTAAATTTTTTTAAGAGCAGACCATTTAAGTTTACCCAATTAATCTGGCTCATTACTGTAGTAGTTAGTAAACTATCAGGGCCGTAGCAGCCGGGGGAACCTGACTCCCTCCCACCAATCTGTTACTGACGGAGCAGTAGCTTGTAGTTGTTTAATTTTTCTCATAGGCAAATAACTAAGTAAAAAAAAAAATTATTTTCTTTCATTAATGAATCCATAGCTTGCCAGTAGCTTTTTAAAAAAGGGTGAAATTTTCTTTCATTTGTAACATAGACGGTTCTCTGTTGTTTCAAAGATGATTTCTGTTATTCTAGATGTATTGGAAATTTTAAATGTTCTTACCGCTAATCATGTTGTCGACCTTTGATAACGCTAAATTGTAAATTTTTTTCATCATCCACACCGTCTCCCAATATGTCTCTGCTATGGCCCTGAAGAGGTCGCAATGTTCTTGTATAAAACTGAGGTACATTAGCAAATATGATTCTATAAAGAACAAAAAGCAAAATGTACATGATATTTTAATTTTGATACTACAAAGTGACCGATTAGATATGTAGTGACACTCTAGTGGACCTCCTGGAAGTGGGGGACTATATAACATGGCCTGTGCGCCCCAAATAAAGGAGCGATATCACAGGAGGCCCGCTAACGTTCATAAATTCAGTTCAGGTATGTACCATACGTGATACACGCTTAGGCGATCATTTATCTTTCGATACAAGACTGGCAAGGCAGATTTTTTCCCGCAGTAGGTTGCCATTTTTTTTTCTGCGGTAGGCCATCCAAGGCTATAGAAACTGGTCTCTCCTGCTATTTACCTATAGCTGGAGGGAGAAGAAAAGGATTCATACCGTTCCCATGTGTATTATCACGTAAGTGAATGTAATGGATTTGCCTGGAATTCGAACACGGATCCCCGATTCCTCAATCCGAGACACTATCCATTATTTCAGCATGCCTCCCGTTTATAAATTAAAGACGTAAAATCTGGCTGGACAAGAGGACAACAAACGACAAAGATAAAAGTAATACAAAATGGTCTTGCTATACTCCAATAGCTTCATGTCTCGCACATCTCGCCTGTGGAACTCCTTTCCTTATTCCTGTTTCCATGACAAATACAATCTCCAACTATTTAAGTGTAACGTCAATCGACATCTCCAGTTGCCTTGATCTATCCACTTCCCTTCTCCACATACTTTCACCTTTCATTCCTATCTGCTCTCGCTCCAAATCTTCTGTAACCCCCTTGCCTTGATCGATCCACTATCTTTCTCCACATCCTCTCCTTTACCACTACTATCGGCTCTTCCTCCAAACCTTCTGTAACCCCTTGCGTGCTAGTGACTTCCAGCCTTGCTTGGGGTGATAAGCTTAAAAAGAAAAAGAAAAAAAAAAGGTGTCTTATTTTTATTTTTCAGACCCTGATAAAAAAGAACTTAAAAAAATTCTTTCATTAATGAATCTATCTTTGTAGACACCCACCCCCCACCCAAAAAAGATGAGAAGTTCTTTCATTTGTCACACAGACGGTTCTCTATTATTTCAAAGATGATTTCTGCCAGTCTAAAGGGAATGGAAATTTTAAATGTTCTTGTCTCTAACTTACGGCTAAATTCTAAATTTCTTTTGCCCCATCGCCAAAAAAAATCTTTTGTCTCTGCTCCCTGACCCACTGAGGATCGAACTCACGACAAAAAAAAAAAGGCGTACATGACCTTGCTAAGACGAGTAAGAATTGGGTAAAGGACGTTTGAGTCTAAATGTTTAAATGGCCATCATATTTTATAGGACTTTTCTGAATATCCTCACGTTCTCACCAGCTGCGATGTTAAAGATATAAAAAAAAAACAAAACAAAACAAAAATGGGCAATAACAGAAACGGACTGAGTAAGAAACAAATGGAGGATAGCAATAAAAGAGGGTGAAATTCAAGTCGAACTAAACAACACGAACAAATCAGACGCATTCAGGAATTGGCAAGGTTGGCCCAGAAGACCGGCTGTAAATATCCCGCCTCGCTAATCAAAGGCGCCGTCCGTTGTAAGTTCAGTCACCTTGGACGTGGGCAGGCAAACATGGGCAGGCGGTTGCTGATGTTGGTCATGGACCAAGGGCGAAAGACAATGTCCCTCACGGCTGGTGGTGCTCGTCTGGAACCACTCACAGAGGCGAAGGCAGAAACGGCGAGAGGGATGCGTTAATTTACTTTCCATACGCGAACTGACAAAAACGAAAGCCGTGGAACAACTGTAAAAGAAATAGATGAATAAATAAATTAAAAATAAGAAGGGCGGTAAATGGAAGAAGAGTCAATAAAAGGGGGGGGGGGTAAAATGAAAGTAGAAAAGAAAAGAAAGTGGGGTTTTCACAAAGGGTAACTTAGATTGTTTTTTCAGCGAGTTCTATCATTTAGCGCTTTTTCATTCTCTCTCTCTCTCTCTCTCTCTATATATATATATATATATATATATATATGTTATAATAAAAAGAAAGAACAGTAAGATACATAATCCGGTGTTCTTATTGATATTTTTTTTATTTTTACAAAACAGTGCTCAATGTAAATTTACTGGGCATAAATATTACAAATTAACTGATTTCAAATATGGTTTTGGTATTTCAAATTTCGCTTAAAGATGAAACATAATTAATGCTTTTAATTTAATTATATAATAAAATTTCAGGTTTTTAGTTTCGGTTTTTGAAACATGGTAATTCCTGTGTAGCGAAGAAACCATATTTTAAATCAGTTAATTTACAATATATATATACATACATACATACATATACATACATGCACATATATATATATTCTATGTATTTAGACAGCAAATGTTCTTTACAACAAATATTGTTAAAAACAACATATATTTTGTGTCAATTAATCGTAGTAATCGATTTTTATAAAATGCAAATAATTCTTCGCACACAAGGAGGAAATTCCGTCAGAAATTGTCCGAAGTTAATTTCGGACAAAATATACAAGGAATTTTTCAGTTTGGACCATAGTTCTTATACTTTTATTCTGAGAAGAAATTCGTAAACATTTCTGACGGAATTTCCTCGACTGTTAAGGATTATTCGTAATTTGTAAACGTCTAAAAAATTTGTAAATTCCATAAATGTCTGTTATTAATATATCTCGTGTATATATGAGTTGAAAATATGGATTACATACGACAGAATGATTTAATGTAAAGCAAGGAAAATTTAACATGTTTCGCTATATGCTAATTTAATCAGAAATATATGTAAATATTATTTCTGAAGAAGCTAACTAAATAAAACATTTTTAATTACTAATGATTTTCCAACATTTTCCGCGTATACATACATACATACATACATACATACATACATATATATATATATATATATATATATATATATATATATATATATATATATATATATATAAGACATTTTTATGTTTATACTTTCTTTTTTATAGATACAAATATTTAAGCAAATGCTCTGTTTATAATAAACAGTATTAACAACATTTACCGGCCTGAATATCCGAGAAATTGTCATAGAAAATATGCGTCCTCCGACAGTTTATGGTCCAGGTTAGGACCAAGGAAGGACAAGACGAACACAAGAGTAGAAATAACGAAGATATTTTATACAGAATAATAATACAAGATGTGGAAGGTGTTAGTATGACTGTCAGTCTGGTTTGGACTGAACTACTATCGGCTCGACTCGATTCGTCTCTCTCTCTTGAAAGGCGTAGTATACATAGTGTTAGGAAGAGTTCATTCTGTAGTTATAGGTAAGGACCCATAAAAAACAAAGTAGGTCCAAGGAATGATCCGTAGGGGAAAACCGCAATAATGTGAAAGCATTCAGAAGAGTGGCCGTTCAAGACGACTATCATTAAGCGATTTGTAAAGACATATTGGATAAAATCAAAAATTCGGCCGGAGACATCACAGCTCTCCTGCCTGCGAAGAGAACCAATATGCTAATCCTTGTCAAACGCAATATCTAAAGCCTTAGTCCGAGCTTGACACGAGCTTTCACTAATAACTGTTAACGGCCTTTGACGCAGATATGTCTATGAAAATTTAACAGGGAGTATCGGCTAGATGAATTTGTGTGAATGGTTGGCCAAACAAGAATAAGGCTATATAGTGAAGGATGAAAAAGTTACTTAGGGAGAAAAAAATAAGAGTTTCTGAAAAGTTAGGCATCACTCATGTCTTGAAAGGAAATATATAAAAGAAGTAAATGGTAAGACATTAGTCTGGTCTTTACTGAACTTACCTTAAGAATTGTTTTTAAAAGAACCAAAGTCTCATTTAAAACAAGAATTAATGGTATCTGTCTATATTTCTTCATCGATAAGAACCCCAGAAAGTCAATTAACGCCATTGTTAAGGAGCCCAAGATTTCAAAGCAGTATATAGGAAGATTTGTACACTAGAACCTTCAATTTACAACTTATATATGATAGGGAGAGGTCAATTCCTGTCTGCAATGACAAAAGATAACCGTCTGATCCACGCAGAGCGTTTTTGAGAAAATTGAAGCATCAAGAACCTAATGGTTTTTTCTTGGTTTTTCTCTGATGAAAAAGAACAAAAGTTGATCAGGAGTAAAAGGTCATCCGAATGTTTAGCTGATTATGCAGAAAGACTAAGAATGTTGTATGCAGTTTCCATGTTTCTGTGAATTGTGAGCAAGGAAGGCAATGAGAGTGCTCCTCATTTTTTACTACAGGACTTAAGGGTCAGTGCTGCTGAGTATGAGTTGGTTTCGAAGAGGGTCGGCAGGTCTTGAATAGGGAGTTTAGTACAAAGACTGTAAACACCCCCACAAAGAATGCGCTGTGCTAAAGCCAAGACGACCAACTCAAGTTACAAACTCCACGATCACGTTATCCAAAACATAGTCTCTTAGCTCTCCACTACTTAATCTGTTGAGGCATAGCCGGGATGGAACTTAATCAACGCCCCTATGACAGTATAAAATCTCTAAATGTCGCCATAACTAGCACAATGTCCAAAATAGATTTAAAAAATCATTTGCCTCGCGTATGTCAACATTTCAAACAACCATGCAGAAATGGTAATGGCGGATCCATTCAGGAGACGAATCAAGAAGAGTGTCAAAATAGTTCTTGCGATTTTTAATCGCCTAAATCTTTTCTTCAAATTATTAAATTCTTTCAAATGAACTGGGCAAACTTACGCATTAATTGGCTTTAAATCTCAATTTATATATATATATATATATATATATATATATATATATATATATATGTGTGTGTGTGTGTGTGTTTATAACAATGGATACACACACACACACACACACATATATATATATATATATATATATATATATATATATATATATATATATATATATATATATATATATATATATATATAAGTATATTACTGTCGTCTATTCGTTGTGTGTTCAATCTCTGGATCAGACAGAGAAACTCTAATTAATCAAGTTTTTTTTTACTAATGTTCATCCACTATAAGGCCCATGGGTCACTCAAGGTAGAGGGTTACTGTGTGAAGCTATATGAGTGCAAAAAGTGAAATTCTTGTGTCTATGCAGGAAAGATAACGGTTAATTCTAGACTTGAAGATGTCAACATTTAATTAATGAATGAATGTATAGTTAGGACTATAGGGTTGAAATAGACATTAGAAGGAACCGGAAACCCAATCTTAAACAGGAAACAAGGGATAAACCTCTATTCCTGTTAAAAAGACCCAGAAGAAGTGTGAACCGGGCGATAGGCAAACCTATTTACTCCTATTGGCAAACCTATCTATTCCTATTGGCAAACCTATCTACTCCTATTGGCAAACCAATCTATTCCTATTAGCAAACCTATCTACTCATATTGGCAAACCTATCTACTCCTATTGGCAAACCTATCTATTCCTATTGGCAAACCTATCTACTCCGATTGGCAAACCTATCTTCTATTAGCAAACCTATCTACTCCTATTGGCAAACCTATCTACTCCTATTGGCAAACCAATCTATTCCTATTAGCAAACCTATCTACTCATATTGGCAAACCTATCTACTCCTATTGGCAAACCTATCTACTCCGATTGGCAAACCTATCTACTCCTATTGGCAAACCTATCTACTCCTATTGGCAAACCTATCTATCCCTATTGGCAAACCTATCTATCCCTATTGGCAAACCTATCTATCCCTATTGGCAAACCTACCTACTCCTATTGGCAAACCTATCGACTCCTATTGGCAAACCTATCTATTCCTATTGGCAAACCTATCTACTCCGATTGGCAAACCTATCTACTCCTATTGGCAAACATATCTACTCCGATTGGCAAACCTATCTACTCCTATTAGCAAACCTATCTACTCCTATTGTCAAACCTATCTATTCCTATTGGCAAACCTATCTACTCCTATTGGCAAACCTATCTACTCCTATTGGTAGAAACACCGTGTCTATAATGAGGCCTTGATATGTATCATCCAAGATAAACATATTAGTGCTAAAGAATACAAACATATTGACAAATACTCATTTCTGTAAAGAAATAGTACATATAATTAATGTTATTACTATATGTTTAAAACAGGTGTTTTGAATTCATTTATTTTGAGATTATCGATTATTTAACTTATTTTAATAGCAGACAATTAATCTAAACGGATCTCTTCATAAATATCAACTTTGGGTTCCATTCAAGTTCGTTCATGACTCAAAGATTTTAGTGTCAAGTTCATTTATGAATAAAGACAAAAGGAAAACATCGTAGCAGACGCGTTTCGTCCTGTGAGGGAATTTGAGAAACTTGATAATGTCCCTAAGAGGACGAAATCTTCAGCTAAGGTAAGTTTACCTTTTGTCTTTATTTATATTGTCTTTTTAAAAATAAACTCTTTTACAAGTTCATTTATGCATAAGAATCTGTAGGACAGGGTTCAAATCTAATAGTCGGCAGTTACTTTTACTTTTTTATACAGACTACGAAAGTATTTCTTTATAAACGCATTTGAAAGAAAATGATAACGAAATCACAAAAGCTTTCAACATTTAAATAAGAATATTAAGAAACATGGCGAACATTCAATAAATCACCTAAAACCGAGCAAAATATATATTACAGCAAAAAGAAGTAAATCAAGAAAGATGAGCAAGAAAAAAAAATCCTTGCAATAGAAGAGCCTGTTTACGGCAGGTTCAGTTTGTGCGCCAAACGCTAGCAGGTCGGATTACGTTCACCTGTTCGGACGGACGGCCTGTTGTGCTGGCTCGTTATTCACGCAGTTGTCAAGTCTCGTCTGCGAGACTTCATCGGCCACAAGTGAGACGAGCGCCGCCTTTCATGTAGCGGCGTTCTTTTGACAGACGGCAACAAATGGGGGGTTAGCAGCACGGCCTGCCACTTTTCATATAAACTGTAACCATCATTCTTGCCGACTCCGCCTCCATCACTCAACAGCCATCAGCATCAGAATCTTTGTTAACATTCACAAGCTTTTCATCATTATCTTCACCTGAATAGATTTGCCAAAAATGTTCGCCTTTATTTTTTGTCTTTCTTCCTTTGTCTTTCTTTCTAAACATACTTTCTTTCTTTGAGATCTGTTTATTGGTCTTCATTCATCTATCTATCTATCTATCTATCTATCTATCTATCTATCTATCTATCTATCTATCTATCTATCTATCTAAGTATTGTCATTATCTATCTATCTATCTATCTATCTAAGACTATTCATAAATAAGTTTCATTGATATCTCATTGTAGCAGTTTGTTCAGTTCTATCTATCTATCTATCTATCTAAGTATTGTCATTATCTATCTATCTATCTATCTATCTATCTATCTAAGACTCTTCATAAATAAGTTTCATTGATATCTCATTGTAGCAGTTTGTTCAGTTCTATCTATCTATCTATCTATCTATCTATCTATCTATCTATCTATCTATCTAAGCCTATTCGCATGTAAGTTTCATTAATATCTCACTATGGCAGTTTCTTCAAATCTATCTATCTATCTATCTATCTATCTATCTATCTATCTATCTAAGCCTATTCGCATGTAAGTTTCATTAATATCTCACTATGGCAGTTTCTTCAAATCTATCTATCTATCTATCTATCTCTAAATAACTAAGCTTATTCATATGTAAGTCTGGTCATATCTATCGATGGCAGCCCGTTCAAATATAATAATCTATTTAATTGGACCTATCTATCTATCTATCTATCTATCTATCTATCTATCTATCTATCTATCTATCTATCTATTTCAATTTGTTCATATATATCTATCTAAGCCTATTCGTATGTAAGTTTCATTCATATCTCACCGTGGCATTTTGTTCAAATCTATCTATCTATCTATCTAAATAACTAAGCTTATTCGTATGTATGTCTGTTCATATCTATCGATGGCAGCTCGTACAAATATAGCAATAAATTTAATTTAATTTAATCTATCTATCTATTTCAATTTGTTCATATCTATCTATCTAAGCCTATTTGTATGTAAGTTTCATTCATATCTCACTATGGCAATTTCTTCAAATCGATGGGAGCTCATCGTTTTGCCATTCCCATCTCTAAAGCTGGATCTTTTCGTCAACGGATTTTGTTAAAAGCCTCCGGTGAATTTCAGTCATTGAAAACACCTTCTGACCAGAGAAAATGGGTTCACTGCTCTTTCTCCCTACTTGGTGCACACTGCTATCGAAGCGGGCATGTTTACACTGTAACAGCAGCCAGAAAACTGGTGCCATCAAGCTCGGACTTTGATCACGTGACCACAATAGTACCAGCTATAAACACACTTGAGCAGAAGGCAGTGTGACTAACCTAAAGATATGCTATGACGAAAGTGCAGTTAATTTATGACTTAAACACACTTGAGCAGAAGGCAGTGTGACTAACCTAAAGATATGCTATGACGAAAGTGCAGTTAATTTATGACTTAAACACACTTGAGCAGAAGGCAGTGTGACTAACCTAAAGATATGCTAACCTAAAGATATGCTATGACGAAAGTGCAGTTAATTTATGACTTACCCTTGTATATCTGAAAGAAATGAGGTCATAATATATATATTAGGTTAGCGATTATTTCTCAGTAATATTTTTCAACTACTAGTCCAGCATAGATTTCACCCTATAGATTGATATCTATTTCACAAGATTTTAGATCACAGTCTGCAATCATGCGTCCTAAATTCGGCTATAAGCATTTCTCTATACTGCGATTGGCTCATCTCATTCGAGTTGATTTTAAATGTGAATTGTATAGCTAAATTTTTTTTTAGATTGATTAACGCAGAAATACAATTTGTAGTAATGATTATGTCACGTAGTTTAATGCTCAAACCTAAAAAAAATTATCTGGCATCTAATCTTTGTTTATCTCTGCATGACTGTATTTATGCATTTCTGATCGAAACCCAACAGATTTGGTATCAGTCGGAAATTTTACCCCTAATCCATTCGCACACGGCAGGGATGAAGGTTAATTTAGACGTATTTAACTTAATTTCATAATGTGTGACGTCATTTGTTTACATTTGGGTACGCCATGAGCAGATATGAATATACCTGAGAGAATCATGGAAGATTGTAGTTTAAAGCCAGTAAAATCGACCTTGCTAACCGAACGCTCCTCTGTGGCCCAATCGGTTAAAGGCACGTCAGGCTATATGACGGTTCCGTATAGGATACAGGTTCTATTCCTGTCGGAGGACGAATATTTTCTATGAAAATTTCTCAGATATTCAGGCCGGTAAATGTTATTGAATACTGTTTATTATAAAACAGAGCATTTACTTAAATATTTGTATCTATAAAAAGAATGTATAAACATAAAAATGTCTTAAAATAATTGTCGGACTTTGTCCATTTCATAATGTGTGACGTCATTTGTTTACATTTAGACACGCCATGAGCAGATATGAATGTACGTGAGAGAATCATGGAAGATTGTAGTTTAAAGACAGTAAAATCGACCTTGCTAATCGAACGATCCTCCGTGACCCAATCGGTAAAAGCACGTCAGGCTATATGACGGTTCCGTATAGGATACAGGTTCGATACGCCTATTTTCTATGACAATTTCTCGGACATTCAGGCCGGTAAATGTCGTTAATACTGTTTATTATAAAACAGAGCATTTACTTAAATATTTGTATCTATAAAAAGAATGTATAAACATAAAAAATGTCTTAAAATATATACATATGTATACTGTATGAAAAGATAAAGTACAAACAGGAAACTTTTATGAATCTAACATGTCATACTTTTATTCAAGCTTCGTCAGAGATTAAGATATCGAGGGGAAAGAAATTCTGGGATTTTTAATTTTTTGATGTTTGACATTCATTGCTCAATCCTTTATCGCGTATATTCAACACTTTAAACCGACGTTAGTATAATTTGTGGCGATCCGATATCAAGGAGAGATGATGCGGCCATCCGAAGTTTCAAGAAATTTACGGATTTCAAGCCCACATGAAAAATTGTAAACATTTCTTATTTGATCTTTGTCTTATCATTCTATCGGATCCACATTTGAATTATATTTCATCCTAACTCAGACACTATATATATATATATATATATATATATATATATATATATATATATATATATATATATATTTAGTTTACGAAAAACTAGGTAATCCGTATGGGTAGACCCAAGGAGGATAAAATCCAGAGAGCTCAATGTAAATCAGACCTAATAATTTAAATAAAAACAGACCACTTTAAGGTTCCATATAATAAATTATTTCACCACAGCCCTTTTAAAGGACAGCGGATCATCAGATTTTATTTCCAAAGGTTGAAACGAAAAATGAAAATAAATTTACACATTTATGACGGGCAGTAATAAGTAAATTAACGAAGTGAAGGAGTGAAGGGGGTAGAGAGACATGATTGAGTTAGATGTAACATTTCTATTCTTTCAAATTTAAATTTTTAGAGGAAAACCAGACATTGACACATTAAATCTGTTAACGGACGTTATATATTGATATGGGAGGGGGATAGGACAAAAAGGCATAAAGAGAAAGAGAGAGAAAGAAGTTGTGATAAAGTGTCATTAACTTTCTTTGGAATGGACGCTGTTTTTTGCTTTACTTTGAGAGTTCATAAATATTATATATATATATATATATAGACGTATTTAATTTTTTGACAAACACGCCAGTGACCGGAGAACTCGATTAACGAAGAGTCTTGCGTCAACAGCAGTAATAGTCACTGTTTACAAATTCACTTTTCTCCCCGAAGAGCTCACCGAAATAATTTTTCCAGGAGCATCAGCAGACAGATCGTTTTGTTGTTTCACGGCTCGTCAGTGTAGCTAGACATCCGATTACCTCAAGCCGGGATTGATTTTTACACGGAACCGTCATATAGCATGTCGTGCTATACCAGTTTAGGTACAGAGGAGCATCTGGTTAGCAAGGTTGATTTTACTGCTTTTAAACTACAATTTCCCATGATATACCTCGAACGTTCATATCTGTTCGAAGCGTATCTCAATGTAAACAAATAACGCCACACACGACCTAATGGACAAAGTCCGACAATTATTTTAATATATTTTATTGTTATACGTTAAGTAAATGATCTTTTTATAATTAACAACTTTTACCGGCCTGAATTGTGGGACTTAGTCCATTTCGTAGTGTGTGACGTAATTTGTTTACGTTTAGAGGATACATATTTTCTATGAAACTTTCTCAGACATTCAGGCCGGTAAATATTGTTAATACTGTTTATTATAAAGTGAGGATTTACTTAAATATTGGTTTCTATATAAATAACGTATAACAATAAATTATATTAAAATAATTGTTGGACTTATATATATATATATATATATATATATATATATATATATATATATATGTATGTATGTATGTATGTATGTATGTATTTTTCTCGTAGCGAGACAGTGTGTATGTATGGACAGGGAATATACATATATACACGCATGCTGACAAAAACACAAAAATGGAAATATATCTAAGAGGACACAGTGGTCGTTAAAAGATATGAATGCCGATAACTCCTTCACTATTTCTCGGACCAATCTTAATTGTTTTATAACCCTTCACGCAGAACTTTTCACTGCCAGTTCAAGAAAGACATTTGGGTCACTAACACACAAAAAAGAGAAAGTCTCATATCAAGAATATTTATCATCGAAAAAAATAAGAAAAAAAATTACTCATCTCTTGTTTTAATCTATACGATTACAATTTTATTCAAAATATTGTTTGTGTACAGTTTAATGTATAAAGTACAATAATCCAATTTCGACCATTTTTATTAATCCGTATAATGACTTTTTTTTATCTCAATGCAAATAACCGATCCTGATCTGGCATCTCGACTTCAGTCACTTTCACACCGACGTGGCATGGTTTCTCTCTGACTTTTCTACAAATATTTCCATGGCAACTGCGTTGACGTGTTTTTTTTATATCCTGGCGTTTCCACTACATCAATTTAAGCGTGCTACTTGACTGGCATCTAAGTTCCACTTTGTATTGTTGAAATAGTTAAATGTAACCGCCACTTCTACTCCAACAGCTTCTTTTCTCGCACTTCCCGTCCGTGGAACTCTCTTCCGTTTATTTGCTTCCCTGATAACCATGATATTTAAAAAATTAAATGCAACGTAAATCGCCATCTTGTATCTTCTTAAATTCCGTTCATCTATAGTCCTTTCTTCAATCCTTCCTATACTCAGTCTTTTCTCTCACTTTCACTCCTTGTAATCTATTGTGTACTAGCGGCATTCCAGTCTTGCTGATTTTAAAAAGGTTTTCATTATTTTTACCTATAGTGAGATAAATTTCTGTCTGTTCCATATACACTTCGCGGTTGTTCGTAGCATTTAATATGCTGTTTTTACATTCATCTAGTTGACAAATTATGTTGAATAGATAAATCCATTAAAGTCCTTTCAAACGATTAGCGTGCAGAGGGAGAGAAAATTTCATTACAATCTGTTCCGGGACTTTGTGAGTAAACTTTGGCAACAAGCCAAGCCTTGTATTGTTCGTCGCCATTTTTATTATTTTACTAATAGTATAGACCCATCAACTCCTAAAATGAGATTCACTCGTCGGGATTTTTAAAGCGTTTATTTCACTTTCCACAAGCCCATGCAATTTTATAGAATAATTTGAAGTAATAGCTTCGATATAAGTATTAGGTATATATTTTACAGAATAGGAAAAGCCTATAGTAGGAATAACTATGTTGTCGGAATTTTTAACAAAATATTCTTTTAAGTATTCAGGCATTCTTGAAACTTTCTAGGGTATCCTCTGGTAGATGTTTCGCCACAGGGATTATTTTCCGCATTGTTGGTTGGATTATCTGGTTGTGTAACTTTCCTTTGTTGGTTAGCCTTTTTATGGGATTTCTCTACAAATAATTGGAAACTGGTGTTGCATTTTCTTCGACTGGAATTAAGGTATTATTAAAGACATTAGAAATTTTAAAAGTCTTACACACCTTACGTTTTTGAGATTTTTTGTTTCTTAAATCAGTTATGAGCCATGCGTGATACACGCTTAGGCGATCATGTATCTTTCGATATATGACTGACGAGGCAGATTTTTCCCCGCACTAAGTTGTCATTTCTTTCCAAGGCTATAGAACCCTTTCCCAAGGGTATAAGCACGTCAGTCAGTCAGTTATGTGCCATACGCGATACACGCTTAGGCGATCATGTATCCTTATAAGAGGCAGCATTTTTCGCCGCAGGAGGTTCTTTTTGCGATAGACCAGTTGCGAAAGGCTATAGAACCCGGTCTGTACTGCAATTTACATGAATATGAAACCTCTTCAAGAGGATTTATACCTTTCCCAAGGCAATTAGGACGTAAGTGAATGAAATGGATTTTACTGGAATTCGAACTCGGCTCTTCGATACCGCAATCCGAGCCGCTATCCATTACTCCACCTATCCTTAATATAGCAAACTAGATTCATCGTAGCTCCTTTTTCAGTTCTAGTTTCTACGTTTATATGCCTTATATATATATACATAACATAACGATGCCCTATTTCAAAGTTAGGTTTATGGCCCGTAACACCAATGTGTTTTATATGCGGTTGTCCTAAAAACGTATGTCCATAATAATTTCGGTAATTTTGATTCACTTAGTAGACATCTTCTGATTTCAAATAGGGATAGGCAAGATCTTTCCAAAGTACTGTTTTGATGCGGAGAATATGGGACTTAATTTTCTTGTTTAATATGGTCGTTGATTAGAAGTTTTTCAAAATTTCCAGGGTAAATTATCTGCCGTTATCGCTTCTTAAGCGTTGCACAGATGCATCCGCAGCAGGTATGTGTCAAATATTTCTTCGTAGCTAAAAATGTATCATTTTTATGTTTAAGAAACTCAACCAGGATTAGACTCGAATAGTTATCAACAAAACATGTATATTTGATGGCAGCCAGAGATATCATCTCAATCGGACCAGTGAGATGAGAGTGAACGATATCGAATATGGTATTAGCCTTTTGTTGTTTAATTCTATTTTTTAAGTGTACCATTTGGCCTTGGGTATATATTTCACAATTTATATTTAATACTTTCTACAACGTCTTGTTGCTTTAAAATATCTTCTATATTACAACGTCCTAGAATTCAATGCCATCTTTTAAACAATGGGTATCAGTTTTGGACAATACTGCATTATTTCGAAAAGTGACCATTGCTTTTTATGGCGAAGTTAAGAATAATTGCGGTCAAATTTGATATAATCTCCTTTTTCGGTAGTATCCAGTATAGAGAATATATTCTGCTTAAATTTAGGGATATAAAGGGTATCCTTTAAAATACAATCTTGAATATTTCCTTGTGTTTCTGTTAAAGTAACTTAAGTATTACATCCTTTTAAGGCAATATTGCTTGATCTGCTGTCGTCATATACGGTGATTTTCTGGATTAAGCTCTATTAAAACAAATAAATTTAAATTCGTCAGTAACAACGTGGGTCGAGGCTCAACAGTCAACATGCAAATAGTCCAGATTAAAAATGGTGTCAACCCGGATATAAGAGAAACCCGGATATAAGAGAAACCCGGATATAAGAGATATTATCTCTGGCCCCAAATTAGAGCCTGTGTTAATAAAACAAAATAGACCAAACCCAGATATAAGAGAAACCCGGATATAAGAGACTTAGTCTTCGGTCCCGGCAACTCTCTTACATACGGGTTACACTGTACAATCTGAGAATCCTTTATCCGAAATTCTTGAAACCGAAAGTGCTTCGGATTTTAATTTCATTTCGGATTTTGGATTAAAGGCTATTTAATTAGCATATAGCATCTATAAAATAGAGCAGCTTGATAATGGAACCCTTACATTTTATAAGATAGCTTATACATATGGTCTAAAGGTAGTTTTATATAAAATTTAATAAGTTTTCTGTACATACAGATACATACGCTAGTCATGTAATACTCAAATGGATTTTAAGGTGTGAAAGTTCAGATAAAAATAATATTTTGTACTTTATGTGTACAAAAAACATGATCACAACTTACAAAAATATATATAAATGCAGGACTTCTTGACATTTTGAATAATATCTTTACTGAGCACGAAACACCTGGTAAGTAATCCACGAACGAAGGTGTTGCTGTGATGATCGCTAACAAGCAAACAGGCGCCAATGTAGGCTACGTAGTTCGGCTGGGAAACCCCCAACCAGGGCAGCTGAGGTCACTTACAACAGCTGCACATCACCTAAGGCAGGGGTCGGCAACGTACGGCACGCCTGCCGCACGTGGCACGCGAAGCAATTTCCAATGGTACGAAGCTGCAAATGACATCGCGAAATCCTAAACAATAACTACTACAACGTAAAGAAGATATTTAGCTGCTATAAATTTAATATATTCTAAAGTACATATATATATATATATATATATATATATATATATATATATATATATATATATATATATATGCACATACATATATATATATACATATATATACATATATATGTATACATATATGTATCTACACACAACTATATATACATATATACATATATATACGTACATATATACATATTTAAAGACATTTTTGATATGTTTAACGTTCTTTTTATAGATACAAGTATAAGTAAATCTATAAAAAGAAGGTTAAACATATCAAAAATGCCTTTAAATAAATTGTCGGACTCTGTCCAATTCAAAATATATATATACATATATATATGCATATATATACATATATATATATATATATATACATAAATAAATGCACATATATATATATATATATATATATATATATATATATATATATATATATATATATATATACACAATAGATTACTATATAAAATATATTGTAGAACAGGTATATTGACAGTATTTACATTAGTCGGACTATTGTCCTCATCTTTGTCGCCATATTTGTCACAACATTTCGGCCGTTGTACGCTCCGGCCTTCTTCAGGTGGTTGGAATCTCAAGGACACATGGCACAGTGGATAAAGGCGTTGGTTAGATCCAGTGACAGACCCGAAGAGTGTGAGTTCAATACCAGGTTAAGGCAGTGGAGAACTTTCAGAGGGAAAATTAGCAGGAGATAACTGATAACTGACATCCATCAAACATGGCTCGTGGAACTAGAACAGTCTACCCCAGTGATCGAAATAAAGGGTTCGTTTCGAAATTCCAACCACCTGAAGAAGGCCGGAGCGTACAACGGCCGAAACGTTGTGACAAATATGGCGACAAAGATGAGGACAATAGTCCGACTAATGTAAATACTGTACATAATACCTCATCTCAGAAATATAGACAGGTATATTGACCTTGATTTCTATAAAAATACGTATGCTGTTGGAACACTGAATGATATTAAAACCCTACGTCTGCACATACTCTGCAAATTCTTCCGACCCCTGAACTTCACAGAGCTTTCTGAAACATTCCATTTGTGGCAAGTTATGTCAACACCTAAAAAACTTTCGGATTTTCGAGGTTTTCGGATTTTCGAGGTTTTCGGATTTTCGAGGTTTTCGGATTTTGGAATTTCGGATGAAGGATATTCAACATGTTACAATGAATTTTTTTTTCTGAAAATGTTCAACATTTCTAACAAAATGGTTTTTCGTTTTTCGTTCTGTATTTTTATATTTATTTTTGCCACATATGTGACAAATAATATGCGGCTGGTTGAATTAGAATCATTATCGTTTTGATTTGAAAATATTTTATGAAGTATTCAGATTTTTACTTCAGCAGTTTGTGCTTTTGTGGCCTGGTTTACCACATCTATCGCAAGTGGTGACATTATTACTATGTAATTTTGGTTTTAGCATTTGCATCTTAGCGGCCACTCGAGGATTCTGTTATTTCCTTTAATCATGTTTTGGGTTTCAACAATACTAATATAAATGCGCCGAATGTTATCGTTTTATCCTTCTCGATAATAACATTACGGTTTAAATTCGAACCGGAAGACGGCAAATTTCTTGATGACCAAAACCTGTCTCTTATTATGAGTTAAGCACTTTTTAGCCAGTGTAGAAAATCACGAGAAGATTTATAAGATTTCGAAGACGACGAAGAAGAACATGGCGGAAAACAACAATAAAAATATACAGGATGCAATTGGTAAATTGTCGCCATATTATATTTTTAATTTCGCGCATGCGCGTTGTTTGGTTTTTGATTGTGTCGACTGCACAGTATAATAGGGTCAGTTAGTCACCATCTGTGAGAAAAAGAGCGCCATGACAGAATTCACTGCGCCAGAAATTTGGAAACGGCATGCTGTATTGCCTGGCATTCGAGCCGGAAGCTCCAATACGAATATTTCAGAGTGTTTGGGTGTCAATCCGAGGAAGAGTGCAGAGGATTCGGAAAGATTTGGATGAGTCTAACGGTGATCCCGAAGGTACGGCATTTCAGAAATCTCACTCTGATCGTTCTGATTAGCAAAGAACTCCCAAATTTGTTAGTGCGGGGCCAAGACTCAATACGAAGACCTACATCAAGTGCCTTGAAGAGGTAGTGCTGCCCTGGGTCAAGCGGGTGGCTGCTGGAATAACCTATGTCAGCAAACATGAATCTGCACCATGCCACACAAGCAGGAGAACCTAGTCATGGCTGTCAGACAATTTTCTCCGGCCACATCACCCCTTACATCTGGCTTTCTATCTGCCCAGACTGCAACACGCCCGATTATTATGTGTGGGGCGCAGTTGAGCGAGAGACTAACAAAACTTCTTGTTACACCAAAGATGAACTGAAGACTAGGATTATGGCAGCATTCACCACTTGAAACACGGAGATCGTCCAGCAGAGTTGCAGGTGATTCCGAAGTCATCGAGGTTGAAGCCAACGGTGATTTTATTGAAGAAATTTACTCTTTATTATTTCAAGTTATTTTTGTGTAATTTTGGTAAATATATCTGTTAAAATGAGATGTCACTGCTGTTTTAATTTTTGCGTAATTTAGACGACTATTTAATGTATAACGTAAGACAAAGCAAAGCAATTATAAGGCAGTAAGAAATTAAAAAGGTCACAAAATCGAAACAGTCTTCACACGTAAAAGGGATACAGTCAAGTGATTATATCCTCCTGATTTCAAGGAAATAAAGACAAAATATGTGTGTGTGTAAGACCGAGAATATTCCTTTCTATTGTCTATAAATTTGGAGTGGGTATTTTAGCAGTCATTCTCCGAAATTGAAAGCAACAAACTGTACCGTGCGTTTTAAATCATAGCAGGAGCAAATTAAATGAAATTATACTGCTCGCCAGGATATTTGTGTGAGCGATAATATTAGTTATTTCCTGTTAAGGAAACATTCGCATTGCCTGACAGTAATAAAAACTCGAACCTTTATTGAATAACTGAAGAGTTTTCGTGTTTTGGCTAAGACGGCATGATTTATTCATACAAATCATAAGACAGGGGAGGTAATCTGGTTGTCTTACCGCACTGGGGAAGCAATCAGTGTTGCTATCGGTTGAAATTTATAAAATATTTCTCCTAAAACTCTTCTTCAGGAAAATTGATTTCTCAAGTCCAGTAACTGGTATTGCTCTTTTCATTATTGATGGGGCTTTTCCTTGTTTGCGTGATATGTAACTGATTTGAAATTTCTGTTTTTCAAGGAATTTACCTCGGATAAGTCCTTATGCTTATTTCAGCCTAATGGCTTGTGTTGGTGCAAAAGATGATGGGAATCAGAGGAAAAGAACAACTTTGGAGATATCGCAAAAAGTGGAAATTTTAAACAGACTAGACGCTGGTGAAAGTTCATTGTAACTAATGGCTGAGTTCAACATAGGAAAGTCAACATTGTATGATATAAACTCTTCCAAAGACACTATTCTCCAGTGTTCACACCGTCACAATGAATAAGGAAATAAAAACCATGATTGTGATAAAACCTGGATTGAAATTGAAAAAGCTATTGAAAAGGTTGTCTGTTTTATGGAAAGAAAGCCAGCATTCAGCTATGACGATTTCAATAACGCACGCAGTTGTTAAAAAGTGTCTTTCGCTTAAAAAAATTCAAGAACAAAAGCAAAACGAAATGCAGAAAAAGTTGAGAATGACATTAGAAGAGAAAGAATCATCATGCAACAGCGATTAAAAAATCCTCGTTACATAATTTGTTTTGCATACGTGGCATAATTAATTTAATGACTTTTCATTAACATTAAATAATTTATTTCTTTTTTCCTTAAAATCAATTCACACACCATTTGCTATTTTGTTTACTATAAAACATTGAAAATAAATGTTAAACATTATTTTAGTTCTTTTATTTTAATCTAAATATAACCCCTCATATCTGGACTTTGTAACTAATTCCTTATATCTGGAAGGTTTTCTTAGTCCGTTTGTCAGGGATTCTACTGTATTAACACAATAACATTTAATACGGGGTATGTCTTGTTAGTAACTTTTCCCGAAAATAGATTTTGCAACGGAAATTTGGAGGAGAACCCCGAAGTAGTTAAACATCCGGTTAATGTGTGTTCTTTAATATCGTGAAAAAACAACAACCCAAAAACAACGTTTTAGTGAAGCATATGTTCGACATAAACATTTTAATGGATATTATGATACAACTTTTCAAATAGAAAGAGATGGCTGTACTATGTGGTTGTATTATACCCAACGATGTAATTTATTCCCTGTTTTTAGCTTCAGAAACACGGTGTCGTCTTATACTCAAGGATGTAATTAATTCCCGGTTTTTAGCTTCAGAAACACGGTGTCGTCTTATACTCAAGGATGTAATTTATTCCCTATTTTTACTTTCAGAAACACGGTGTCGTCTTATACTTTAGGGTGTAATTTATTCTGTTTTTAACTTCAGAAACACGGTGTCGTTTATACTCAAGGATGTAATTTATTCCCTGTTTTTGGCTTCAGAAACATGGTATCGTCTTATACTCAAGGATGTAATTTATTCCCTTTTTTAGATTCAAAAACACGGTGTCGTCTTATATTCAAGGATGTAATTCATTCCGATTTTAGCTTCAGAAACACGGTGTCGTCTTATACTCAAGGATGTAATTTATTCCCTGTTTTTAGCTTCAGAAACATGGTGTCGTCTTATACTCAAGGATGTAATTTATTCCGATTTTAGCTTCAGAAACACGGTGTCGTCTTATACTCAAGGATGTAATTTATTCCCTTTTTTCGCTTCAAAAACACGGTGTCGTCTTATATTAAAGGATGTAATTCATTCCGATTTTAGCTTCAGAAACACGGTGTCGTCTTATACTCAAGGATGTAATTTATTCCCTTTTTTAGATTCAAAAACACGGTGTCGTCTTATATTCAAGGATGTAATTCATTCCGATTTTAGCTTCAGAAACACGGTGTCGTCTTATACTCAAGGATGTAATTTATTCCCTGTTTTTAGCTTCAGAAACATGGTGTCTTCTTATACTCAAGGATGTAATTTATTCCGATTTTAGCTTCAGAAACACGGTGTCGTCTTATACTCAAGGATGTAATTTATTCCCTTTTTTCGCTTCAAAAACACGGTGTCGTCTTATATTAAAGGATGTAATTCATTCCGATTTTAGCTTCAGAAACACGGTGTCGTCTTATACTCAAGGATGTAATTTATTCCCTTTCTTTAGCTTCAGAAACACGGTGTCGTCTTATACTCAAGGATGTTATTTATTCCCTGTTTTTAGCTTCAGAAACACGAGGTCGTATTATACTCAAGTTGTATTATCCACAAAAATGTGCTACTGGAAGAGATTATTAATAATAAAAATAAAAAAAGAGTTTAACAAAAAAATCTAAATCAAGAGAAAGAGTGAGACAAATATAAGAGAAACAAAAGTGAGAAGAAAAACAAAAAAGAAAGAAAGAAAGAAAAGAGAAAAGGGTGGAACGTAAATGGGAGGAGGGAAAAAGAGAAAAGCAAAGCACTGAAAATAAAAGAAGATGGCGATGGAGATTAGAAGAGAGAAAGAGAAAGACAAAAGCAAGGGAAATAAAAGAGGGAAGAGAAAAGGAATGTGTGAGACACAAAATGAATAGTTTAAAATGAGAAACAATACGAATAAAAACAAATGAAACGTTTTGCGCATGTGTATACACATGCGTGCTGGGTAGACTTCGTCTCGGCCACTGGAGGAGATGAACTTGAAGAAGAAACTAATTTGCGAAGAACTCGAAGAAGCCGAAATATTTCATTGAAGAGGAATAAAGGAACATATGGTAAAAATGAGTGAAAGAATCCATTTGGAAACAGAAGAAAAAAGGAAAGAAAGAAATACAGAAAGAAAGAAATGGGAGACATATGAGAAAAGAAAATTAAAGAAACGGTAACAAAAAAAAAAAAACGAACCAAAAACATAAAAGAAAGAAAAACGTTAAAAGAAAGAAAAAAAAACGGAAAGCATAAAAGAAAGAAAGAAAGAAAGAAGGAAAGAAAGAAAGAAAGAGTGAATGAAAGAAAAGTAGAAATGGAATGCATATAAGAAAATAAGGAAAAAAAACAAGAGAAACAACGGAAGACACAGAGGAAAGAAAAACAAAAGAAATACATAAAAGAATGAAAGAATGACAGAAAGAAAAAATAAAGAAGGAAAACTGAAAGAATATTAGAAAGAAATAAGGAATAAAGCAAAAAAGAGAATGGCAGTTATATAGAAAAATATGATATCAAAAAGAAAAAATGAGATGAAATGGAAAAAAATTAATGAAAGAAAGAAACAGTAGGCAAAAAAAGAGTGAATGTAAGAAAGAAAGAAAGAAAGAAATGAAATTCATATTTGAAAAATAATTAAAAACAACAAAAAAAACAACAGAAGGCATAAAGGAAAAAAGAAAGGTAAACAAAAATAAATCAACGACAAGGAGAAGGTGTGACAAAATATATGAATGAACGAATGAAAGAAAGAAAGAAAGAAAGAAAGAAAGAAAGAGGAAAGGCGAAGAGAAAGAAAGATTGGATGAACAGGACAAAGAAATAACGGGATTAGGCAAAAGAAATTATATAAATGAAATGAGGAAAAGTGAAAGAAAGAAAGAAAGAAAGACTTAGTGAAGGGATAAGGTGAAATAAGATGCATTAATCAGAGAAGGAATTTTTGACAAAGAAAGAAAGAAAGAAAGAAAGAAAGAAAGAAAGAAATGAAATTCATATTGGAAAAATAATTAAAAAAAAAACAACGTATAGCATAATGGAAAAAAGAAAGGAAAACAAAAATAAATCATCGACAAGGAGAAGGTGTGACAAAAGATAGGAAAGAAAGAAAGAAAGAAAGAAAGAAAGAAAGAAAGAAAGAAAGAAAAATAGAATTGGAATGCATATAAGAAAAACAAGGAAAACCAAAAGAAACAACGGAAGGCATAAACGAAAGAAAATACATGCAAGAATGAAAGAATGAAAGAAGAAATAAAGAAAGAAAACTGAAGGCATGAAAGAAAGAAGGAATAAAACAAAAAAGGAAATGGCAGGTAGATGGGAAAATATAATATAAAAAGAGAAAAAATGAGATGAGATGGAAAAAATTAATGAAAGAAAGAAACAGAAGACAAAAAAGAGAAAGAAAGAAAGAAATATAATTTATATTGAAAAAATAATGAAAAACAAAAGAAACAACGGAAGACATAAACAAAAAAAAACAACAACGAGAAGACACAAAAGAAAGAAAGAAAGAAAGAAAGAAACAAACAAACAAAAGAAGACAAAAGTAAATAAGCGACAAAGAGAAGGTGTGACAAAATATATGAAAGAAAGGAAGAAAGGAAAAACAAATTATATGGGAAAATAATGGAAAAAGAAAAACAAAGAAGATAAAAAGAGGAAAAGCCTAAAAGAAAGAAAGAAAGAAAGAAAGAAAGAAAGAATACTTAGAGGGAGTAAAAAACGAAAAAAAAGAGGATAAAAATAAGAAAGATCGGAATTAAGTCCCGGGGGGGTTAAAATCCTGGAGTGGCATCGGAACTTGAAAGAGATTGAATGTGCGATACAACATTTTTAAGTCATGGGCCAGATGCCATTTACATGGAAGAGGAGACCACACACAAGCACTTCATGATAGGCGTATGTTTTTGGCAAATAGGGGCGAGTAAGGTCACTTGCTAGTTGTCCACACCCGTCACCTGTAAACCGGAGGAATGCTGACTTATCAAGGCAGGTAGTTGTTCCTCATTTAGAAATCTGACGCAACATAACCTTTATATCGATTTATTGACTTGTTTTCTACGGCTTATCAACCTTTTGGAGGTTATTTAAAGCCTGAGCATATTTTTGGATAGAAATAGTTTTTGGAGATAATAATGATTTTCCGATAGAAGCATTACTATTTAACCTATAGATACGGGAAAAGTGACGGATTCTTACCTTTCACAAGGCGTCCTGGGTATGACGATAAACTGCGTGCAACAGCAAGGCCTCTGATCAGGAGGTTCTGCTGGTGTTCTCAGGTTCACCCTGACCCAGGGTGGTAGCACCAGTTAGGGTTCTAGTTATGGGTAAATAGTTAACCCCCAAACAGTGGTCAAAATACTATGAAAGTGTAAAATAGCTTTTAATACCAGAAATACTTTTTTAAAAAATTATTACCAGCAATGCATTATTACCAGCTATAGATTTTTGAAAAAAAAAAAAATTTACCAGCTATAAATTTAAAAAAAAAAAAAAATTTACCAGCTATACATTTTTGAAAAAAAAAACAAATTTACCAGCTGTACATTTTTGAAAAAAAAAAACAAATTTACCAGCAATACATTTTTGAAAAAAAAAAAACAAATTTACCAGCAATACATCTTTGAAAAAAAAAAAAATTACCAGCTATACATTTTTGAAAAAAAAAAAATTTACCAGCTATACATTTTTGAAAAAAAAAAAAATTTACCAGCTATACATTTTTGAAAAAAAATAAAACAATCCATTTTTTAAAAGAATATTACCAGCAATAATCTCGGCATTAAATAACCCATTAAAGTTGATATACCGTCAAAAAAAACGAACCAAACCAAAACCTTTTCCAAGGTTATTTACGCGCAAGTGAATATAACGAACCCGACTGGAATTCGAACTTGATTCTCCGATTTCTCATTCATAGACGTTATTCATCACACCACCCGCACATACCAGCTTACAGTACCTGGTATTCCCAAGAGGTGACCCATCTATGTACTGACCAGTCTCGACGCTACTTAACTTTCGTTGGCTTGGTTTGTTTGGTTTGGTTTGTTTTACGGCATATCAATACCAATAGATCATTTAATGCCGACAACATTTTTTTTCCTGGTAATATTTTTATTTTGTCAAAAATCTATTTCTGGTAATATTTTGTCCCCAAAAATGTATAGCTAACAATATTATTATTAAAAAAAAAACTTATTCCTGGTAATATTTTTTTTTTCAAAAACGTATAGCTGTTAATAGTTTTTTTTTCTGAAAAAAAATTATTTCTGGTAATAACTTTTTACAAAGTATTTCTGGTATTAAAACCTATTTTTACACACTAATAATGCCTTTTATCTCAGTTTCGCGATTAACTATTTGCCCATAGCTGAGACCATAACAGGTGCTACCACCTCGAATCAGGTTGGACCTGGGAACACCAGCAATTAAAACGTGGTTCCACACTCCTCAAAACCTCCTGATCAGAGGCCTTGCTGTCGGACGTAGTTTATCGTCTTACCCAGGACGCGGATGTAGTTTATCGTCATACCCAGGACGCGGATGTAGTTTATCGTCTTACCCTGGACGCGGATGTAGTTTATCGTCTTACCATGAACGCGGATGTAGTTTATCGTCTTACCCTGGACGCGGATGTAGTTTATCGTCATGAATATTTACAGAATTTGCGCTCTCCATGATATAATTAATTTGTGAAAAAAATATTAATAATCTTGTGGAGTAATTTTTTTTCTTGTAATGAAAAAAATAACCCGATTTTTCCCCTTTTTGCTTATTATTATTAGTCCATTTCTTGAAAATTCAAAATAACTGTTCCTTGTTTTATTTTCAGATTTGTTATTGACTGATCTCTTCACTAGAAGAGAAAATAAACTGTGTTCTTTAGTTGACTGCATGAAAATCTGCAGCCAAAGCCCAAAGGAGATTTAGAACTCATGCCTAGATATAACCGTAAGTTCTGTGCTAAGAGTTTCTTCTCTCCAACTTTTCACTGAGACCTTATTTGTCACCCGCTACGAGAGAGTCCGATATACAGTGCAACCCGGATATGAGAGTTGTCGGGTCAGGAGAAGACGTCTCTTATATCCGGGTTTCTCTTTGATCTATTTTGTTTAGGTAAGTATGGCTCTAATTTGAGACCAGAGATAATCTATCTTATATCCGGGTTTCTCTTATATCAGGGTATCTTATATCCGGGTTACACTGTATATAAAAGTTGCGATGGGTAAATTGTCGCTATATCATATTTTTAATTTCACGCATGCGCATTGTTTTGATTTGATTGTGTCGACTGCTCAGGATAGTAGGGTTAGTTGGGCACCGTCTGTGAGTCTTGCTTTTCAGTCAGCTTTGACCTTCAAAAATGTAAATGCAATATCAATCGTTATCTTCCGTCTTCTTAATTCTTGTTCTTTTCTCTTCTCCCTCCTTAATAATGTTTTCTTTTTCCTCATATTCCCTCACACAAAGTAACCTCTTGCGTCTTAGTGTCTTTATTTCCTTGCTTGGGGTGAAATAATTAAAAAAAAAGAAACAATAAAGAACAACCACACAAGAATTCCATATCCAAGTGGATGAAAATGTTTCAAGTATCAGGTTCTTTTAATGATAAGATATGGATTGGTAGACCAAGTGTAACTATAGCGTCCGTAGAACAACAACAATACATTTAATGATAAGTTCTTTTATTTTCTTATGCATTTCACAGATTAACTCAATCAGTTGTTACAGAACTATTAATATTTAATATTTAACGTTCCACACAGACGTTATGAACCCTTACATTCATGAACACTCGGCCAGTTAACCGAAGTAAGTAGATTAAAATTAGATTTTGTAATAGCTAACAAGAAAAATAAAAGGACCGCACAGTATTTACAGAGCGTTCCCACACTATTCACGTTCAACGACACTTGAACTTAACTATCATTCATTACTTTAATTGGTTGATTAATTGATTCGTTTTTTACGGTTTATCAACCCTTTGCAAGTTATTTAAGGCTACAAAATATTTTTTATTTATTTATCTATTTCTTTTTCTTTTTTGAGATAATAATAATTTAGTGATAAAAATTGTAATAATTAACCCATAGCTGGGGGAGAAGCGGTGGCCTCATATCTTTCCCAATGGTATTTCTGCATAAGTGAATATGACGAACACAACACGGATTGGAATACGACTATCCGATTAACGATTCCTATCCATTATCTATTAGTGGAACCGCACATCCAAACTTACAGCACCTGTATTTCCAAGCTGTCACCCATATGAGGACCGACCAAATTCGACGTTGCTTAACTTCGGTGATCGTACGGGAGCAGTGTTTCAACGTAAGCCATACCACTCGCACATCAAAGCGTACAGCAGTTGGTATTCACAAGTGTTCACCCATTCAGGTGCTGACCAGGTTTGACCTTGCTTAACTTCAGTGATCGTACGGGAAGCGATGTTTCATTTCAAAGGGATGTGCCCGTAAGCCATACCACCCGCACATCCAAACTTAGAACCTGTTATTCTTGGTACTGAACAAACTCAACGTTGCTTAACTTCGGTGATCGTACAAGAACGGATGTTTCAACGGGGTGTAGCCTTAAGCCATACACCCCGCGCATCTACGCTTACTGCACCTGGCATTTCCGAGCGGTCACCCATCTTGATACTGACCAGGCTCGACATTGCTTAACTTCGGTTATCGTAAAATCCGGTGTTGAAACTGGATGTGGAAGCACCGAATGCCGGTAATGAGATAACGCCACCTTTTCGAAATTGGCAATTTGTCATTTTGTCCTCTGCCACGCGGCTGTTGCAAAAGATCCCTGTTTTGGTATCCGCACCCGAGTCACGACAGGAAAAATAAGGGTTCATGGTTAACATGGTAATATCTATCTACACACACACACACACACACACACACACACACACACACACACACACACACACACACACACACACACACACACATATATATATATGTTGTAACCTAAGGAAGGTTACTGAATAAAATAATCACACAAAGGTTGGTAATGAACGATAATACTTAAGACAAGAACAACACATATACGATTCGCCAGCGGCGCACAGAAGATATAGTCAACTGAAAGTGAGTCAAGTGAATTCCACAATGAATCTCCAACTGCGGGACATCTACCAACCGTCCCACGCGGTCAGATGTGGCAGAAGGGCGAATATAATGTGGCCTATACGGACCCATATGTTCGGCCAAAAATTCCCCATAGACCCCCGTATAAAACGGGGCCGGGTAGCTGTTTCCCTCGACAAGAATCTGCCCTTCGACATAGCCTCGTCTGGGGATCCTCATCTTGTTTTCACCATATTATATATATATTTAATAAAAATAAAGAATTGTATGAAAATGCTCTCCATAAAAGTAGCTTTAAAAATAAATTTTCCTACTTAAACCCCATAAGTAACACAGAAGTATTGGTTGTATACATGGAAATTGAAAAAGAAAAATTATATGGCCTCGCCAATACTAATATCGGACAGCATTTTCTGAAGTTAATAAATAATCATTTTCGCAAAAACAACCCTCTAAGTAAGATCTTCAATAGGAAAATGATCAAAATAATATATTCCTGCACCAATAACATGTAGAAAATTACCAATTCCAAAATAACCAACTCTCATAATAACTATATCTTAAGTAAATTCCATTTGATAACAATAAACCTGCCACCCCCGTAATTGTAGAAATAGTGAAAATTGTCCAGTTGAAGGAAAATGCAGATGTACTAAGGTGATATACCAAGCAACCAATTACCCAAAAGAAAATAGGTTAAATCATAAGGTTTACAGTGGAATTTCCGCGGGGGAATGGAAACAAAAACTTTACACCTATAGGCACTCTTTGATTAACCCCAAATTAAAATATCAGACAGCTCTTTGCAAACAAATTTGGGACTTGAAGGAGAAAGGTCTGAAACCTCAGGTAGACTGGACAATTATAGGTTTCACTCATACTCCTGATAGTCTTAGGAATAAGTGGGACATATGTTTAGAAGAGAAAAGTAGAATAATAAAATTCAATAATCAAAGCAAACTATTAAATCAAAGGAATGAATTAGTTATAAAATGTCGTCATAAAAGTAGTTTTAAACTTCTGTAATATTATTGATCTTATTTCGCAATTACCTAACCCTTCTAATGTTAAAGATATTATTATAGTTATTTCTTTATTGTACCTTCTCCTTATCAATCCTATCTTATAAATATCCACTACTCTATGAAGTCCCTTTTCTTTGATTAATTAATTCTTTATCCTTATATTTTCAATTTTTTTTAAAATAAGTTTTTTCTTTTTTATATATTACTGGGTATGTTTTGTATGCTTTAAAATTTTAAATAGATAATATATTTATCTTTAAATTATTTTTATTTTTATTCATTAATAAAATTATTTTTATATATTCTTTTTTAATATAAACTAGCTAAATACGATTTATTGCTAATCTTGTTATACATCTTATTTGAAAGCACAATTTGGTATTTTTTAGTAATAACAATTTTTTTATATAATTGATAATTAAAAATTTCGTTTTAGAAAACTTCTTTTTCGTCCTTCCTTTAGTTTCACTTCATCATTCTTATAGCCCCAATATGGGGGCTTAAAGCTGGGTTGAATTTGTGAAACATCTTTCCTTTTAAGAGAGATAACTTCCGCCCTCCGCTTACCACTACTCGGGCAGTCTGTCCTGCCGAGGCTTTGATATGGGTGGGCTTTGTATCACCTTTTCAACTGCTGTCTTTGTTAAATATTAAATTTTAAATCTCTAGTCCCGACACTGAATACAGTTGAATAAGACTGACGTACTCGTCATCAGCTGAAACAGACAATACTCATGAAGTAATTTTTGATTTCTCTGTTGTGTAATATATATATATATATATATATATATATATATATATATATATATATATATATATATATAATGGATTCTCCCGTCGTTTCGACTTATGAGGATCTGACAGCTTAATTGATTCAGTTATGAAATTTTGAGCGATAATCTTAAGTGGCATTTAAGACCCGCTAGTGATTTACAAAGGAGGCCACATATGGAGCAAGTGTGAGGATTGTGAGATGAGATCACTGTTAGATTGGTTGACCTTTTAGATCTTGCTCTCGCTTCTTGAAGATGATTCAGACAAGCAGATTGAAAATTGCTGAGTCCACTAAAATACGTTGATCTCCATTCTACCCGCTCCAAGGCTAAGAGCTCAAGGGTGTTATTTGGTATATAGACTGTCTTTGTATCTTACCCATGGGCGTCCTACATTCCTGTACACCTGATCTAATGCATATATATATATATATATATATATATATATATATATATATATATATATAACAGACAACGAATGTCTATTATGTTTGATCATGAGCCGTTCTGATATATGCATATTTGCTTTAATTTCGAGAATATTACTATTAAAACATCAATATTAAACCCACTATTTAACCAAAAATATTATTAGCATCTACCACTCCTGTACCTTTTCATGACATCCTAACTATTAAGTTATACTCTTGTAACCAAAAGTATAACAATTACAAACATGAGGAAACAACACACAAAGACATAATAGGTAGAAATGTTAAACCGATTAATTATAATAAACAAGTTAAGCTCATCATATATTATAACAAATTTAAAATAAATGACATTATAATCTCTAATAACCCTATAATCACACATCTAAAGCTTCTACAAAAAAACAAATGTACTGTATCAATGTACATGCCCGTTCATAGACTGTATCTCTGATACTAATAATAAACCACTATATATATTGGTTTTACTACAACAACGCTATCCCGTAGACTTTCTGATCTTAGTTCTTTTAAACAATATTTCTTAGAAAAACACAGCCATATACATAATATTAGACAAATACTAGTTGATAACACAACAATACTCACGCATACACAGTAAAATACCTTCAGATATTGGAGGCCATCTACATAAAAACAAAGCAACCCAGACTAAACATAAATTTCAAACTAGTCACAACATATTACATTTCATCTAAACATATGGTTCTGTTGTTAATATTTCGTTCTCTCACGTGGTACGATGGCATAGAAGCGCATTACGAATTTACGACCTGCGTCTGCTACTCCACGACCGTTATCTTCGCATAGAAATTTTCTATGTAAATATAATATATTTGTTTAAATGTCCATATAACCCCTTTGAAGATGGCTCATGTAAGCCGAAAGCTTAGTTCGAGGAACGGCATAATAAAAAAATATCCAAATGTTGGACAGTTTTTGTCTTTATATTCTCGGGAAATTAATGTAACTATACGAAGTTTAGAACGGCTCATGATCAAACATAATAGACATTCGTTGTCTGTTATATTTAACAATATATGTTTACTAATCACCTGCTACCCCAATACACTACATATATATATATATATATATATATATATATATATATATATATATATATATAGTCTTAAGGTGTGCTATATTTATGGGATAAAGTGCTCAATATCAGAGATAGAGCGTGTGTAAATATAAAAGTGAAGATAGAAGTAAAAAATTAGAGGCGACAGTCTGTTTCATGTTAGACGCAATCGTCAGGCCTCGAGTGCTGTTATTTTTCTCGGCTAATTATATATACGGGTCAGTGGTGCATTGTGGCTAGTCTATTTTGACGGTTATTTTACCGGAAGTCGTTTATTTGCTTATTTTTTTATTTGGGTTAAATTATTTTGCATGTTTATATTTATTTTTATTTTTTATTTTTTTATTTTTGTTTCTTTGTTTTAATTTGATGGGTGTTTTTATTAACATAGTAAAAATTGGTTTTTTATATTGCTTATTTAATAGTTTGTTTTTGTTTGGGAAGATAATTAAAGCTATATATATATATATATATATATATATATATATATATATATATATAAATATATATATATATATAACTATCTAATGGATTTCCTATTTCCTACCATCTGCGAGATTCATGTAAGCATTTGATTAATATTACTCTCTTTTTCATTGTGCTTATGCCGACATTCAATGGTATGACGAAACAAGCCGTTTGTAAGACCGCTGAATAAAGTACTTACACTGCCCAATAGTATCTTTAGTTAAGCAGTAGAAAATTTAGGATAAATTTGATGTATAAAGAATATATTGCGCCAAATAATTTTCAGGTCTAGCCGCTTTTATTTTCTATCTTGTACCTTATTCGAAGATGACTTTTACTTTTATCAATTCATCCCACGCAAGGCGTAATGCCACTAAGAATCAGGTGCTACTGTGAAAGAATAAGTAGTCTTTAGAAGGAACCGGGAAGCCAGTCCTGACCAGGAACCAAGTGATAAATCACTTATCCTGTTCAAAAGACTCAGGTGTGGTGTGAAGCGGACTAGGAACCAAAGTGACGAAAATACATGATTATGCCAAATGTTTTTGTCATTCCAATCTGAATTCGGCTTCTGACGCATCGATCTGTTATTCAAATGCGTTCTTCTTTTAATCTTTTTGCTAATCGCACTCTCGGAAACCATTTTTTACATTGCCACCAGATATAACAAAAAGCAGACCGAAACGTAAAACATATTTATCGAATGCAGAAGAGAAGCTAACAAGAATGAAATGCCAGTTGTCTGAAAGATTTAAGATTAATAACAACAGACACTTGTCCAACCGAATCAGTTATCCATTAATAGCTTAGAGGATAGATGCAAAGATAAAATATCACAGTGAAAAAAGGTTGATTAAATGCTTATTATACATAATGACACATCAGACGTAAGCAAAATATATTTCACTGGTGTCTCTAATCTGGATTTACGGCAACAGTTAGAAGAATAATGGAACAGTAATATCACTAGGGCATCATTGATTTTGCAAGCATAAAAACATATTGACGACAATGAAGTTAAGAATTTTCTAATAATATTATGTTATACAGTGTAACCGGGATATAAGAGAGTTGTCGGGACCGGAGAAGAAGTATCTTATATCCAGGTTTCTCTTATATCCGGGTTTGGTCTATTATATATACATTAACACAGGCTCTAATTTTGGACCAGAGAAAATCTCTCTTGTATCCGGGTTTCTCTTATATCCGGGTCAAGCAATATCAATAATTATCTGTATATTAATATGCTGGCCACGCGTCGAAAGGCAGAGATAGACATCAGTCAGTTATGTGCCATGCGTGATACACGCTTATGCGGTCAAGTATCTTTCGATACATGACTGACGAGGCAGATTTTTTTTCATTCAGTAGGTTACCATATATTTCTGTGGTAGACCAGTTGCCATCCAAGGCCATAGAACCCGGTCTGTCCTGATATTTACCCATAACTGGGGGGGAGAAGAGGAGGATTCATACCTTTCCCAAGGGTATTAGCACGTAAGTGAATGTAATGGATTTGACTGGAATTCGAACTCGTGTCTCCGAATCCTCAGTCCGATCCGCTGTGTCCATTACTTCACTGTACGAGGTGGACATAGGGAAACAGAAAGAGAGAATGAAAGATATAGGAGCGTAGAGTGACAAAAAAAAAGAAAAGAAAAACAGGGTGCGATACAGACAGCGATTAAAGGGTTAATTTTAGATAAACGCAGTTGTTTGCAGTGAGGGGTTAAATTATCTTTTGAAGACAAATTCGCCCTGAACTGCAACTGACATTTTGATATTAAAAATATTCTATTAATAATTGTAATCATTTTGTGATATAATAAAAAAAAAAATGATGGTGTTCTTAACAAAAATCCTATTAAACCCACACTGTATATGTCTATATTTCTGAGATGAGATATTATGTACATTATTTACAATATTCAAACTATTGTCCTCATCTTTGTCGCCATATTTATTACAACGTTTCCGCCTTTCAGTATCTGTTTATATTTCTGAGATGAGGTATCATGTACAATATTTACATTATTCAGATTATTGTCCTCATCTTTGTCGCCATCTTTATTACAAAGTTTCGGCTGTTGTACCTTTCGGCCTTCTTCAGGTGGTTGGAATGTCGAACTGATCCCTTTATTTCGCTCACTGGGGTAGACTGTTCTAGTTCTACGTGCCATGTTTTATTGGATGTTAGTTATCAGTTATCTCCTGTTAATGCCCTTCTGAACGTTCTCCACCGCCTTAACAATAGTCCGAATAATATAAATAGTGTACATAATACTTCATCTCAGAAATATAGACAGATACTGAAAGGCCGAAACATTGTAATAAATATGGCGACAAAGATGAGGAAAATAGTCCGAATAATGTAAATAGTGTACATAATACTTCATCTCAGAAATATAGACATATACTGTAGGGCCGAAACGTTGTAATAAATACGGCGACAAAGATGAGGACAATTGTCCGAATAATGTAAATAGTGTACATAATACTTCATCTCAGAAATATAGACAGATACTGAAAGGCCGAAACGTTGTAATAAATATGGCGACAAAGATGAGGACAATAGTCCGAATAATATAAATAGTGTACATAATACCTCATCTCAGAAATATAGACAGATACTGAAAGGCCGAAACTTTGTAATAAATATGGCGACAAAGATGAGGACAATAGTCCGAATAATATAAATAGTGTACATAATACCCCATCTCAGAAATATAGACAGATACTGAAAGGCCGAAACGTTGTAATAAATATGGCGACAAAGATGAGGACAATAGTCCGAATAATATAAATAGTGTACATAATACCTCATCTCAGAAATATAGACAGATACTGAAAGGCCGAAACTTTGTAATAAATATGGCGACAAAGATGAGGACAATAGTCCGAATAATGTAGTGTACATAATACCTCATCTCAGAAATATAGACAGATACTGAAAAGCCGAAACGTCGTAATAAATATGGCGACAAAGATGTGGACAATAGTCCGAATAATGTAAATAGTGTACATAATACTTCATCTCAGAAATAGAGACATATACTGTAGGGCCGAAACGTTGTATTAAATATGGCGACAAAGATGAAAACAATAGTCTGAATAATGTGAAATTCAGATTGTGTTGAGCGTCTGACAGAGAAACTAAAAGAGAGAGGAGCATAGGAAGTAAAAGAGAAAGACAGAGAAAGTTACGAAGAGACAGAAAGTGAGGTTTGAGAAGGAGTTATCTTAGATAAAGCTAGTTGTTTTTACTGAGGAGTTAAATCATGCAGTGTGCCCTAATGATCTGAGAGGACATTTCCGTAATTTTAAGAGAGACAGTGTAACACGAAGAGAAAATAAAAACACAATAAACATTCTACACAAGTAGTAGGACTCACCCACATCAGTACTGGAAAGCGCGATAACAATCACTGGATCTGAGAAATTTATTTTCCTGAACACCATTTACATCATTCGGACTATCATCCTCATCTTTCTTGCCATATTTATCCCAACGTTTCGGCCGTTGTACGCCCCAGCCTTCTTCAGGTGGTTGGAATGTCGAACAGAACCCTTTATTTCGCTCACTGGGGTAGACTGTTCTAGTTCCACGTGCCATGTCTAATGGAAGTCAGTTATAAGTCATCTCCTGTTAATTCACCTCTCCAAGTTTTCCACCGACTTAACCAGGTATTGAACTCACACTCTTTGGGTCCTGTCACTGGATCTAACCAACGCCTTTAGCCACATCTGTGTATGAATATCTGGGACTTATAAATTAATGTCTTGATCAACCGTTTTTACCACTGCTCATATTGCAATTTTTGGTGTTATCATGGCATGTTTTTTATCAGAGCTCATATTGCAACAAACATGAGGACAATAGTCCGAATAATGGAAATAGTGTACATAATACCTCATCTCAGAAAAACAGACAGATACTGAAGGATCGAATAATGTAAATAGTGTACATAATACCTCATCTCAGAAATATAGACAGATACTGAAGATTCGAATAATGTAAATAGTGTACATAATACCTCACCTCAGAAATATAGACAGTTATTTTCCTGTAAAAATTGTTTTAAGAGAAATAATTTATAAATTTCGGTCGGAGCCAGTAATGGCTGTGATACCACTATAACCATGTCGGTTTTCTTATACGATTTTATCGCCGCCAGGAAACGAACCTGTAGTCATTTTCCTTCAGGGAAAGCGCTTGTCAAGCCGAAGCTGCTACAGTTTCTCTACGGAGGTCGCACTCATTTTATGCTTACAAATTATAAAAATATATGAATATTGGAATTCATTGGCAATTAGCTGATATTGTGCCAACCTTTCCAAAGAAAACAATTCGTTGGTTTTTGTCAAATTGTTTAGTGTTCTTTCTTCATTCTAGATTTCTTCATCTGTTATCGCTTGGCTAATAACAGATTAAATTACTCTTGTAAATAAACTAAAAAAGTCTAACATTTTCTTGCTGTTAAAATTATAAACATAGCTTTTTAAAACAATAAATATTGCCGAGAGATTAAAAAGTGTATACGGTAAAAGCGTGGCAAGGGAATTGCCGACCGTTTGATACAACGACATTTTTTTTTTGCTGTACGAAGCTGAAATTTCAATGCTTATATCAATAAAGATATAAACAGTTAAGTTTTTATACCAGAAAATGAAATAATAATTGTAATAAATGCTACTAATAATAACGATAAAATAATAATAACAAGCATATACAGTTGAACCTCTGTTCACTAATTTAATTCGTTCCTGAAGGCCGTTCATAACTTGAAATGTTCGTAAAGCGAAACTATTTTTCCAATAGGAATCAATGTAGAGAAAAAAATCACAGTACTATAAAATTGGAAAAGAACAGCACAGGACAACACACGAATGTATGTTACAATTTTTGTGTACTATTATATACTAGTGAGCAAAGCCAAATGACTGGCCTCACTTTATAGTTCCCCCCAAATAAAGGTTAACCAATCAGAAGGCGTAAAATATTAAATCCGTCTTAACGGCCATTTTGGTTACTCTCTACGAATGTCCAATGCGAACCTGTCAGAACCAAAGATGACCAGACCAGAAGAAAGAACTATGCTCTGCTACTGAAACGAGATATCCACTGCTAACCTGAACTACGCTTCCCTACTGTCTTCGAAATATTCACTGCCAACCTCTGGATTCTATACTCAAAGATTACCGTCATCATGGTTAACAATGTATACAACATGGCGGTCGATTCAGAAATTATTCCGTTCGGGTTAACTCGGTTCGATTCGGTTCGGCAATGTTGTTCGTGAACCGAAATTATGTTCGATAACCGAGGCATTTTCATCTCGAATTGTCTGTTCGAAAATCGAATTGTTTGACTTGTGAGACGTTCGAGAACCGAGGTTGCACTGTATTGATAATAAGACTAATAATATTCATCGTATATTAGAAGGCCTTTTGAACAAGTAAAAGTAGTTGAGATATTATTAGAATGATAACAATAATATAATTAAGATGACAGTAGCATTAATAATTGACGTTTTACGGATTATCAACCCTTTGCATATTGTTGAAAGCTGAAAGAATGTTTTGTATTGTCAGAGTACCTTCCTTCTTTTTTTGCGAGCGAACAGTTACAAACTCACATCGTAATATTAATAAAGGACCCGAATGAAGAACAGTACCAAGAATCATTATGTAGAAACATCTTCCTCGAATGAGGTTCAAATTCCATTGTTTCTGTTGAGTCATAATAATTTCCATTTATTGCTTTGATTTTTCAGGAATTCATTCAAAAATACGCTTTTAAGTAGGCACCCGAGGGGGTCGTCAGTGATGTTTTGACTTGGTTCATCAGGGAGTTTCGGGTCTTTCAACATCATACTCCCCATCACCAAATCGACCCAATCAGGGAAGATCAATCCCTGATTCACCCTCACAGTGAAACGCTAACAGCTACTCTGGCCTTTTTAAAGAATTAGACGAAGAACGACCACGTATTCCGCACATCCGATTGGATGTTTGTACAACCAATCAGCTGCGCGAACTATCTTTTAAATGGCCCGCAGTGGGGACTGGCTTCTTTTCTTTTGGTGGATAGCAGTTTCAATGGATAACCGAGGAGGTAATCTTAATATTCCTAAGTTTAATCCCTTCCCTAAGTATTGTATCGTTTAAATATTTGCCGTTTGTATTTTATTTGTGCTTTCTTTGAGGGAGGGAACTTAAACTCAACCCTACTATGACATTTTATCGTTTAGCCCGATTCTTAAAATTTATTACAGGATAACTTTAAATGGATATATTCACTAAATTTAAATAATTGTCCATGAACATAGAGTATATTTCTTTTCGTTTACACACAAAAATAAAATTAAAAATAAAATAAAATAAAGTAAAATAAGCACCATAATATTTCTTAACATTGATTTTAAACTATTTACAAATTTAAAGTCGTTTAAATACAATAGACTACGAAATACACCTGGAATATATTAAGTATTGAACTTCGCATTATACATACATACATATATATATACACACACACACACACACACACACACACACACACACACATAAACACACACACACACACACACATATATATATATATATATATATATATATATATATATATATATATGAATCGCTTAAAACCGATAACAAACTAATAAGTAAGAATGTGTAGGTTGTTGAATTTACCTATTTTTTCTATCTTATGACGTGTTAGCATTCCCCAGTATTCTGTTGCGGGTTGCTATCCACTTATGTTTTTAATTTTTTAAAATACCCCATGCAAGGTAGTAAAGCCACTAAGACACAAGGGAATACGGGATATGGAAGAATTAGGAACAGAAACATTAATAATGAATGGGAATAGAAAAGTGTAATCAGGAGGACATTAGATAGAGATTGACATTGCATTTAAATTTTAGCAAAAAAAAAGTTGTCTGGAAAACATGGAGCCGGAAGGGAGTTCCACAAGCGAGAATTGCGAGAAAAGAAACTGTTAGCATAGAACTTACGGTTAAATCTAGCCAGCTCAAGTGTACGAGATCTCGATTCCAGTCAAGTATTGTACGTAAATTTATAGTGTATCTACCATAGCAAAAAGTATTTTAATCGGTATCCTCAACAAGCATTGCAGTACAACCACTAGCACACAAGGAGATACAGGGTGTGGCGGAATTAGGAACAGTCACATTAGTAATGAGGAGAAAGAGAAAAAAGCAATCAGGAAGACAGTAGATAGCGATTGACATTATATTTTTGCAGATTAATGTTGGCTGGAAAGCATGGAACCGGAAAGAAGTTCCACAAGCGAGAATTGCGAGAAAAGAAACTGTTAGCATAGAACTTACGGTTACATCTAGCTAAATAGGCAAAAATTGTTTAGAATTACAATAGAGAGGAAATTGTGGAGAGCTATGATGTGCCACGTCTTCAAAGGACATGATATAAAAGAGAACATCGTTTGTTTATTTTACAAATAAGTACATTTGTGTGTGGCACAACGTCGAGGCGGTGGTGGAGATAAAGGTTGTCAACATTGTCTTTCCTACAAGCGACAAAAGAAACTGTTAACATAAAATTTACGATTACATCTTGCCAGCTCAACTGTAAATTGATGAGATTTTGAAAAAATCTAGATACCATGAGCGAAAAGCTCACCCGAATAATTATCATGAAAGTATTTATAGAAAAGACACAGAGAGACAACCTTACTGCGGTGGGAAATGATATGAGATTCATTATCAAAGTCCAGATTTATAGAGGATTCGGAATAGAATCTAAATTGCCTGTTAACTTTTTGTGCCAGGAGATACTGGAAAATCACGTCGGGGTTGAAGAAGCGACTTGAAGCAACAGACGTAGTTTTACAGAAAATCCAAGGAGATGAGCAACGACGAAGTTTTAGAGAAAATGGGAACAAAAAAGACATTTGCACATGACATCAGAAAGTAAGAGATTGTTGACATTACTAGGCCAAAGAGGGAAGAGGGCTTGGAAAAAATGATACTCACAGGACAGATTGAGGACAAGAAGGACAGAGGAAAACAACGCATAACCTCTCTAATAAGCTTGAGGAAATGGATGGCAGAACAGGGTTCAGAAGAAATTGCAAATAGACAAAAATTTATTAGGAGCAACAAAGGACAGAAAAATTGCGGAGAGTATCGATGGCCAAAGAATGAGGAGGAGGAGCTTGGAGAAGGAGGAGGAGGAGCTTAGAGGAGGAGAAGAAGAAGGAGGAGGAGCTTGACAAAGAAGTAGGAGGAGGAGTAGCTTGATGAAGAAGGAGGAGGAGGAACTTGAAGAAGGAGGAGGAGGAGGAGAAGCTTGAAGAAGAAGAAAATGGAGGAGGAGAAGCTTGAAGAAGGAAGAGGAGGAGCTTGAAGTAGAAGAAGGAGGAGCTTGAAAAAGAAGAAGAAGGAGAAGGAGTAGCTTGCAGACGAAGGAAAAGAAGAAAGAGGAGGAGGAGGATCTTGAAGTAGGAGGATGAGGAGGAGCTTGAAAAAGAAGAATAAGGAAGAGGAGGAGGATCTTGATGAAAAGAAGGAGGAGGAGGAGGAGCTTGAAGAAGAAGAAGAAGAAGAAAGAGGAGGAGGAGCTTGTAGAAGAAGAAGGAGGAGGAGCTTGAAGAAGAAGAAGAAGAGGAAGAAGAAGAAGAAGGAGGAGGAGCAGCTTGAAGATGAAGGAGGAGGAGTAGGAGGAGCTTGAAGAAGAAGAAGAAGAAGAAGAAGAAGAAGAAGAAGTTTATGCAGTTTACGGAGGGTTTAGAGAATATCCTGTTTAAGGCGTTCATAGATTACAATTTTAATCTTGGCCTGTGTATCACGGCTAAAACTTAGAGTTTAAAGATAATTATATATTTTAAAATGTTTTCAATTTACAGAAATACGTATACAGACAATTTAACCTCCTGGAGATGGGCTTAGGTGAGACTGAAAGTACTTAGGAAAATAAAAATTATTTGAAAGAACATTTTGGTAATTTTATTAATTTTCTACGGCTACCAGGAAATTGACTCGTAGACTCGAAAGAATTTAAACAAAAATAAACAAAATTAGTATGTTTAAATAATTTAACCAAACCTGTTTGAATGAAAATATCCTACCTAAATACACACACACACACACACACACACACACACATATATATATATATATATATATATATATATATATGACGATTGCACTAGCATGAAACAGACTGTCGCCTCTAAGTGTTGACTTCTATGTTCACTTTTATATTTACACACGCTCTATCTCTGATATTGAGCTCTTTATCCCATAAATATAGCACACTTTAAGACTATATTTATTCATATATATATATATATATATATATATATATATATATATATATATATAAGAAACTAAAGTTATTTTATATTTGTATCTCGCTCTCTCTCTCTCTCTCTCTCTCTCTCTCTCTCTATATATATATATATATATATATATATATATATATATATATATATATATATATATATATATTTGCCCCTGAAAGCATTATTTCGGTTGAGCTTTCGGTGCTTATGTCATAATACATCTAGCATCTAATTGGAATTGGAGAATTCTTCCTGTTTTATTCAAAGAACGGCTCAGATTCCTTTCTGTTTAAAATGCAATCTGTTCGGTTGATTATGATCACATGATCAGGAATAATTAATTTTTGCGCCCAAAATTGATCGTCATAAAATGTTGTCGTCAAATATTAGGTGTGTCATGGTTCAGTTAGCATGGCTTATCAAACAAATAATCAGTGACAAATTTCCGTTATTAATCTGTAGCGGTCAATATTGTTATTAAATAAAAACTGTATTTATTAAACATAAATGGAAAAGTTTACCACAATTCAGTGACCCCCAGTATTTTAGAAAGAATTTTGAATTTGTGTCTATATGTGTGTGTATAAACGTGCCTATATTTGTAAATAGAGGCGTCCATACACGACATTATCAGTAAATAAGAGCAGAAGAAGAAGTAGACAACTGCTAGAAGTGAGTCAAGTGAATTCCACAATGAATCTCCAACTTCAGGTTATCTACCAACCGCTTCACGCAACCAGATGTAGCAGAAGGCCGAATTTTGTCTGGGGAATCCGAGCCTGTAGGCTCGGCCAAAAATTTCAAGTAGACCCCGTATAAAACGGAGTCGAATAGCTGTTTCCTGAGACGAGACTTTGCCCTTCGACATGGCCTCGTCTGGGGATCGTCTCTGCCCGGAAGCAGAGAGTTTGACCAGCGCAGCTGGAGACGAATCTCCAAACGAATCTCCAAATGCAGGATATCTACCAACCGCCCCACGGGGTCAGATTTGGCACAAGGCCGAATTTAATGTGGGGTATCCGAGCCCGTATGCTTGGCCCCAAAATTCCCCGTAGGACAAAACGGGGGCAGGTAGCTGCCTCCCGAGACGAGACTCTGCCGCTCGACACAGCCCCGCCCGGCACCACCTCTGCCCGGTGGATTGAGGAAACTTGATTATTTGATTATCGCTGGAACAATACTTAATATTTTTCGTGTATTGGGTCATGTGAACGACTAAGCACTTGTTGAGTATCACGTGATAAAAAAACGACATGAACTGATGACGTCAGATCCTTTAGTGCATTTTAATGTTGTCAGAACTAGTATGGCGGTTCTTGTCCGTTCATCTACACAGACAATCTGAAGCAAGACATCTTGAACTTTAATTTTAAAACAAGTAGACCTTTAATTTGATATTCCAGGCACGATATCTTGGCTGTAAATCCACACCGATGATTGTAAACAAGTCATCTTGTCTGTTAATCCAAACAGATGATTTGAAACAAGGCATTTTGTCCGTCAGTCAAAATAGACGATTTAGAATAAAGAAAACAAGTTTATTCTTCGTCGTCTCTTTCAATTGCTATTTTGTAATAAGTCGAGAAATCTCAGTTACAAAATTGCCTTTTGTTTATAGACGGAGACATCGGTAGACTAAAGGCCGTTGCGCAAAGTGATAATGTTTCATTTGTCACAGTGTTATATGTCCATCAAATCTCTGAGATAACAGGAAGTAGGTAGATATCATAGAAACGATGTTGAAAAAAATAAATAAAGATAAAAAGGAAGAGGAAATAAAATGAAAAATGGAAGTCGGCCATGAGGCAGGAAGAGGACAAAAGAGGAAGAGGATTAAAGAAACATCTACTGGACAAGAAAATAGGAATCATCCATGTACATATATATATATATATATATATATATATATATATAAACAGTCTCTTTCTCTCTCTACACACACACACATATGTATATATATATATATACAGTGTAACCCGGATATAAGAGTGATTTTCTCTGGGCCTAAATTAGAGCCTTACTTACCTAAACAAAATAGACCAAACCCGGATATAAGAGAAACCCGGATATAAGAGACTTATCCGGTCCCGACAACTCTCTTATATCCTGGTTACACTATATATATATATATATATATAATATGTATATAGTTTCGCTGTATCACAGCTCATCGATGTGGCTAGACGGCCAGTTGCCTCCAACTAGGATCGAAACCCAACTGAATTGGCGTCAGTCGGGATTCTACCACTAAGCTGTTGGCGCACGACAGAGAAGAAGGTGAATTTAAGCATATTTATTTTTCGATGAACACACAGCGACTGAGAGAATTCGATTCGATTTCCCGAAGAGTCTTGCATTATTAGCCGTAATAAATACTGTTTACAAACCCACATTTCCTCCCCAGAGAGCTCAACTAAACAAAATGTTCAGAAGCATATATAAAAGGCAGAAGTTATAGTAGTCCCAGCGAGAGAAAAGTGTGTATATTAAAAAGAAGAGAGAAACCTCAAAAGTTTTTGCTTGTAATGTGGATTTAAAAAACTATTATGTTTCATTTTCTATAATATATATATATATATATATTTATATATATATATATATGTATATGTATATATATATATGTATGTATATATATATATATAAATATATATATAAATATATATATATATATATATATATATAGAATTAGTAATAAAAACATTAACTTACGTGATGATTTTAACATTTTTAACATCCCAAAATAAATAATATTTAGCTCTACTCTGTATTGAGCCCTCTTTTAAATTAAATGTTACGTATAGTGGAATTATAATCCATTTTACATTGATGTGTGTGTGTGCGAGCGCGTGCGCGCGTGTGTATGTGGATGGATATAGACTCTTGTAACATTGGAATCAACATTGTCTGATCATCAAAACCATATGTGGTGAAACTGACAGTCACAATGCAATATTTATTCCTGTAGCCACAACGTTTTTTAATCTCTATTTTTTATGCTCAACAGTCCTCCCACCTAACTATAACAAATTCAAAGCAACACACACACACACACACAGATATATATATATATATATATATATATATATATATATATATATATATATATATATATATATATATGTCGAAACGGCCGTCCAGTGCTTTCTGCATTCTGTTGAGGTTTCTTCTAAAAACTCGATGAATTACTTAATTATGATTATCTCAAATCCGCCTAACAATTTCTTGTATATCCTTGCTTGAACCGGCTTCTAATGCTCTGGATGGAGCGGCTTGGTGATAGTAGTCGTGGCTCTCGGGGGCACAGTTCTTGGTTAAAGGAACTTGGATGAGTTCACTCACGGAATATGTGAATGAGCGACGCTATGTCAAGTTTAATTCGTTACCTCTTCGTTACCGGGGCCCGTGGTTCAGTTGGTATGACGTTTACTTAATAACGTAATTGTCCGGGTTTTAATTCCTGGTAGTGGATGCGCACTGCTGATGAGTCCCAAATATAGGACGAAACGGCCGTCCAGTGCTTGCTGCATTCTGTTGAGATTTCTTCTAAAAAAAACTTGATGAATTACTTAATTATGATTATCTCAAATCCTCGTAATGATTTCTTATATATATATATATATATATATATATATATATATATAAGAAATTATATATAGTTCAGGTAAAAGATCCGTTGGTATATAATCTGGGTGGATCCTAGTAATATTAATTATTAAAACTGATCCACAGAGAGCGCCATCCTTTTATTATAAAAAAGCATAGCAATTTTTACAGAAAAAAAAATTACCTCAGGTAATTTTTTTTTTTTTTAATTTTTGTCTCATGTATGTATTTATGGAGGCGTATATATCGATAAAGATATAGATAGACAAGAGGTACGGTGGAGTAATCGATAGCGGATTGAATTCCAGTTGAATCCATTACATTCATTTAGGTGCTAATACCCTTGGGAAAGTTATTCTCCCTCCAGCTATGAACAGAATGGGTTCTATAGCCGTGGACCGCAGCAGGTCTACGAGAAGAAGAACTCTGAATTCAAAACCTGTGAAGGGAACCTTGAGGTGCACCTGATCTCTGTTTTCTGCGCTTCAAAAAGCGAGATTGGTTTTGCACAAACCCTTCACCACTAAAATGAAATCATATATTCAGGTGTCTGGCTGTCGCTTCCGAGGAACTGAGTCCCTTGACCTCATACATCGAAAAAACAACGGCAGAGTTCAGCATATGTATGTATGTATATAAACACACACATAAATTTGTGTGTCTGTGCATGCATGTGTGTATGTGTGAAATTAAGAATATGTCTGCTTTCAACAACTTTTATACCGTATAAAATTACCACTAACGCAGCATTTATTATAGTAACATAACAAAAATCTTTTAAAATGTGTAACGTTTTAGCCGAAAGCGCTCGCAATCACCAGAAATTTGGACAATTTTCCCATTCATCTATCGCGGAATTGAAAACGCTTTTTACGCATAAAGCAAAAACATAAAAAATCTAAAATAAAACAACCTGTCAGTTATTTAAATATATATATATATATATATATATATATATATATATATATATAATTCATAATAAACAAAAACTTAAACTGCAACTCCAAAAATGTGATTTATGTACTTAAATGCACAAAATGCAAGAAGTCATATATAGGTATCAGCCAACAGCTGAACAACAGAGTCTCCCTGCACAAAAGCAACATAAAATTACCAGACAACAGGAAACTTTGTGCATCACAACACATCTTCAAATGTAACCAGGGCAAATTTAATATCATGCCAATATTTGAAACAGACAATTATTCTTACCTACAAATACAAGAAAAAAACTTTATAAACAAATTTATATCGGAACTAAATAGATCCTGACCCCACACGCAAAAGCACACAACATGCACACATGGTGACCATACCTGAAGAAGGTCGCGAGACCAGAAACACGTGTAGTAAAATTATGGAAAATAAAGCATAATATTTTTTCAAAAAAATCCACATTACAACCAAAAACTTTTGCGGTACGTCTCTTCTTTTTAATATACACACTTTTCTCTCGTTGGAACCACTATAACATCTTCCCCTTATATATATATATATATATATATATATATATATATATATATATATATATATATATGTATTTATTCGAAAAAGTTTGCAATAGGCAGATACATTTTTCCACACATTGTTATAGACAGATAAATACGTCCGTAAAGTATTGTAAAAGAAATGATACCTCGAACTAAAATAAAAAGAGAAAAAAATCGATTTCTCTTACAAAAATGGATAAAAGAGAATGGAATAACAGAGAATAGAATAAATAAAAGGATAAATGAAGGAACATGGCAACAGCATATCGGAATGGCCTTTTGGGATCGGCAAATGACAGATCAGTCAGATTCAGGTGAGGGCTGCCACTGTGAAGATTTGCTATTTCGACAGCGATTTGGCGCCAATTACCGACACTGACACCGAAAGAGCAATTGAGAAGTAACAGATTCGTCACCGCAAGCAAAGACGTATGAACATACATGCATACACACAAGCACACACACACACATATATATATATATATCAGATGAGGGAATCTGATGGTCATGACAAGCGTTGCTAAGTAAAGGGGGAGAATAATGCGCAGATGTTAGAAAATGAAGATTGAAAATGGAACAGATGCAAAATGAAAACAACATATATATATATATATATATATATATATATATATATATATATATATATATATGTGTTGTTTTCATTTTGCATCTGTATATATATATATATATATATATATATGTGTGTGTGTGTGTGTGTGTGTGTGTTTACATATATATATATGTCAAACATTTGAGAATTTTCATTTATTTTTTCTATATAACAATCTCATAGATACACACACACACACACACACACACACACACACACATATATATATTTATTTATATGTGCAAAAAATTCTCAGAAAGAATCTGTAGAAAAAGACAATATGTATAAAGGAAAAAAATCCACAGGAAAAATGTATGTAGTCTTTTTTCATTTATATATATATATATATATATATATATATATATATATATATATATATATATATATATATATATATATATATGTCACTATATAAAGAGAAGTGATTTATATCGTATAAGTTATACGACAAACATACCATATTAATTTACCTATGTATACTGATTAATATACATTGCATATTGTATACTATATATATATATTCTAGCCTAAACAGCCCCCCCAGAATCTTTAAGTATACAAATAGAAAAAATGCCGTAAGAATTTTTGCCGTTAACAATAACATTTTTATAAAAAAACACAGACGACATGCATTTAGCGGATGTCAGAATTTGTTAAAAAATACATCCCTACCCATTAACTATTAACTGATACAACGAAAATTGAAATTGAACAAGCTAGCACCCCTTGTCTCGATGAGTGGATTTCTCTGTATCCTTGGAAACACTCAATTAGGAATCTTTGCCGTGCCTTTAAAACAGTAAATTTAAAAATAAGTTACTCCAAAATTCGCTTGACGAGGAAATTTAAATAAATAAATAATAAATAAATATATAAATTTAATAACAAAATTAAATTCGAAGCTTTTAGCTTCCATTTTTGAAACATGGTTATTACTGTGTAGCGAAAAAAATATTTTAAATCAGTTAATTTATAATATATATATATATATATGCATATATATATATATGCATTTATATATATATATATATATATATATATATATATACATATATATATATATATATATATATATATATATATATATATATATATATATAAAAGATTCAAGATTTAAGAAACAATAGATATTTTTATATATAGTGATCAATATTAAAAAAAATATTAAAATAATATTAAAAATAGTGCGTTAATGATAGTATATGAAAAGTTTACTTAACATTTAAATATTAATTTTATCCCGACATCGATGTTTCTTGGTAGAATTTCCAGTCTTCAGTGGTAGTTTTAAACGGTAAAACCACAATCCTTGAAGACTGGAAATTTTACTAAGAAACATCGATGTCGAGATAGAATTGTTATTTAAAAGTTAAGTAAACTTTTTACATAATATATATATATATATATATATATATATATATATATATATACATATATATATATATATATATATATATATATATATATATGAATGACGCTATATATTTTTGTTATATATCTGGAACAATACTGTTGAAAAATATATGACAAATGTAATTCTCCCCTTCATTGAAAGATTGAGGGCTGCACGTTCTGATTGCTATTAAATAGAATCCGATGATTATACTGGATTTTATTTTGTTATGAGGAGAATAGAAATGTATTATATGGTCTTTGTTGTTTTTAAGGTGGTTGTTAACTAGGAAAAGTAAGGAATTATATTCTTCCATTTCGTATATAGTTCCTGTTGTATGTTGAACTTTGTTTAACTATGCTACCACATTTTCAATGGAAAAGAATCTATCTAAACTCAACGTAAGTTTGTTACTACTGCATCCAAAAGAATAAAAGGCTTAGTCAATATTAAACAAAACAATAATCTAAAACTTGAAGGAGAAATTTGCTCCATCACTAATTGTCACAAAAAGTACACGAGGGAGACCTCAATTAATTTGAATAAAAGGTTATATGAAAACAAATTTGACATTCTATTAAACAGTACATCAAATGCGTTGGTTGCCAACTGTAATGAGATTGACCACAATAGACATAAAAAATGCTAATCTGATCAAAGGAGAAAACAATTGAGTATGACGTAAATGTCTGGAGAGTGCTCTGATCGCAAGGTCAACAAGAGTATATTTGCACCCTGGGCTCTTACAACATTTCACCATTTCGGGCAGAACTTCTATTATCACAGAGTGCGATATTGACTAACAAAAGTGATGGAAAGAAAAAGAAATTAAGTGAAATCGGTATGATTAATAAAAAATTAAAATTAAAATTACAAGCATCCCTGGTTTTTGCACATATGTAATCGCACAAAGATAACAAACTTAGACCAAAAGGACGAAACGCGTCACAAGAAAGTTTCTTGTAATTTGTTATATATATATATATATATATATATATATATATATATATATATATATATATCATGTCATCTACAGAGAGATTGTTCCGCTGTATCACAGCTCAGAAGTGCGATTAGACGTCCGGTTGCATCTAGCTAGGAACGAAACTCGGCTGAATTGGCGTCAGTCGGAGATTCTAACCCTAAGTCGTTGGCGCACGGCAATAAGGGAGGTGAATTTAAGCGTATTTATTTTTAGATAAATGCACAGTGACTGAGAGAATTCGGTTCTCTTTACCGAAGAGTCTTGCATTATTAGCAGTAATAGTCACTGTTTACAAACTCACACTTCATAGATTTTAAATTGGAAGGGACACAGACGGAGTACATGTTGGAAATATTCAATAATGTTTTGGCATAAGATTTATAAATCTATTTGTTTTGTATTATTATTAAGTAATGAACATAAAATTGTGTCACTCCAAAAAAATTGCCCAATTTCATTGAAATAGTTCATTCTGGGTATAAGTTTCTGTCATATCTGCCTGACGCCAGTTTAAAGTACCTTATTCTCCGGCTTACAAGACGCAGTTTTTTTTTCCTAAAAAATACCCTGAAAAATACGTTTACCTCTTCCAAGACGAATGTAAGGCAACGCCCAGGCTCAAGTAAACATGGACGGCCACCTAATTGGCTTGACTGATAGGAACATGGATTTATATGTTGAGTCATTACACTATAAGGTTAGCTAGCTATCTAATTCAGCCTTTTATATTATGTAACCTCAGTACTTAGCTGTTACAAGTATTTCCAAGACTATAAACCTTCCTGGAGCCGAGCCACAAGCTGAAACATGCTCTGTTTACTAGCAGCGGCGGGAGCCTTTCTGCTTTTGACTAGTATGTCATTGCGATACTAACAAATTCAGACGAGTGATTAATGAAAACAATACGTGGCACCAGTTTGTTTGTGGCGCATGGTGAATTTGTTGTTGTATGAGAATGACTTTTTTTTCTTAGAAATTTCTTTCCAATATTAGGGTGCGTTTTCCAAGACGCAACGCCTTGTAAGCCGGAAAATACGGTAACTCCATCTTCTTTATCCATATTGTGACTATTTTACAAAGTTCATGAGTAATTTTCAGTTTATGCAAAACCCTAAGCCTAACACATGCGCAGTAATAGAAACGGGTAAGATCAGTATAAATGCCGTTAACCAAGTAAGCTACTGCGCATGACTAGTCCAAGGCAAACTTATGTAAAAAACGCTAGTAATGGCGGACGCGAATGGACGCGAATGAGTCCGAAGTTTTATTGTCGATAACTCCAAAACGGTAGATTTTAGCAAAATTTCTTTGTTATTTTCGAATTAAGCATGTAAATTTACAAGTAAATGTAACCTTTCGGGAAATTTTTATTAGAAACTGAGTGAGGTACTAATCCCAATTTCGGTAAAGTTGACCATAAAAAGATTTCTGAACCAACATGATACGACATTGATGATAAAATCAAGATACGAACTTATTGATATAATCTCGGGAAAGTAATATCTAGATGACCCCTCACTAAGTGTACCAGCAAAATGCTGTACGGATTCCGATTAATGTACGTTGTTCAAATTCGACAACATAATGAACAGATTGAAGTAGATAGATAGATAGATAGATAGATAGATAGATAGATAGATAGATAGATAGATAGATAGATAAGTAAAGGCTTAGAGATATACGTATTGAACACGTTGAGATAGATATATAGATAGAATACGTACAGATTGAAATAGATATGCTTAGCAAGATAAATAATGAACAGGCTAAGATAGATAGATAGACAGATAGATAGATAGATAGACAGATAGATAGATAGATAGATAGATAGATAGATAGATAGATAGATAGATAGATAGATATGAACAGTCTGATATTGTAAGTAGGAGATATGTATGAACGACACGAGATGGATAGATACAGAGAGATGGATAGATAGATAGATAGATAGATAGATAGATAGATAGATAGATAGATAGATAGATAGATATTAACAGACGTAGACAGATAGATATTAATAGAAGTAGATAGATAGATAGATAGATAGATAGATAGATAGATAGATAGATAGATAGATATGAACAGACTTGATATTGTAAGTAGGAGATATGTATGAACGACACGAGATGGATAGATATAGAGAGATGGATAGATAGATATTAACAGACGTAGACAGATTGATATTAATAAAAGTAGATAGATAGATAGATAAATAGATAGATAGATAGATAGATAGACATACAGATAGATAGATAGATAGATATGAATAAACTGAGATAGATAGATACATACATACATACAAACAGATTGAAATATATATATATAGAGAGAGAGAGAGAGATGTGAGCAGATTTAGTTAGATACGAACAGAATGAAATAGACAGATAGATAAAGAACAAGCTTTGAGAGATACATAATTAGCAGACTGAGATAGATATATAGATAGATAGATACGAATAGATTGATATATATATAGAGAGAGACAGACAGACAGAGACAGAGATGTGAACAGATTTAGATAGATACATACATACATAGGAACAGATTGAAATATATATATCTAGAGAGAGAGAGAGAAAGAGAGAGAGAGAGAAAGATGTGAACAGATTTAGATAGACAGATAGATAGGGGTGAACAAATTAGATAGATAGATAGATAGATAGATAGATAGATAGATAAGAGAAATGAAAGAACAGACTGACATATCAAGAGATGAGATAAATTTCCACGAAAGGCGCTTAAGAAAAGATGAGATCTCATTTGAATAAGTATTCGTGGAATTAATCGAAATTTGGTGGGGCGATTTTTGGATGTCCGATTCAGGTGGACGAAATCGATTAGTCTTCGAATATAAATGATTTGACGAACAGTTCCCGTGGGTCGAGTGTGAAGGCGGTTGCTATGTGTACGGCGTTTGCCTCCACTGGACAACAGAAAGATGCAATGGACATTGAGACGGACCAGATTTTTACAACCCCACGTCAAACATTCGTGATAGAACGAGACATTCGGGAGAAACGAGATTACATGCTACCTTTATCTTCACTCTCTCATTCTATGTCCCCTTCACCCTTCTCCTGTCTCGCGCTACCTCGCATGCGCAGAGACATCATACTGACAATATACGCGTTCTTATATACGTGAACACGCGGGAATACAGTGCTGTTCGATAAAAGTGATTCACCTGATATTTTTTGCTTAAAAATTTTTTCGCCTATTGTTTTTGGGGTTCAAACTAATTTTTAATCTTACTAATATAAAGACCCCTTCCCGACCACTTAGTAAAAAAGTTTACTCACCCTAAGGTATTCTATTGATAATTATAATTTTGGATATAAATGAGATTTAGCGAAAAACTGTGCAAAAAAGTGACTCACTTATTTCCTGCAACTAGTAATCAATAGAAACATAAACGAACAGCTTCAAATAAAGAATAATAGAGGTATAATTTATTTATAATAGGTAATATAGTTCGAAATATTTAATAATTTATGGGTCCTCCTTTATTTTGAATAACCTTTTCAACCCTTTTTGGCATTGACTTGATTAGGTTCTGGCAAATCTCATCTCCAAGCATTGAATTTCATTCGGATATGAAATTCACAATCAAATCCTCTTTGTTGCTCAACTGCTTTCTTGAGAGCCTGTACTTTATAATGCTCCATGAGTTTTCTATGGGGTTGAGGTCAGGAGATTGGCGTGGCCATGTCATAACACTCACCTGCTTCTCATCAAAGTATTCCTTCATCAATTTTGATTTGTGACAGGGAGCATTATTCTGCATAGAAATGAGCTTGGTGGGGTCGATTTGCACCCTTTCAGCAGAAGGGAGCAGACAAGACTCTAAAATTCTCTTGTACTGCTCGCCCCTGAGGGTCTTTTCAATAGGTTTTAAGAAACCAGTTCCATGAAAAGAAAAGCATCCCCAGAAGATTATACTGAACAGATGCTTGACAGTACTTACTGCTAAATTCAAAGAGCTTTCAAAGCTTCTTCTTCGGATTTAGATTTCTTATCCTTTGAATTTAGCTCAACTTTCGTTTCATCGGAGAAGAGAACATTTAGTAAAAAAAAAAAAAAATCAGGTGAGTCACTTTTATCGAACAGCACTGTATATATGTCAGCGGATGTTTGAAGATACTGTCTATTCAGTCGGAATATTTTTAAATTGTGGCTATAACATGTTAGGTGTCTGTCTATATCTCTGAGATGAGGTATTATGATTACTCGAATACCTGTTCTCTTTTAATCTCTACGATAAGGTAAGATTACAAGAACATCGTAAAGTGGTGACACAATGGGAAATCGAAAAATCAGTCGTAGCTGACCACATATGGAGGGAAAAGGGAGATCACCGCCCCTTGTGGGATGAGGTTGCAATAATACACAGAGAGTATCACTGGAAATACGAAAACTTAAGGAATCAGCGCATAGGCTAAGATAGAAATATCTCCTGAGCCGACTAAGCATAGAAATGAATACAATATGGGAACCAGTAATAATGAGTGCTAGAGAGAAGCAATGAATAACAAAAAAAAATTGCAGTATAAGCTCTGGTAAAAAATTCATTAATAATAACAAAAATTGCAATTTGAGCACTGGTAAAATATCATGCAGAGTCATTAGATTTATAACTCCCAAAAATACAGATACCCTCAAGGACATATGGCCCAGTAGATAAAGACGTTGGTTAGATCGAGTGACTAGACCCAAATAGATGCGAGTTCAATACCAGGCCAAAACTTAGAGATTTTAGAAACATACGGGAAAGGCGTGGCACGTGGATCTAGAACAATCTACGTGGTCGAAATAAAGGGTTCGGTTCGTAATTCAAATCCCAAGGGCCGAAACGTGGCGAATATGACAATGAAGATGAGGATAACATTCGGAATAATGCAAGTAACATGTTAGTTTTTTAAAGGTTTACTAAAGATGTGCGTGGATTATATGATGTGTGTGTGTGTGTAAAATTTCCTGGCGTTCTTTTTGAAAACATGACATTAAATGCGGGGTAACAAAAAATAAGCTATTAAATTATATTTTTGTAATTATCCATCCAATTTTGATAGCGTAAACGATGTATCGAAGTTGGGGGTTTATTGACCAATAGAATAACGTATTCAGTAGAAAATGTCATTTAAATGAGGTAAATCCCTTTTTGGTAAAATAAAAAAAAGTTATATCTTTCTGATGGAAATATATGTATACATCTAATACATACGACAATAAAAACTATATATATATATATATATATATATATATATATATATATATATATATATATATAGATAGATAGATAGATAGATAGATAGATAGATAAAAAGAAAGAACAGTAAGATATATAATCCGGTGTTCTTATTGATATTTTTATTTTTACAAAATAGTGCTCAATGTAAATTTACAGGGCATTAATATTATAAATTAACTGATTTAAAATATGTTTTTTTTTGCTACACAGTAATAACCCTGTTTCAAAAATTTTTTAAACAGGGTTATTACTGTGTGGCGAAAAAATCATATTTTAAATCAGTTAATATATATATATATATATATATATATATATATATATATATATATATAGAGAGAGAGAGAGAGAGAGAGAGAGAGAGATAGAGAGAGAGAGAGAAAGAGATAGAGTTTTTTATACATTTTCTCATCCGATTTAATATTTTTTTCTTTTCAGAAGATAAATTATATAAAAACTGTCCGAATGTCCTTTTTACCGAGCGCTTTCGGCTATACATTTAGCCATTTTCAAGGATTAAATATTTTAACTGTTAAATAAGACGTAATTTGTTGCATGTAAGTTTTATAAAATTATAAAATGGCTAAATGTTTAGCCGAAAGCGCTCGGATAAAAAGAACGCGTGGACAGTTTTTATTTAATTTATCATCTGAAAAGAACAAAAATTATTAGATCGCATGAGAAATTGTATAAAAAACTAAATAAACGCACCGTGTCTGTCGTATTCAATGAAATGTGAATGAAAGAAGGGTTTCTACCTAAATATATATAAGGTTGGACAAAATAATTGAAACGCTTGTTAATTTCAAAGAAAATTTATTTAATATGGAAATGGTCCTCCTTTAGCCTCACATACAGCTTTAATACGTCTAGGAATGGAATCATACAGCTTCCTGACTTCATCCAGAGGAATTTTCAGCCATTCTTCCATTAATACCTGCTGCAGCTCTTTAAGACACGACGGTGGAGGATAGCGGATCCTAACTTGTCACTCCAAAATGCACCACAAATGTTCAATAATATCGGTATCTGGAGATTGGGGAGGCCACTCCATGTGTTCTAGCTCACTTTCATGCAATTCATACCAATTCTTAACCACGAGCGGTATGTATTGGAGCATTATCGTCACCATCAGGGAATAAAGTCTTGGCCATTGAATGAATATGTTTTCCAAAAATGTTCAGGTAATCTTTGCTGTTGATTCTACCATACAGGGCAACTATTGGACCGAGGCATGTCCATGATATGGCGGCCCAAACTATCACTGATCCACCTCCATGCTTCACTTTGGGAAGAAAGCAGTCAGGGTTTTAAGCTTCTTTGGGCTGCCTCTACACATAAACTCGCCCTAAAGTTGGGAAAAGAGGAAAACTGGACTTGTCTGAGAATATGGCTTGCTTCCATTGGTCTGCAGACCAGGCATTGTGATCTCTGCACCACTTCAACCACTTCTGAATGTTGCGAGTGGAGAGAAGAGGTTTCCTTACGGCGGCTTATGGAGCTCACAACAAACAGTTTTAGTAGAAACTGGACTATTCAGATGATTATTCAACTCAGCAATCACTTTGGCCGCAGTAGTCCGATGATTTTTTGCCACATCGCGTTTCAATGCACGTCGGTCCGTGTCAGTACGTTTACATGTCCGGCCCGAATTGTTACTGTTGCTATAGGTTTTGCCCTGTTTCTCGAATTGCGTCATAGTTCTTGATATGGTAGCTCTTGAAAAACCAAACAGTTCAGCAACCTTAGTGATCGAGGCTCCTGCCATGCGAGCTCCAACAATTTGCCCTTTTACGAACTCGGAGAGGTCACGCATTTAGCTTAAATTTTACTAAATTCTAAAAATAAATTAGACAAAGAGAGTAAATTAGACAAATAAACATATTTACAATAGATATATCCTGCAATTACGAAGTTTTAGTTAAAGTTCTTAATTCTTAAGGTCTTTGAAATATCGGAGTGGAATTTGCACCTGTTCCAATTATTTTGTTCAACTCCTGTATATATATATTGTCATTTTATACGAATCTGTCTTGTTCACAGAATTGATCTGGGAATTTAACTGTATTGTCGACATGGAAAAAAATATCTTACTATAATGGTAATTTACATTAACCAGATAAAAGCCTTGGACAGAAGCGTCTATCTTTTTAAATTTGGATTTTTAATCTAACTATAACAACAGAGATATTTCGATTTCATTTTTGCCTTGAAAAAGTCGGAAGACGAAAGATTTTTCCAATTGTCATTTTATACCAATCTGTCTTGTCCATAGAATTGATCTGAGAATTTTACTATATATATATATATATATATATATATATATATATATATATATATATATACAACACACACACCGACACACAAAGCCGATAACCATTACACCACAACACACATCCAAAAAACGAATACGTTTCTATTCCTGACGGAAGACATATTTGTCTTAATTAAGGATTTCATTTCTAGTCTGGTTGACATTAATTTCACTTTTTAAATTAACAGGGATGCCGTCTCGAAAAAGTGTCTACATAAAAAAAAAAACATTAATTCCAGATTCAGTCTTCGACAGAGACAAATTTGGAGATCCTCGTCAAATTAAATGATGGAAAAATAACAAAGCGACATTTAAGGACCTTATTCATTTAGTTTATTGTCTACAGCAGTAAATGCTATTTTCAGGCAGGCCTTTGAGCAACCACGGACGGAAAAATATGCGAATGTTCTTTTTTCAGTTAAATTATCCACGTGTTCTTCATTACGCTGAACCCGCACAGATGAAGCAATATGTCAGCAAATTCTCCTGTTTCATAAATGCTCACTGCTTTTCAAGCACTTTTTTGGCTTGGTTCTCATCTTATCTTTTTCTTTCGATACTTGTGTGACATGCGAATTTGCTTGTTTAAAATGTTTTCTCAAATTTGGAGTTGATTATATTCACTTACACGCCAATACCATTGGGAAAGGTATGAATCCATCTCCTCCAGCTATGGAGTAAATAATAGGTTATGCGTCTGGAAAAAAACAACTTATTATTCTCAAACAATTATTAATGCAATATTTAGACCCACAAACAAGGTTTTGCTGGTTTGGTTTGTTTTACGGCATATCAACCTCAATCGGTTATTTAATGACTAGATTTTTTTATTGCGATTAATATTATTCCCCCAAATTTATTGCTGGTAATATTTTTTTCCTTAAAAAATGTATTGCTGGTAATAATGTATTGCTGGTAATAAGTATTGACAAAATGTATTGCTGGTAATAGTTTTTTTCTTCAAAAATGTATTGCTGGTAATAATGTATTGCCGGTAATAATTATTTACTAAAATGTATTGCTGGTAATATGTTTTCCTTCAAAAATGTATTGCTGGTAATAATGTATTGCTGGTAATAATTATTTACAAAAATGTATTGTTAGTAATATTTTCCTTCAAAAATGTATTGCTGGTAATAATGTATTGCCGGTAATAATTATTTACTAAAATGTATTGCTGGTAATATGTTTTCCTTCAAAAATGTATTGCTGGTAATAATGTATTGCTGGTAATAATTATTTACAAAAATGTATTGTTAGTAATATTTTCCTTCAAAAATGTATTGCTGGTAATAATGTATTGCCGGTAATAATTATTTACTAAAATGTATTGCTGGTAATATGTTTTCCTTCAAAAATGTATTGCTGGTAATAATGTATTGCTGGTAATAATTATTTACAAAAATGTATTGTTAGTAATATTTTCCTTCAAAAATGTATTGCTGGTAATAATGTATTGCCGGTAATAATTATTTACTAAAATGTATTGCTGGTAATATGTTTTCCTTCAAAAATGTATTGCTGGTAATAATGTATTGCTGGTAATAATTATTTACAAAAATGTATTGTTAGTAATATTTTCCTTCAAAAATGTATTGCTGGTAATAATGTATTGCCGGTAATAATTATTTACTAAAATGTATTGCTGGTAATATGTTTTCCTTCAAAAATGTATTGCTGGTAATAATGTATTGCTGGTAATAATTATTTACAAAAATGTATTGTTAGTAATATTTTCCTTCAAAAATGTATTGCTGGTAATAATGTATTGCCGGTAATAATTATTTACTAAAATGTATTGCTAGTAATATGTTTTCTTTCAAAAATGTATTGATGGTAATAATGTATTTCTTGAAATAACTGTCCCTCAAAAAAGTATTGCTGATATAAAATTATTTTCCAACTTTCATAGTGTTTTGACGGAAGCTTGGGTGAGAGTTAACTATTTGTCCATAGCTAGGGCCCTAACAGGTGCTACTACTCCTGGTCAGTGTGGACCTGGGAGCATCAGCAACTAAGAGGTGGTTCCACGCTCCTCAAAACCTCCTGAACAGAGGCCTTGCTGTCGGATGTAGTTTATCGCCTTACCCAGGACGCCACAAAAAAAAAGAATAACTATTCTCATCCAAAAAAGGTTTTCACTCCAAATAACCCTCAAAGGGTTGATAACCAATCAATCAAACAAGAAACAGGGCTACACTTGAAAAATAACGCTGTGTCTGGTTGGATATAATGTGTGTCATCTAACATGGAGCGTTCGACCAAAGCGAAAAATTAATTTGGCAAATATCCATAATCCGCCTATATCTCTGAGATGAGGTATTATGTACCCTATTTACGTTATTCGGACTGTTCTCATCTTTGTCGCCATATTTTTTTACAACGTTTTGGCCGTTGTACGCTCTGGCCTTCTTCAGGTGGTTGGAATGTCGAACTGAACCCTTTATTTCGCTCACTAGGGTAGACTGTTCTAGTTCCACGTGCCATGTTTTTAATGGATGTCAGTTATCAGTTATCTCCTGTTAATTCCCCTCTCCAAGTTCTCCACTGCCATAACCGGGTATTGAACTCACACTCTTTCGGTCTTGTCACTGGATCTAACCTACGCCTTTATCCAATGTGTCCTTGAGGACACATGTCACAGTGGATAAAGGCGCTGACTGCACGAGTACACAGGTGTTTTTAGAACAGAGATATTTTCGTCTAAGATTTTCTAAGAGATATTGTTATATTTTTTGTTTGCATATACACACTACAATTTAAAAGTTTGAAGACATTTTCAGAACTAGCATGGGATGAACATGACAGAAGAGTTTTTTTTTTAAGCGTATCACCCCAAGCAAGGCTGGAGGCCACTATCACGCAAGGGGTTAAAGAAGGGTTGGAGGAAGAGCAGATAGGAGTGGTAAAGGAGAGGATGTGGATAAAGAGAAAGACAGTGGGTCGATCAAGTCAAGGAGGTTACAGAAGATTTGGAGCGAGAGCAGTGAAAAAAAAAGAAATATGAAAAGAGGTCTGAGAGTCATTGAAAGAAGAATGGAATCAATTATCAAACTTATACTTTGAGAAACATTTGCAACGAATGCCAAATCTTTATGCTGCAGTAATCAAGGCAGAAGGAGGATATTTTGACGAGAGCAAAATTTAATCATAAAATGCTCTTTTCTTTTCATAATATAATTTCTAATAAAGGATCATGTCTCATATTTTTGATTATGTATAATAATTTTCTTATGTAAAGTACAAAACAACTACTTTTGGTGCCAATTTAAAAAAAATTAGCAGGGGTTTACTCAAACGTTTGAACTGTAGTGTATGTAAAATTTTTACGCAATCATGTTTAAATTGCCTTCTTTCTGTAAACAACTTTCTGTCTCGAAATTTTCCTAAATATTTATTCTTATTTAGCAACTATTAACCTGCCATTTACAAAGTGTTACATGTTTTAAGTAATTAATTTGGCGTGTACAAGATGATCGTAACTTACGTCGAAATAATTTATATACGATCGTCACCCGAAAGATTCAAAGGCTGTCAAAGATACTCTAATGAAATGTGGACAAATGGGTTTTATTTTTCAATACAGTGATACCTCGGCTTAAGTCGTTTCGAGTTAAGTCATTTTCGAAGATACGTCGTTTTTTCTTAAATATTATATTGAAAAATAAAACTCGCCTTAGGTCGTTTTACTCGATTTTACGTCGGCCGTCAAAAATATAAAATCATCAAAAACAAAAAATTATCATAATAAGGTATGTTCAATTGATGTTCTTATTTCGAATTCCTGCTGACAGGCGGCACTCGTGCGTTGTTTTCCGCTCCAACATCGATTTTGAATTCAGACTTTTTTACATCTGTGCTCTGCCGTTGACGTCCTTTCAATTACATTTCAATTGTAATTTGGAATACATTTTTACCGAAGAAACGTTCCAGTGCAAGCGTAAGGCTATATCGCTGGAACATAAAGTTGAAATTAATTAGTTTTTTTTCAGAATACTCTACGTACATATACATACTGTAATAAGCAATGTGGATTGCGTATTTGCGGTTTACAGTGTGGTTATTTCGACCTAAGTCGTGATCCTTGGAACCAATTAACGATGTAGGATGAGTATACCTTTATAATCCGCCTTATAATCCGCCACACCTTTCTTCCATCCGTGTTACAGAGCTTGGATTCCATTGGTGAAGATTTCATCCTGTTTTTCAAAAAATTCAACAACAGTAGATATGACGTCATCATCATAGCGATACTAGTTCCTAGACATGTAATTTTCATGTTGGGGAACAGATGATAATCAAATCATGGGAGAGCCACAGTCATGCACACCAGCTATTGAATCCAAGGACTTGTGAGCTGGAGCATTGTCCTGATGAAACGAAATTCGTTTTGTTATGTTTCTTTGGAGTTTGGCCTTGATAGCCTTTCGTAACTGCCTCAGAATATTTAGTATAGTAGTCTCCATTGATGATGTGGCCCGTTTGAATATAGTAAAAAGCACAATGTCTTTTGCATCCCAAAAACTGAGGCCATAATCTTCTGTGCAGATGAAACATCACTGTCCTTCTTTTGAGCAGGTGAGAAGCGGTGTTTCCAATGCATGGATTGTCTCTGGCTCTCTAACTATAATAGGAAATGTTCAAGGAATCGAGCAGGATCTACATTAAACCATGTCATATTTTCCCGTGATGCGATCAGCCTGGTGCGCTTTTGATCAGTTGTCAGAAGACGTGGCACCAACCGAAAAGAAACCTTCGTCATGCCAAGTTCATTGTGTAAAATATTCGCAACATTCTCACGGAATGTGCTAAAAGGATTGTCTATTTGATTTATAGTCAATCACCTGACATCCATCATGTGTTGAACACGATAATAGTTTTCCTCGCTTATGGCAGTTGCAGGACGTCCAAACCTTGTGTCGTCTTTATGTCTCTCCATTCTGCTCCTAAATAGAGCTGCCCAATTTTGATAAAGCTGGAATGTCATCCACTAACGTAGCAACCATGTCAGCATAAACGTCCTTAAAGACTAACCCACGATGCCAAATTTTGTTCATTTTCGACAGAAGTCGCTACTAGTTAGTTTGATGTCGTCTTTGAACAGTCGGAAGTCAGTTGGAAATAAACAATGCAGTTATTAATAGGAAGTGTTGAAATGAATGTAAGCAAGATTTCACAGCTCTAGCATCACTCCTTCATAATCAGCTTATGAATTTCTCAGCCCACCCTTGTAAGAGACGTAAGCATGCGAAAGATTAATGTCAGCTGGGAAGGGAATACGACTGTACTTTTTTTAATCTTTGTGGACTTCTGATCAATGCGGAGTTGACATTTTTTCTCCGAAAGTTTCGCTACGGAAGGCAGTTTTATATAAACACCTACTAGCGTTAATTCTTCTTCTTCTTCTTCTTCTTCTTCTTCTTCTTCTTCTTCTTCTTCTTCTTCTCAGCAGTTCTATGCTACATTCCATGCTGATTGAAAAAGTGAACTCTCAGACTGGAAAAGAAGTTAACCTAATTTTAATATCTTAACGAGGGAAGATATCATATACCAAATTTCCTGAAACATGCGCTTGCAGCTGCGACGATTAGCGGCGTTCTGTAAACAGACACAGAGGTCAATGTTCCCACGCACATCTGAAAAGATTTACGAGGTGACCAGCTTACCGAGAATGAGATGCAGATGACGGAATAATAATTAGATATGTTCAAATCTCGGCTAAGGCTGTCTGTATTAACCTCAAACAAATGACCTTGGAGAAAGCATAATTTCTTTATACTTCGAGATACGTATGAAAAAGTAGGGCAGAATGAATTCGTTAGCCTTGGTAGGGTAGCCAGTCGAAGTGAGACACAACTAAGATTTCAAAACTAACCCGGGTTGCATCAGTCTGTTTTACCCTCGACACAGCCGTTAATGATGCAGCAGTGTGTGGGTTGGCTCAACGACCCTACAGTAGCCGGCAGGATGCACGTATACAGTATGTGACAAGCTATGGACCAATAGGGTTCCTTTAGCCTTGGTAGAGCAAATAGTCGAAGAGAAGGGAAAATCTTTTAACCATTTCGCACCAAGCAAGGCAATAAATCCACTAAGACCCTAATGTTACTGAGTGTGAGAAAATATGAGGAAAAAACATTATTAAGGAGATATAACAATAAAAGAATGGGAATTATGGAAACTGAAGACAACAATTGACTTTGCATTTAAAATTTTGAATATCAAAGTTGACCGGAATGCAAAAAGCCGGAAGAGAGTTCCACAAGCGAGAAGTGCGAGAGATAGGAACTATTAACACTGAACTTACGGTTGCATTTAGCCATTTCAACTGCAACATGATGAGTCTTTGCTGCCAATCTAGTACTGCGCTTAAATTCATATAACCTGGGTCCCACAGAGGAAAGTACATTAGAAAATTACCATGAAAATATTTGTAGAAACGTCATACGGAAGTTACGTTACGGTGGTGGGAAAGTGACTGAAGCCGAGATACCGCGTCAGGACCAATAACATTGCAGCGTACGCGCTCTCGGAAAGCACCACGTCAAAAACCGTCTTTGTGCCACATCCCGCCTCGTGGAGAGTAATTACCAAGGAGTCAACGATTAATCGTTACCCTGCTTGTCGACTCTCTGCCTTCGAGCGGAGAGGACTCAGACGAGGCTATGCCGAATGGCAGTGTTTCGTCTGTAGTGGTAGACAGCTGCCCGACCCCGTGTATGCTAGTTCTACGAGGAATTTTTGTCCGAGCGTACGCGCTCGGAAAGACCCACGTTAAAAAAACGGCCTTGTGCCACATCTTGTGGGGAGATCTCGGGTAAATACCTAAGAAATGACGATTAGCTGTTTATTACCTTAGTCTGTGTTTTCAGTTGTGTACCATATTATTCGCCGAAATAAACTACTTCTTGTTTTCTGTATGTTTGTCAACCTTTCCTATTTACGACACAACAATTTCCCTTCTTAATACTTTGCTTGGCTTTTGTAAGACATCTTTTGCTATTTCCTTGCATCTTTAGGGTTCTATGTCACATATTCCGTTCTTTGTAATTAGGCTATGCTTACTGTCAAAGTCTCGTCTGGGGAGGTAGACAGCCACCTGACCATGTGTATGAACTGGTCTAAGACTATTTAAACAGAACTCTCTCTCTCTCTCTCTCTCTCTCTCTCTCTCTCTCTCTCTCTCTTATTGAGCGAGGTCAAGGAAATATAATTCACTAAAGCTCTGTTAGCCGACTTCTCTGCTTTCGGGCAGAGAGGAACCCAGACGAAGCTATGCCAAAGTGCAGAGTCTCGCCTGGCGAGGTAGACAAACTCGACCCCGTGTATTCGGGTCTACGGGGAATTATTGACCGTACCTACAGGCTCGGAATCGCCCTACGTAAACAAAAAGAAAACAGCCCTCTGCTACATCCTGCTTTGTGGTGAGGTTTGGTAAATTATAACCAGTGAAAGATTAGTGTTCGATAGATGTCTGCTAGTCGACCTCTCTGCCAAAAGCCAGAGTCTCGCCTGGGGAAGTAGACAGCTGCCCGACCTCGTGCATGAATTTTTGCCAGGGCGTACACGCACGGAAAGTCGCACGTTAAAAAACCGTATCTGTCTATATTTCTGAGATGAGGTATTATATACACTATTTACATTATTCGGACTATTGTCCTCATCTTTTTCGCCATATTTATTACAACGTTTCGGCCGTTGTACGCTCCGGCCTTCTTCAGGTGGTTGGAATGTCGTACTGAACCCTTTATGTACAGTATTTACATTAAATAAATATAGACAGACTCTGAACCCTTTATTTCGCTCACTGGGGTAGATTGGGTAGTTCCACGTGCCATGTTTAATGGATGTCAGTCACCTCCTGTTAATTCCCCTCTCCAAGTTCTCCACTGCCCTAACCGGGTGTTGAACTCACACTCTTTGTGTCCCGTCACTGGATCTAACTAACGCTTCTATCCACTGTGCCATGTGTCCTTGAGAACAGTCTACCCCAGTGAGCGAAATAAAGGGTTCAGTTCGAAATTCCAACCGCCTGAAGAAGGCCGGAGCGTACAACGGCCGAAATGTTGTAATAAATACGGAGATAAAGATGGGGACAATAGTCCGAGTAATGTAAATAGTGTTAAAAACCGTCCTTGTGCCACATCCACCTCGTGGGGAGATCTCGGGTAAGTACCAAGGAAATGACGATTAGCTTTTAATTACCTTAGTCTGTGTTTTCAATGGTGTACCATATTATTCTCCGAAATAATCTTCTTGTTTTCTGTATGCGTGTCAACGTTTCCTGTTTACGACACAACAATTTCCCTTCTTAATACTTTGCTTGGCTTTTGTAAGACATCTTTTGCTATTTCAATGCATCTTCAGGGTTCTATGTCACATTTTCCGTTCTCTGTAATAACACTTCCCAGATAGTCCCATTTTTGAAGAAGGGCATTCACAGTTTCTAAATAAAAGAAATCTGTGCAGAGTCATGCCCGGCTACGTACTGAAGGCTTTGTACATGGTCTTTGCGGCGCCAATCTTTCAAGACTGGCATGCTAAGCATCTTTGAACTCTATGGAAAAAGGACATTTAGTATCTGAATGAGTTAAAATTTCTGGGATACATAATGAAGAAGTTGTGACTGATAATCAGTTTCACGCCTTTGGCGATCATCAAATCATATTGGTGATGATCGCTTAAGACGTGAAACTGACCGTCACACTTCAGTGTTGATTTCTATGCCTACACTTTTTTATATATGCAAATAGATATAGTGACAATCACCGAATACACTTTCCCTGTAAATAAACCAAAATTTAAAAATTAGGTTTTTACATATATTCGTTCGTTTTTTATAAGTTCTTTTAATATATATTATAATAGTTCCGATGAATCTTTCCACGGTGTATTCCCCTTCATTGTGTAAGACCTTCTGCTAACAATAATCTGTTTTAAACTCCACGTCGTTGTTGAACGAAACACCCCTCAAATTGTTGAAAGCTGACCGAAAACGGTGGTATCCCGAAGAGACTAAATCAGGAGAATGTGGCGAGTGTGGCAGAAGTTCCCAAGCGAGCTCTTTGAAGAAATTATAGTCTTAAAGTGTGTTATATTTATGGGATAAAGTGCTCAATATCAGAGATAGAGCGTGTGTAAATATAAAAGTGAACATAGAAGTGTATTAGTGTGTGTATATATATATATATATATATATATATATATATATATATATATATAAAATAAGTGTATTAGTATATATATATATATATATATATATATATATATATATATATATGTATGTATTAGTGTTGGGACGATTAATCGGAATCGGGGAATCGGAAAAATCGCAAAGGCGAAGGTTAGGAATCTCATTCACAGATTTCGTATTGACTCTCAGAGTCTAATTTAATTATTTTATTGGTAAATTATGGTAAACGAAGTAAATATTCTAGAGTTCACTTAGCCTATTCCCTCAGCAAACCTTTTGAATTTCTGTTCACACCTATTTGCTAAATGTCTATATGACGCCTCTCTGAGACTTCACACTTGAGTATTAAAAGATTGAAAAACGCATCAGACAGGATTTTAAATTTTACTGGCACCTATCTGACCCTGTCGTTGTCTGATAACCTCTGAAATAATTACCAGCTAATAATCACAACCACGCTCCTGGTTATGCAGAAATTGCATCCACAAAATGCATCGACAAAATGAAGAGAAGGGCAGCAGAAACCGAAGATAAACCTGGCCAGATTTATAGCAACAACCTGGATGACTTACCAACTGGGGCAAAGGCATTACTTTCCAAGTGAGGAGATCATAAAAAGAACTTTGCGTAACCAAAGAGCAAAACGTTATCCACAAGTACCAGACAGAATTGAAGATCTGCATCTTACTGGAGAATGGGCGACTACTGTTGCTCCTGAGCCCAAACCATTTTTGTTCTTCGACAATGGTCCAAACACTGTCAACCGCATCATAGAATTTGGTTCTGATTAATTAATGCAGTTACTTGCTTCTACTGATCTATGGCTAATGGATGGCAACTATGCAATGGCACCACAAGGATTTCTGCAGCTTTATGTAATACGAACCCCGATTGGTAATACTGCAGTTTCTACGGTTTTTGCTTGTCTGCAGAATAAGTCACAAGAAACATATGAAAGACTATTACAAACAATCATAGACCGCTGCCATAATATTGACATTTATCCAGATCCAACAACCATAATTGTAGACTTTGAATAGGCGACCATCCAAACCATTAACAATGTTTTAGGACCGGAAACACGCACACAAGTTTGTTTCTACCACTTAACTCAGAGTACCTGGAGAAAAATACAGGACCTTGGCCTTACTAGACATTACACAGAGAGTGAGGACTTTTGTCAATTTTGTGGACAGATCGACTCATTAGCATTTGTACCTGTAGAAGATGTCCCAGCAGGAATGCAATTACTCAAGGCAAAATGTCCCGATGAGGCAGTTCCCTTGCTGCAGTACTTTGACCAAACATATGTTTCTGGCACATATGTTCCGCGGAGGAGACAAAGCAACAAGCCAGGAGTTCCAGTAGTAAACCTTCAGCGCATCCCACCCAAAATTCCCCCCAGAACTTTGGAATGTACATCAAGCAACCATAAATAACTGTTCCAGAAGCAACAACTTATGTGAAGGGTGGAACAACAAATGTTATCATCTTGTTGGTTATCAGCAGACATCTATCTGGAAACTGATGATAATGATTCAAAAGGAAGAGGCCGTTGTGAGTTCAGTGATAGCAAGGGACGCAGTTGGAGAGGCACCGAAAAAGAAAACAAAGAAAATATATGCTGATCTGCAACAAAGACTAAAACATTTATGCAGTGACTACACAGAAGGAAGGACAGATTTGGATCAATTTTTAAGTGGACTTGGTTACAACATAAGATTCTAACTTATTTTTTTAATTTTTGGTATTATTGTAGATGAGGACACTTTACTTAATGTCAGTTTCTGATTTCAGTACAGGAAGCCGTCATCAAGTGAACCTACAATTGTTTTTTCCCAAGTCTTTCAGTGTGTTCAGACGTAATCGCCTAAAAAGTAAAATCTCATGGGAGGTGGGGGGGGGGGAGCTTTAACTGAATATTCTTTTTAATTTGACAAACTTCTCATGTTTTTCCATTATGTATTGTATCCAAGATTTTAATAAACTCAATGTTAGATATTCATCTACATTTTTTTTCCTTTTGCCATTTTTTCTTATTTATCCATTTTTGCCATTTTTACCGCTGCCATTTTATCGTTGCCATTTTTACAGTTGCCATTTTTACCGCTGCCATTTTTAACCTGCCATTTTTACCGTTGCCATTTTTACCCTGCCATTTTTACCGTTGCCATTTTTACCGTTGCCATTTTTACCTATTTATCCGCTTTTGCCATTTTTAGCGTTGCCATTTTTACCCTGTCATTTTTACCGCTTCCATTTTTACCCTGCCATTTTTACCGTTGCCATTTTAACGTTGCCATTTTTACCCTGCTATTTTTACCGTTGCCATTTTTACCGTTGCCATTTTTACCGTTGCCATTTTTACCTATTTAACCACTTTTGCCATTTTTACCGTTGCCATTTTAACCTATTTATCCACTTTTGCCATTTTTACCGTTGCCATTTTTACCCTGCCATTTTTACCGCTGCCATTTTTACCGTGGCCATTTTAACCGTTGCCATTTTTACCTATTTATCCACTTTTGCCATTTTTACCGTTGCCATTTTTACCCTGCCATTTATACCGCTGCCATTTTTACCTATTTATCAACTTTTGCCATTTTTACCGTTGCCATTTTTACCGTTGCCATTTTTACCGTTGCCATTATTACCTAAATTCATATATATATATATATATATATATATATACATACATATATATATGTATATATATACATACATATATATATATATATATATATATATATATATATATATATATATATATATATATATATATATATATATATAATATGAAAGAACAGTAAGATTTATTATCTGGTGTTCTTAGCAATTATTTTTAAAAAAAAACATTGCTCGATATAAACAGTAGAGCAAAATATTATAATTATTTTCTATAACGGAATACGGGGTCGACTAGCCGATATCATTTTCCTCACTCTTACACACACACACACACACACACACACACACACACACACACACACACACACATATGTGTGTGTGTGTATATATATATATATATATATATATATATATATATTATTAAAGAAAATAGTTGACCACGGACGTCTAGGAACGGACAAGGAAAACTCTTAAATCTTCATGTGCGACACCAAACCATGATAACTGATACTACATAAGCACATTTTATAATAGATTCATCTCTTCTGATCTAAGCTGTGGTGGGATTGGGGATAAACTAGTTACCGACGCATTGTAAATGACTAAATGGATTGTGGCGAGTTGAACTCCATAGGCGACACATATTGCAAGTATGTTCTGAGTCAGTGACCGGGAAAAATTCGCTACGCCCTGCAGAGAGTCGACGAATTTTTGCTGTTGTTAGCTATAAAATTCTCCTCGCGATATGAATTTCTTTTATTAAGCACTTTTCCTCAGACACGTCGTCTCGAACGAAAGTCATTAAAACATTTAGGCTTTTTGTCAGCAATATTTATGACATATTGTCGCCGGTGAATTATAACAGGAAAAAAAAGGTTAGAGAGAAGTGTGAACCAGTGAATAATACATAGAGCGTAAAAAGAGATTTAAAAAAGATGAGAAGGATTGAAAGACGGAAGGAAGGACGGAAGGAAGGAAGGAAGGAAGGAAGCAAGGAAGGAAGGACGGAAGGAAGGAAGGAAGGAAATGAAGGCCGAAAAAAAAAGGCAAGCAGAAAAGAGAGAGAGGAAAATAGAAAGGAAAACAGAGGTAGAAATGAAAGGGAGAAGGAAGGCATAAAAGAACAACAGAACGAAGGTAGAAAGGAAAGAAAGAAAGTAGGATGGAAGGAACTGACGGTAGAAATAAAGAAAAAGATAGAGAGGAGAGAAAAGGTAGGAAGGAAGACAAGAAAGAAATTACGGTAAAAATGAAGGAAGGGATGATGTTATGGATTCCGGGAATGGAATCCTGCACAAATAAATAACCAACGCCAGTAATTGAAATAGAAAAATAAGTGTATTAAACGTAAGAATACAGACTTGAAGTGAAAATTAGTAGTCATGGAATGCGGGTTAGTAGAAAGTATATGTACAAGTCTCTGTAAGTGAAGCCGTAATTATCTCTCTCGCTGGACTCTCTCTGTGAACACCCTGTGTACTGTCTCCGTATCTCTCACCCTGACTCAACGTATCTCAACCTGCAGATGGCAAGTATAAATCTATTTTGTTAATGCAACAACAGGTTCAACTAATTCACAACAACGCGAGCCACACAGGCGATATAAGTTTTTAATAACGTATGAGGCACGGTGGCGTAATGGATAGCGGCTCGGTTTGAGGAATCGGAGAGCCGAGTTCGGAATTCCAGTCGAATCCATTACATTCACTTACGTGCTAATACCCCTGGGAAAGTTATGAATCCTCTTCTACCCTCAGCTATGGGTAAACAGCAGGACAGACTATAGATGGATGGCAACTGGTCTACCGCAGAAAGAAATGGCAACCTACTGCAGGAAAAAAATCTGCCTCATCAGTCATGTATCAAAAGATACATGATCGCCTACGCGTGTATCATGCATGACAGTTTATAATAATAAAATGAGCAATAACTTCTTAACCTGCCAATGTTCTTCGATGGACGTAAGCAGTCCCCTGGTCATGTTGAGGATCAGGGAGCTGTCATACGGCGATGGCCCAGTGCGTGCTGCTAGGGTGAATATGACACGCTTGGGTGAATATTTTCGATTCATGATCTCCCAAAGTACTTCCGCTTAAGTTTAGGTAAAGAAACCCGACTGGATTTCGAACTCGGCTCCCTGATTTCTCATTCTGAGCTGTCATCCATTACAGCATCCGCACACCCACACATCTAAGCTTACAGCAGGTTGTATCCCGAAGCGGTCAAGAATCTAAATACAAATCAGGCTCGATGTTGTCTAATTTCGATGTTCTGTCGAGAACCGGTGTTTCAACGTGATACAACCCCCTGTAGATTAAATAAAAGATTGAGTTCAGTATTTCCTGAAGGTCGCCCAGATCGATAATACATTTTAAGCGCGTCGGGGAAGTCTTACGATACTAGAGAACGATATCCAATTCTCTGCCTGCTGATCGATGAAATCCAAACCGCGCTGAAGAGTCAACATTTGCCCGATAGGAAAAATATGTGTCCCTTCATTCAATATTTTCACTCTCCCGCGGGAATCACTATCGCTGATTTGGGCTTCTTTCTCGAGATATGGTCTATTATAGGGGTCGGCAACCTTTTACTAATTATGTGCCAGCTTAGGGTTTTAAAATCATTCAGTGTGCCAATACCATATGTATTTTTGTACAAGTCAAAGTCAATATACCTGTTCTACAACATATTTTATATAGTAAATATATATTATATATACTTTAGCATATATTAAAATAATAGTATATATTTTAAATAAACAGATTGTATAGAGAAGTGGTCGGCAACCTTTTGCTAATCATGTGCCGACTTAGGGTTTTAAAACCATTCATACGTATTTTTATACAAGTCAAAGTCAATATACCTGTTCTACAACATATTTTATATAGTAAATATATACTATATATACTTTAGTTTATATTAAAATAATAATATATATTTTAAATAAACAGATTGTATAGAGAAGTGGTCGGCAGCCTTTTGCAAAATATGTGCCGACTTAGGGTTTTAAAATCATACAGTGTGCCAAATGCATACGTATTTTTGTACAAGTCAAAGTTACACCTGTTCTGCAACATATTTTATATAGTAATATATAGTATATATACTTTAGTATATATTAAAATTGAAACAGCTAAATATCTTCTTTTCGTTGTAGTAATTATTGGTTCGGACTTGGTGATGTCATTTGCGGCTTTGTGCCATTGGAAATTGATTGGCGGGCCACGTGTGGCACGCGTGCCGTAGGTCGCTGACCCCCTGGTCTCTCACATCAAATTTTCTACTGAACTTCGGTTTACTTCCATATCAGGTCAAAACACCGGTTCTCGTACGATCACCAGAGTTAAGCAACGACTATACTGGTCAGTACCTAGATGGGCGACTGCTTGGGAATACAGTGTAACCCGGATATAAGAGACCCGGATATAAGAGAAACCGGATATAAGAGAGATTTTCTCTGGTCCCAAATTAGAGCCTGTGTTAATGTATATATAATAGACCAAACCCGGATATAAGAGAAACGCGGATATAAGATGCTTTTTCTCCGGTCCCAACAACTCTCTTATATCCGGGTTACACTGTACCAGGTTTTGTAAGTTTGGATGTGACGATTGATGGCAAATCGGAATTGGAAATCAGAGAGCCGAGTTCAAAGTCCGGTCGGTTTCGTTATATTTATTTACACACAAAAACCCTTGGGAAAGGTATGAACCTACCTCTTCCCCCTCCCTCACTTATGTGTTAAATAGTAGAATATATAATCATTATTAATAATCATTATTAATAATCATTATTATCACCAAAAGTTCTTGTAATCTAAAAGTATTTTCTGGTTTTATATAATCTTCAAAAGGTTGATAAGTCGTAAAAAAGCAAATCAATCTCTTGCTGATAGATTTTTTTTTACTCCTGTGGCAGTGGAGACTTGAGGGGTTATTGGCCCTCATTCGATGGCGTTCCTTCGGAGGATTGGCGCGATTGCGTCTCGATTAAGGAACGAGGCTCGCGAAACGGAGTGGCTCTTGCAGCGTGTCTCACTGGCGATGGTTCGAGGTAATGCTTTCTCCATCATTGCGGCTGGAAGAGGACAGAAAAAATTGTTTATAGTTACGTTGTTCTGGAATTGTCATCATTGGTCGACTGAACTTGCTTTGTTTCAATGACTTTTGTTTTGTTATTATTAGTTACTTTGTTCAATAAATGATTTCTCTTTAAACATGACTACTGTTTTTTTTGTTTTTTTGGTGGGGGGGATATATTGTTCTTAGGTGCGTCGAGCCTGACTTTAAGGGGTCGTTGTTTTCTGTCATATTCTTTTCAACTGTGCGCACGATGTTACAAATTTCAACTTTTTTCAAAATCTTCGCCTGTGAAAGAGCAAATGAGGGAAGGACATTGAAGAAGAGGCTATACTGTCTAATAAAATCCACCTTGGTTATTAAAGCGTTCGTTCGTTAGTTTGGTGACAGTAATTGCCAGTTCAAATCCTGGGCCCGGCAGTGGAAACAGGGGGAGCAATAACGGAGCAGTAGGAAATAGGTTCTAGGCGAAATATCCTTAGACATGGTCAGCGGAACGAGAACAATCCAAATAAAGAGTTTAGTCTGAAATTCCCTAAATTTACCCGGATCGACATTCACCTGATGAAGGCCGGAGAGGACAATGACCGAAACCTTGTGCAAAGAACAACGAAGATGGGGATAATAGCCAGTATCTAAATAATATAAATAAAATTTGACGCTTCTGGAGCGGGGGGGGGTGTACAAATATATACAGGCGTCCTCAACGTTACTTTCTGTAGGTACGACTATTTACCCAAGCATTAAAAACTACAATAAAGAACGGTTACGATCGGAAAAGGCGTAGATGTAAGATTTTATTTTATACAGAAAATATACTAACAAAGTTTTCAAATATATTTTACATGCCTTCTCGCAACTCCAGAAAAAGTGAAAAAGCAAGGCTAAGGAATATCATAAGTCTGTCTATACTCACAATTCCAATACCTCATTTTGTAAAAGGCTATACTGTCCCCACACCCCAGAGAAGCATTCAAAACGGCAGTGCACAGACCGGTGCATCACTCAGTGGCCGATAAGTGTTACATAACTTGCCAAGCGCGGCGCATACAACTTGGGGAGGGGAAAAGAAAGTTTGTACGGTAATTATCAGAGTTTACACCCTTGTGCAAATTTAATTGAAACAGACACATTAGTTTCTTTTCTTTCACCATACGGTCAGATGTGTGATTGATTTCAATGACAGGATCCAAAGAGTGTGAGTTCAATACCCGGTTAAGGCAGTAGAGAACAACAGGAGAACCCAATCATGGCTGTCAGTCAATTTCTGCGACTACATGACTCCTTATATTTGGCCACCTTACTCCACAGACTCGCAACCAAGAACAGACTTTCCGGGGTACTGTAATATTGCTGGCACTGCTGCTCCATGGTGCTAATTAACAGGAGATACCTGATAGCTGACATCCATTAAAGCACGTGGAACTAGAACAGTCTACGCCAGCGAGCGAAATATAAAGGTTCAGTTCGACATTCCAACCACCTGAAGAAGGCCGGAGCGTACAGAGGCCGAAACATTGTAATAAATATGGCGACAAAGATGAGGACAATAGTCCGAATAATGTAAATAATGTATATATATATATATATATATATATATATATATATATATATATATATATATATATATATATATGCATACACACACACACACATATAGTGCGATGGGTAAATATTCGCCATTTTATATTTTTAATTCCGCTCAATCGCGTTGTTTGTTTTTGACTTTGTTGGCTGGAAATATAGTAGGGTCAGTTGGGGACCATCTGTCACAAAAAGACCACCATGACGCAATTCACCTCGTCAGAAATGTGGAAAGGTATGCTGTACCGGTAAGATGTGTGATTGATTTCAGTTTTTCCTCGGTTTAGGTCATTTGCAGTGGTGTGCAGTAATATGAATCTATTGTCGGGTGACAGCATCAGATTTTCATCACTATTGTCTCAACTGTCGATTAGTTGTCCTACGGCCATTGTCTGCGATGGACGTTACTCCGAGGAGGTGTACGAAAATTGTAACGCTGCATGAACAAGCCTTACCAGTGAAAAAAATCAAAGTATTATCGAATGGTTCGGAAATTCTCCTATTTAAATCCAATCGAGAATATGTGGTCAATCTTCAAGAGAAAATTTGAAAGAGAAAAATTGAAATCATCAAAATGTTTTTTAGCTATCCGATCTAAGCCCATCCTAATATTTGAGAAGAAATAATATGAAGCGTAATGAGGATTTAGAAAAAAACTCAACGTTTGATAATAATTAAAAAAAAGTTTATGTTGGTTACGCTTTCATTCATAAGTTACCTTTAAAAATAAACCTACTTCCATACAGCTTTGAGAATTAACCATATAATAAGGGAAGGCCAAATGGAAAGAGACATAAATAGACTAATTTTTAACAAATGCGTGATTAAACAGCGTGAAAATGTTATTTGATGATAAAAATGTCCAGAAAATGACCTCGTGTTTTCTTTTACGAGATTCTAATTATTCAATTGTCTGTAATTTTGAATTATCCCAACATATTTTTCGACCGCTGTCTCCAATGTGTTCGGGTAAAGGGGGAAGTACTTTATCGTTTTAGTCGACAGAGAAATTATGCCTGCTTTCTAAGGGAATACAGCTGTATATACACCTGTGTTCGTGTAAACAAGGAAGCACTTTATTCTCTTAGTCAACACCAGAATTATGCCTGCTTTCTAAGGGAATACACTTTTTTATACAGCTGTGTCCGAGTAATACACCTGTGTCCGGATAATACACCCGTGTTCGTGTAAACAAGGAAGCACTTTATTCTCTTAGTCAACACCAGGATTATGCCTGCTTTCTAAGGGAATACACTTGTTTATACACCTGTGTCCGAGTAATACACCTGTGTCCGGGTAATACACCTGTGTTTCTGTAAACAAGGAAGCACTTTGTTGTCTTAGTCAACACCAGAATTATGCCTGCTTTCTAAGGGAATGCACCTGATTATGCACCTGTGTCTGGGTAATACACCTGTGTTCGGGTAAACAAGGAATGACTTTATTGTCTTAGTCAACACAAGAATTATACCTGCTTTCTAAGGGAATACACCTGTTTATACACCGGTGTTCGGGTAATATACCTGCGTCCGGGTAATACACCTGTGTTCGGGTAAACAAGGAAGCACTTTATTGTCTTAGTCGACACAAGAATAATGCTTGCTTTCTAAGGGAATGCAACTGTTTATACACCTGTGTTCGGGTAATACACCTGTGTTCTGGTAAACAAGGTAACACTTTACTGTTTTAGTCAACACAAGGATTATGCCTGCTTTCTAAGGGAATGCACCTGTTTATGCACCTGTGTCCGGGTAATACATCTGTGTCCGTGTAAAATAGGAAGCATTTTATTGTCTCCGTCGACTCGAGAATTATGCTTGCTTTCTAAGGGAATTTGAATGTCAGAGAGAAATTACGAAAGAATAAAGAAAGAAAGAAAAGTTGCGAAAAAACAAATAAAGAAAGAAATATTAAGGAAAAAGAAACGAATTGATAGAAGAAAAAATATTAAGCAAAAAAGAAAAAATTGTTGAAAGAAAGTAGGAAAGATTATGGAAAAAGAAAGAAATCAATGAAAGAAAGAAAGAATTCTTAAGGCAAAATGAAACCTAACAAAGGAAGAAATATTTAGCCAAAAAGTAACAAATCTCTGAAAGTAAGAAGGAAATATTAAGGAAAAAAGTAACAAATCGATGAAAGAAAGAAAGAATTATTAATGAAAAAAGAAACAAATCGATGGAAGAAATAAAGAAATATGAAGGGAAAAGAAACAAATTGATTGAAGAAAGAAAGAAATATTAAATTAAAAAAGAAACAAATCTATGAAAGAGAGAAAGAAATAATAAGGAAAAAAGAAAGGAAACGATGGAAAAAAAAAGAAACAAATCTATGAAAGAAAGAAAGAAATTTTTAAGAAAAAAAACAAAACAAATAGATGGAAAAAAAGAAAGAAATATTGAGGAATAATGCGTGAAAAAAGTATGAATGTAAGAAAGAAAGAAAGAAAGAAAAAAGAAAGAAAGAAAGAAAAAAGAAAAAAAGAAAGAAAAAGAAAGAACGCACGAAGAAAGAAATGTTTAAAAAAAAGAAGTCATGAAAGAAAGAAAGCAAAAAGACAGAATTTCTTAAACAAACAACGAAGTGTGTGTGTGTGTGTGTGTGTGTGTGTGTGTGTGTGTGTGTGCGTGCGTGCGTGCGTGCGTGCGTGCGTGCGTGCGTGCGTGCGTGTGTGTGTGTGTGTGTGTGTGTGTGTGAAATAAAAGGAAATTGAAGGAAAACGAAGAAAATGAATGAGAAATCCGAATATGAAATAAGGAAGAATGAACGTCATAAGAAGGTTGTTTTGACAAAGACACTGCAAAGTTTTATTGAAAAAAAAAAAGCGCCGAAAGTGTACATTCTTCTGAGGGTAACCAGTAAAATGCTTCCTTTCTCCTTGATCAGCCGTGTAGACGTGACTACAGCAACAACATATTCAAGCAACCACCATCTTCACCCCGCACTTCTTGGAAAACAAGTAGCCTGTGTTTGTTCTATAAATATGATTCGCTCCAAGAAGCAATTGACGATTGACGACATCAAAGGAAACAGAAACTTCTAGAATTGCTCACTGTATTTATCTAGGAATAAATACTTCAGATTTTACCTCATGTGCTTACATGAACGGAGGTACATCGACCTCCCATATATATATATATATATATATATATATATATATGGCACGGTGAATAAAGGACAGGACCCAAAGAGTGTGAGTTCAATACCCGGTTAAGGCAGTAGAGAACAACAGGAGAACCCAATCATGGCTGTCAGTCAATTTCTGCGACTACATCACTACATATATTTGGCCACCTTACTCCACAGACTTGCAACTAAAAGCAGACTTTCCGGTGTACTGTAATATTGCTGGCACTGCTGCTCCATGGTGCTAATTAACAGGAGATAACTGATAGCTGACATCCATTAAGCATGGCACGTGGAACTAGAACAGTCTACCCCAGTCAGCGAAATAAAAGGTTCAGTTCGACATTCCAACCACCTGAAGAAGGCCGGAGCGTACAGAGGCCGAAACGTTGTAATAAATATGGCGACAAAGATGAGGACAATAGTTCGAATAATGTAAATAATGTGTTTATATATATATATATATATATATATATATATATATATATATATATATGCATACACACACACACACACACATATAGTGCGATGGGTAAATATTCGACATTTTATATTTTTAATTCCATTCAATCGTGTTGTTTGTTTTTGACTTTGTTGACTGCAAATATAGTAGGGTCAGTTGGGCATCGTCTGTAAAAAAAAGAGAGCACCATGACGCAATTCACTCCGTCATAAATTTGGAAACGGCATGCTGTACCGGTCAGATGTGTGATTGATTTCAGTTTTTCCTCAGTTTAGGTCATTTACAGTGGTGTGCAGTAATATGAATCTATTGTCGGGTAGTATGATGAAATTTGTTTGGCCATAAAATATTGCTTCATCCGTGACTGCATCAGATTTTCATCACTATTGTCTCAACTGTCGATTAGTTGTCCTACGGCCATTGTCTGCGATGGACGTTACTCCGAGGAAGTGTACGAAAATTGTAACGCTGCATGAACAAGCCATACCAGTGAAAAAATCCAAGTACTATCGACTGGTTCGGAAATTTTCCTAATTTAAATCCAATCGAGAATATGTGGTCAATCTTCAAGAGAAAATCTGAAGGAGAAAAATTGAAATCATCAAAATGTTTTTTAGCTATCCGATCTAAGCCCATCCTAATATTTGAGATGAAATCATATGAAGCGTAATGAGGATTTAGAAAAAAATTCAACGTTTGATAATAATTAAAAAAACGTTTATGTTGGTTACGCTTTCATCCAAGTCAGAAGCTTCAATACGAACATTTCAAAGCGTTTGTGTGTCAATCTGTGGATAGTTCACAGGATTTGGAACGAATTGGATGAGTTTAATGGTGATGACGAAGGTACGGCATCTCGGATAACTCACTAACTAAGAAAAGAACTCCAGAATTCGTTGGTGTGGGTGTCAGACTTATCACTTCACTTAATTTCATCAAGAGCCTTGAGGAGGAGGAAGTGCTGATCTGGACGGTGGCTGCTGGAAGATCCTATGTCAGACAACAGAACTCTGCACCATGCCATACAACAGGAGAACCCAATCATGGCTGTCAGTAAATGTCTGTGACTACATGATTCCTTATATTTGGCCACCTTACTCCACAGACTTGCAACCCATTTGATTATTATGTGTGGGGTGGAGGTGAGCGAGAGAACAACAAAACTCCTTGTGACATCAAAGACGAACTGAAGGCAATGGTTATGGCAACATCCACCAACTTAAACAAGGAGAGCCTTCAGAAGAGTTGCAGGAGATTCCGAAGTCATCCGGAGGTCGTGGTTGAAGCCAATGGCGATTTTATTGAATAAATTTACTCTTTAGTATTTCCGGATATTTTTGTATAATTTTAATAAATGCATCTGTTAAAATGAGATATCAGTGTTATTTTTATTTTTGCGTAATTTAGACAACAATTTCACCATCGCACGTAGGTCGGTGTGTGTATGTGTGTGTGTGATGTTGTTGTTGTTGTGTGTGTGTTGTTGTTGTTGCGTTTGCGTGTGTGTGTGTGGCTGACAATCGGTTACATGGTTCAATCTCTAATCAGGCACTTATTTCCTGGAGAGCAAGAGCAGACATTCCGGGGTACACTAATACTGCTGGCACTGCTGCTCCATGGTGCTAATTGCTACATCAGATCCAGCATCAACTGCTTTCGAGCATTTTCAAACACTTGATAGCCTGTCCAGGGTATGACGATAAACTTCATCCGGTATTAAACATTCTGATGGTGAATTTGGAGGTTTTGAGGAGCATTGAACAACTTCTTAACTGTTGTTTCCAGGTCCACCCTAACCCGGGAC
>OZ038494.1:87051891-87094391 GCA_964036315.1 Acanthosepion esculentum | reverse complement strand
TATCTATCTATCTATCTATCTATCTATCTATCTATCTATCTATCTATCTATCTATCTCATTCTAATAATATCTATCTATCTATCTATCTATCTATCTATCTATCTATCTATCTATCTCATAGATATCTCATACATAATCATAGAAAACTTAACACCCTGAATATAATCTCAGATGAGATTGAAAGTATTAGGAAAATAAAAACTATTCCAGAAAATTTTGGTATTTTTCTTAATCAATTTTTTAAGTTTACCAAAACATATGCTGCTTAAATATACACTATCTATCTATCTATCTATCTATCTATCTATCTATCTATCTATGTATCTATCTCATTCTAATAATATTTATCTATCTACTTCATTCTAATAATATCTATCTATCTGTCAGTATACTAATATATATCTATCTATCTATCTATCTATCTATCTATCTATCTATCTATCTATCTATCTAAAATGCTATTTTTAGTTGTTAGTGAAAGGTAGATTCGAATTCAATCGGAGAACGCCTATTTTTCTAATAAGATTTCACGAATATTTAGACCTGTACACGAAAATAAATAAATATGATTTATTAAATAAACAGAGCATCGACTCATATATGGGTATCCACTAAAAGTAACGTTTAAGCATATATATATATATATATATATATATATATATATATATATATATATGTGTGTGTGTGTGTGTGTGTGTCTGTGTGTGTGTTCCTGATCAATTATAAATTCATAAATAAATATATATATATAATAATTATATTGTCTATACTGCAATATACCTAACAAGAAGACTCACGTTACGGAAAGCTGTGACTCTTTATCCGCAACATACTCGTTGATAATAAAAATATAATAGCCTCATCCACGTATAATAAAGGCTGGAAATAATGAAAGTTTTATCAGAACAAAACAATACTCAATAATACCCACTATGAACAAGGCCACAATGTGAAGACCGTGTTTAGAAAATAAAGTATTCCTATAACTCGAGAGACATATATAAAACAACCCATACAGTCCGTTAAAAGTAAAAAAAATACAATCATCTTAATAAAAATTTGGACAATTTCACCACAATTTATGTCCGGAAAAAAGAAGACAATTATACGAACAAGAAAAAGAAAATAAATAACTTAATATCAGTACCTTGTCATTCTGCTTTAATAAATCTTGTATAAAAGAGGGGTTGCTGCCCAAATATACAATTATATATATATATATATATATATATATATATATATATATATATATATATATATATATATATATAATATAAAAGTGAACATAGAATTCAACACTTAGGGTATTATCACGAAAGCGAATGTAATGAACTCGACTGGAATTCGAACTCCGATTCTTCAATCCGAGCCACTAACGATTACTCCGCCTCTACAGATAGATTTATTTCTATCGTAATCTTAATATGGAAGGTGTTACGAACTACTGGAACATGGATGGCTATCACTGAAGACGTTTGCTGCCATCAAAATGAGCTGGTAAGTAAAGCATTACGTTGAAAGTGTCCTGCTTAAAAAAAAAAACACAAAAATATTACTCGCCAACATAACAATGCAAAGACTTACTCTACACAAAAAAAAAAACAAACAAAACAAACACACCTAAGAAAGAAATATGATGATGAGGAAGGTTTACTCACAATTTCGAAAATCACCAAGTGTAGCAACTTACAGAATGTCATTTATTTTTGAACCCTCCGTCATTTCATAAATGATTATTTTGAATATTCAGAAATAAAGAGCTTGAAAGCAGTATGTGAAGCTTATTTTCTCTGAGAGTTGATGTTATTAAGCATATCACCCCAAGCAAGCCGGGAGTGTCACTAGCACGTAAGGGGTTACGAGGAGTGAGAGCAAGAGTAAAGAGGTGAGTTTAAAGAAAGGATATAGAGAAGGACGGGGATCAAGATCAAAACATCAGAAGATATCGATTGATATTACATTTGAATATTTGGAGATTATAGCTACCTGCGAATCAAGTAAGAGGAAGAGAGTTCCATTGTCGGGAAGTGCGGGATAAGAGGCTGTTGGTGTAGAAGAGACAGCTACATTTGACCGTTTCGACAGTGAAAGGGTGGAACCAAGATGTCAACCTAGTAGCACGCTTAAATTCATGCAGTTTGGGAACCAGTGAAAATAGCTTGTCAGAGCAGTTGCCATGAAAATATCTGTAGAAAAGACAGAGGGAAGCCATAGTACGTCTACGAGAAAGTGACTGTAGGCGAGATACCAAATCAGGACCTATCACATTTGTTTTTTTAAGTTTTAGTTCTGTTTTTTCGCGACTGATGAACCCTTTGTAGGTTATTTAATGCAAAATTATATTTCAGATTGTAGTAGGTTGCTTACAATACCTAAGCTAAGGTCCCCCATCTAAATTAAAAACCAGGTTCGACATGTGTGATTTGACTGTAAATATTTCCCCAAGAAAAACACATCTTTCTTTCATGATTTTGGGATGAACTTGACAGTAGAGTGAAAAAATGAGAAAGAGTTCTTAGAATCATTGAAAAAGAAGGATGAAATCAATCAAACTTATACTTGGATAAACTTTTGCAACGAATGACAAAAATTTGTGCTGCAGTAATCAAGATTAAAGAGGACATTTTGACAAGAGCAAAATTTAATCATATAACGCTTTTTTTATTTTTGTCACAATAAAAGTTCTAATAAAAATCGTGTCTCACTATTTTTTAATCATGTATAATGATTTTCTCTTATTTAAAGTACAAAAAACTACATTTTGGGCCAATTTTTAAAAAGGAATTACCTGGGGTTCGCTCAAACTTTTGAACTGTAGTGTATATATATATATATATATATATAGATATATATACAGGGTGTCCATAAAGTCCGTGTGCGTTTAAAAAAATTTATAACTTTATTTGTATTTGCGATAGAAATAATTTGTAAAAAGGATTAGAAAGAAGTAAATCTATATTTTGTAAGGTTTTATTGAAATTTTATTTAAGTTTCCACATGTCCTCCATCATTAGCAATACAAAGGGTAATACGATTTTGCAGTTCACGGAAAAAAAAATTGCCAACTGATTTACAGTAATGCCTGAAATCACATTAGTTATTTTAGCTATACTTAAAACTAGGTACATTAAACTTTATAACATTTTTTACAGATTATTTCTATCCCAAATACAGATAAAGTTATAAATTTTTAAAAGTGCCCACGAACTTTATGGACTCCCTGTATATATATATATATATATATATATATATATATATATATATATATATATATATATATATATATATATATATATATAATGATATATATATATATATAAATATCTGCATATCGAAATTATGATAATATATTTTGAATAACAAATGTGCGAAATATGAATCTTTCTCTGCATTAAATAATTTCCGAGAATTTACCATTTTAAAATCGTATTCATATTTTATACCCAACACACACACACACACACACACACACACACACATATATATATATATATATATATATATATATATATATATATATATATATATATATATATATATATATATATGGAACTGTGACAAATTGCAACCTTTACCCACAATGCAATTAGCTTCGGGAAAGCAGACGATGGTAAAAACTAAGAAGGCCAAGTAATGGCGGCAAAAACTAATGAAATCGAACGAGTGGAAAGAATTGCAGTCGGAGGATGGATGGCACCATGATTGGCGCTGGCGAAGACCATTCCGACACAACGTCTAGTCGGTAGATATGCTTGACTACACTCACCCTGCGAAAGGTCTCTACTTCTGTCAAGACTACTCTTTCTTTTTACACTTCTTTTTTTACAAAATGACTCATCGGCCGTTTTGTTTTTCATAATAATTCCAGTTGCATTTCTTTCGTTTTTGTTTCTTTTCCTTCTCGTACTTTTTTTTAACCTTTCTCTTTTTCTTTTCTATTCATTTTCTTTTTTCATTTCCTTTCTTATTTTTAATTTATTATGTCTTTATTTATTTGCCTTTATACTCGCGGTCTTTGCCTTCTTTTTATTTAATTTAAATTATTTATTACGTTTTCAATCTTTAATTTTTTTTATGCATTTATCTTATTACTTTTTCTCTGTTTATTTTTTTTAATCTTCTCTTTCATTTTTATTCATTTATTTCCCTTTTTGTATCTTTCATTTTTTACCCTTTCTTCTCAATACCACCATCTTTTTATTCACATTCTTGTTAGCTGGTTCCATTTTTTTTCCTTCATTCAATAATGTTTATTCTTTTCCTCATTCCTTTTGTTTCCTCTGTCATTCCATTTTTATTGTATCCTTTCTTTCTTCATCTTTACATTCTGACTTTAATTTCATTCATTTTCCTTCTTTCTTTCATTTCCTTTATTTTACGTTATTTATATTTTTTTTATTTACTTTAATTCCCTCTAAAATTTAATTCTCTCTCTCTCTTTTTTTTCTGTCGACTTACTGTTTCTTTTTATTTCAATTCCTTTCTTTCTTCTTTTTATTTCAGTTTCTTTCGTTTCCTTTTCTTTTATGCATTCTTCTCATTTAATTTTCATTTAATTTTTCTTATTTTTAATTTCTTTATTTAATTTATTTCACCAGAGAATTTTATTTTTCTCTGGATTTTCAGACTTCACTTCCAAAAGTAAGTGAAGTCTGAAGATCCAGAGAAAAATAAAATTCTCTGGTGAAATAAATTATTACAAATGGAGCCTTAAAGTGGTCTGTTTTTGTTTAAATTAAATTATTCGCTCTGACTTAACATTGAGCTCTCATGAAATCCTCCTTGGAATTATCCATACGGATTACCAAGATTTTCGTTACTTATATATATATATATATATATATATATATATATATATATATATATATAGTGACACGCATAAGTATTGGATACATGTTATTTTCTGTTATAACTCTAGTTTTTGTTCGCCATTTTGCCTGATATTTGCTAAGTAATATTTCGTAAAGTTTTTTTAGTTGTATGTGAAAGGAAAATTAAAAATTGATTTTAAACCTCCGCTGCCGTTCGATCATATCCAAACATGGAAAATGCTATGGAAGTAAATCCAAACAGAAAACACGGAGGGATGCCTGAAGGCGTTTGGCTGCCAACATTGTCCACTTTCTGGCAATTCCTGCAGCCAAGCCGTCGCCGAATTTAATGCCTGTATTACTTAGGATCTTGTCGGTACGGCCGAGATGGGGGGTGATATAGTTTGGGCAGCGCACGGCTTCCATATACCATCGCCCAGGCCTACTCTCTGAAGTGGTCACTCCAGTCACACCGCCAAGGACATAATTTTGATCAAGCAGGGCGCCATTATCTATTAGTCTTATTTTGAACTAATCGTTAACATACCTTAGATTTCTGTACTATAATTGATACCAGCTTTACGCACTAGTGTAGCAATATGAGATAAATTTAAAACAACTCGATACGTGTTGACACTTGACTAATGCATGGAATAATAATGCAAACACAAAATGTACTTAGAATAAAATGTATTGAAACAAGAAAGTGTACACAATATTTACATATAGTCTTTTGTATATTCCTGGGAAGACCGTTCCTGGAGAATGTGTTAACTAAGTCGCAGTCGGGCAGAGTCTCTAGTTGAATCTCTTGATTCGCCTCCCTGTCTTCCCGGTACCAACCATATTTATATCGTCGGTACTTCACTATGCAAATTAGGTGGATCCTACCACAACAATACGGAACACTTACTTTCGACCGATGGTTATCAGTAATTGAAGTCAACTTCGAAGTACAAGAGTAAGAGGCTCAGTGAGAAAAAATGAAGAAGATTAATTAATTTTTCAGACGAAGATGACAAGGCAAAGAAAACTGCTGTTTATAAAACTGAGCATCCCGCGCAATGAAAAACATAAGGAACGAAGTGGACCTTACAGCAAAACACAGAAGACCGCCGTTGAATTGCGCACTCCCCTCCCCACTCACATACGCCACAAACCGCCTCGCTCGCTTATAGTAGTAAAGAAATACCTAAGAATAAAATCTGGATTTCTGCTAGAAATTGTTTAATTCTTCATTTGTGGGTAATCATCTTGCCGACGGGTAATTTTTGAGACACAAGCCATTGCCTGAAAGAAACTGCACTCTGTAAACGAACCTGTTGTATGGCCTGAGCTGCAACGCAACGCTAGGCTAGATAATAATCATCGTCATTATCATCATCTATCCCGTGACCATGTATGGTCTATAAAAAGCTGAGCACGTGGCTGGCCTCTGTAAATGATCTTCCAGTCCACTCAGTGAGGATGTCAGCCGATTTCTTTCTTCTGTCTGCTTCGTCTTCTTTATTTGAGGGGTTACCATGTGGAACGGCGGTGGAGAGATTGGTGGCTCCTGTGACGTGTCCATAACATTACAAATTTCTCGTCTGCGTTTCCCTAGTCACTCTGAAGGAGACGCTTCTCTACTTGATCCCTTCTTTGCCTCCGCTTCGGACTCATGACGTGCTCTGCAGCTCTGTCCTCCTCCCAATTACGACCGCGCAGTAGTGTTTACAGATATCACTTTCCGCTTTCCCATCAGGTCTTCTTGTCTGTTAGTTTCGCAAATTACGTCATTTATGAAGTGGTATACGAGGGAAATACCTAAGATGTTTCTGTAGCATCTCGTTTCTAATGCCTAGATTATTCGTAGAAATTGCGCTTTTACGATAGAATGCGGTAATAGCAATGTCAAAAGAAAAACGGTTCCTTTTTATACACCGTTTTTTTTTCAGACCCAAAGGTTAAACCTTATCGCATCTTCTTTCCAAAGTAATATTTCTGACTAAGAAGGGAAAACCAAGAGCAAAACAAATTCCTGTTTCACCGAAGAGATTTGTTTACCTTTGGACAACTCTGAGATGGATGTTTCAACATATTAAATTAGGAACGGACAAAGTCCGACAATCATTTCAAGACATTTTTATGTTTATACATTCATTTTATAGATGCAAATATTTAAGTAAATGCTCTGTTTATACTAAACAGTATTAGTAACATTTATCGGCCTGAATGTCCGAGAAATTCTCATAGAAATTATTCGTTCTCTAACAGGAATCGAACCTGTGTCCTATAGGTTCGATTCCTGTTGGAGGACGAATAATTTCTATGAAGGTTTCTCGGACATTCAGGCCGATAAATGTTACTAATACGTAAGTAAATGCTCTGTTTATAATAAACTGTATTCATAACACTAACGGGCCTGAATATCCGAAAAATTTCCATAGAAAATATGTCCTCCGACAGGAACCGAACCTCTATCCTATACGGAACTGTTATATAGATTGACGTGCCTTAACCGATTGGGCCACAGATGATCGTTCGGTTAGGATACAGGTTCGATTCCTGTCAGAGGACGAATATTTTCTATAAATATTTCTCGGACATTCAGCCCGGTAAATGATGTTCAATATTGTTTATTATAAACAGAGCATTTACTTACATATTAGCATCTATAAAAAGAATGTATAAACATAAAAATGTCTTAAAATATTAAATTAGGTAAATAATTTACACTTACGAATCGTATACAAATCGCTTACACGATATTAATGGCGACTGAGGAAGAAACATTCGAGAAAAGGACATTATTCTACTGGCGTGGATCGGCTGCATTTATTCTGAGCGCGTATTGAGAGCATAAAACCGCACCCACAAAGAACAGGCTTGTCTTGTGTAATACAAATTTGAAATATTGGGAAACATTTTTAAGGACGAATTAAAAACTAATAGGAAGATTCATTTCAAGTTTCAATTAATATGAATTTTAACTGACATTATGCAAATGACGCCCAGAATACCTTGTCATTAAAGAATGATTCATGCAACGAGCAGAACATCTCTGCAGAACGGGTAAATGATAGATAGATAGATAGATAGATAGATAGATAGATAGATAGATAGATATGAACAGAATTAGATAGATAGACATGAACAGAATTAGATAGATAGATAGATAGATAGATAGATAGGAACAGACGATAGATAGATAGATAGATAGATATGAACAGAATTAGATAGATAGATAGATAGATAGATAGATAGATAGATAGGAACAGACGATAGATAGATAGATAGATAGATAGATAGGAACAGACGATAGATAGATAGATATGAACAGAATTAGATAGATAGATAGATAGATAGATAGATAGATAGATAGATAGATATGAACAGAATTAGATAGATAGATAGATATGAACAGAATTAGATAGATAGATAGATAGATAGATAGATAGATAGATGTGAACATAATTAGATAGATAGATAGATAGATAGATAGATAGATAGATAGATAGATATGAACAGAATTAGATAGACAGATAGATAGATAGATGTGAACATAATTAGATAGATAGATAGATAGATAGATAGATAGATAGATAGATAGATAGATATAAAGAAACGGATACATAGATAAATAGGTAGATAAATAACTATGGATTGATAGATAGATGGCTACGGAGAAACGAATTGATTTATAAATAGATAGATACATATGAAGAAACTGATAGCTAGCTTGCTGGCTAGATAGATAGATGTGAATAAACTGAGCTAACTAGGTATATATATATATATATATATATATATATATATATATATATATATATAGATAGATAGATAGATAGATAGATAGATAGATAGATAGATAGGGTGTTGTATTGTTTGATTATATGAGTGAGTGAGACAGAAAGAGAAATTACGCAGATTGAGATGGACAGATAGATAGATATGAACAGTCTGTGATAGATAGATAGATAGATTGATATGAACAGAATTAGACAGAAAGTTGTATGTATATATATATATATATATATATATATATATATATATATATATATATATATATTTACATATATATAGATAGATAGCTAGTTAGATAGATAGATGTGAACATTTGTGTTTGTTCAACACCCACAGAGGCCACCTGTGGTTTATACTGCAACTGTGCTGAGCAGACCTTAGTTACATTTTCTCTAGGATGAGTGTGTTATCTAGAATTATCTAGAGTCTGAACAAGGTCAGCACAATCATACCCTCGGTCACGATGACTTGTGTCTTCTTGCTATCACTGCTATTGATGGCCATAAGGGTTCCGTCCACAGTTTCACACACAAGGCTTGGGTCAAACTGTGGTATGGTTTTCAGGCACTTTGCAAAGGTGTTACCCCACCCCTCCAGACCGATAACTATATCCTGACAAATCCTGACGGGTCTCATGGTCAGAAAGCGAACGTTCTAACATTGCGTCCACGCGCACACACATACACATACACACACATATATATATACATATATATATAGATAGATAGATAGATAGATAGGACTGATTTTATTGGTACCCTTTCGTGTGTACTTGCTTTATTTACCAACCTATTTTACGCGCACGCACACACATCTCTCTCTCTCTCTTTCGCTCGCTCTCTCTCTCTCTCTCTCTATATATATATATATATATCGCCCTATCTATCTATCTATATATATATATATATATATATATATATATATATATATATATATATAGTGTAACCCGGATATAAGAGAGTTGTCGGGACCGGAGAAGAAGTTTCTTATATCCGGGGTTCTCTTATATCCGGGTTTGGTCTATTATATATACATTAACACAGGCTCTAATTTGGGACCAGATAAAACCTATCTTATATCCGGGTTTCTCTTATATCTGGGTCTCTTATATCCGGGTTACACTATATATATATTTATATATATATATATACATATACATATATATATATATATATATATATATATACTTATATATATATACATATATAATTTCTATATCTTTCTATCTATGTATCTATCTATCTTTATATATATGTATATATATATATATATATATATATATATCGTCCTATTTATTTATCTACCTATTTATGTATATATATATATATATATATAGAGAGAGAGAGAGAGAGAGAGGGGGGAGATATGAAACAAATCTGCATCTAGATAGGTAAGTAGGTAGATTCATGTAACTGTTCCGTTTGACGATCCAAGCAAAATCAAGAACAAAAACCTATTGGCGAGTAGTGAAGTAAAAACAACATTCGTTTTCGGCAAAACCTTTGTCTTGTTTCTGCCTTGCCATCGTTTGCTTCTGTGGCGAGCGATCAAAAAGAGGCATCTGTTTGTATTTTGAAAGATGCCATCACATCGCCACTCCTCTGTGCTTCTGTGAAATGATCAGGGCTTGGGAAAGAGCCCCATATATGTAGGTGTCTCACTTGGAGCACTGACACAATTTTCTCTCTCTCTCTCTCTCTCTCTCTCTCTCTCTCTCTCTCTCTCTCTCTCTCTCTCTCTCTCATATATATATAATATAATGTAATATATATATATATATATATATATATATATATATATATATATATATATATATATATATATATATATATTGAAATATGCCGAGATCAGTTGAACAGTTGAAGATTGAGATTCACATACACGTACGTCTAAACGCGCATGCATACAACACGCGCAGGCGCACTCCCTACACGCTGTTACACATGCGCACTGATTGACATGCGTATAAAACTTCATTTTTTTCATACCTATCTTTTTTATATGAATTGTTGCTTTTTGTATTTTTTTTGCCGAATAGCCTTTTAATATGTCTATTTTTTTTGTTCTAATAAAACTTCTCTTTCATTTTTTAAATAACTGTTAAACTTCTATTACCCTCGGCCGAATTTACTTGAAATTACCCAATTTTGCAACTGCTACTACTGGTACATACATTTTTTGAAATAATTTCACGCCAAGCAGAAAAAGTTCATTAAAAAGAGAAAACAATGAAAGCGCAGGTATTAAGAAGACATTTACATTTTACAAGATTGAAGTTGTCCCGAAAGCAAGAAACCGGAAGTTCCACAAAAATCTATAAATCAACCATTCGCCCTTGCATGGAGTATTGCTGCCATATATGGTCTGGAGCCCGTGCTGTTTGCCTCAGAGTTCTTGATAAGATCCAGAGACGGATATGCAATGTAATTGGCCCTGATCTGTCATCTCGTCTGCAGTCGCTCTCTCACAGACGCGCCATTGCCTCGCTCTGGCTTTTTTACAAATACTTTCACGGTAATTGCTCCGAGGAGCTGCTTTCGCTGGTTCCTAGGCCTCATGAATTTAAACGTCCTACGAGGCTGGCATCCCGTTCCCACCGCTTCACCGTTGAAACTGTTAGGTGTAGACGTCTCTTCTACTCCAATAGCTTCATGTCACGCACATCTCGCCTGTGGAACTCCCTTCCTTATTCCTGTTTCCCTGACAAATACAATCTCCAACTATTTAAGTGTAACGTCAATCGACATCTCCAGTTGCCTTGATCTATCCACTTCCCTTCTCCACATCCTTTCCCCTTTCATTCCTATCTGCTCTCGCTCCAAATCTTCTGTAACCCCCTTGCCTTGATCGATCCACTATCTTTCTCCACATCCTCTCCTTTACCACTCTTATCTGCTCTTTCTCCAACACCTTCTGTAACCTCTTGCGCGCTAGTAGCTTCCAGCCTTGTTTGGGGTGATAAGCTTAAAAAAAAAAAAGTTTTAAGACTTTCTATTTATTTTTCGATCCGATAAATGATGGAAGTCTTGAGTCGGTAAATTTAACTTTTTTATTTATTTATTTCCTGTTATTGCTCTTATTATCTATTTATTGTTTTATTAAGTTTTCTGGAATATTCACACCGGTAGACGAAATAAAATAATGTTTAAAATAAAAAAGAAACGTCTACTTAAATATGGGTAGCCCTCCAAAATAACTTTTAATGTGACAAAAAATATGTCGCATTACTAAATGAAAAATACATTTCACGCACACACTCCCCGCCTCCCATACAGACATACACACACACAGAGTAGGGCAGGTCAGTTTCGGAACCGTGATATCGCACCCAATTTGAAAGTTGGGGTTTCACATGATAATGACAGAAAATAGGTTTATACAAAACCTTACCGTTGTATTTTTATTTATTTATTTTTTTTTAGGAATTGAGTTTAAAGATTAGGTTTAGGTTGAAAATCGTAGCGATGGAATTTCATTCAGGTGATCAGCGAAAGCATTAGAGCACAGCCTTATAAAATGTATAATTTACTGACGATTTACAATTTGTATATGGACAATATGCATAGCACAAGCACATAATTACTAAATCATTGTGCCATTAAATAAGACCTTCATTTACTTCAAAAGGGAAATTATACTGAATAACTTAGATATATTATGATGTAATATGTTATACAGTGACATAGAGTAATCTTCAAAAAACAATGCACATTTAAAAAATTGTCATAATTTGTTCCCAGCAGTATTATGGTGTTACTTTAATTTATTATTTTGCTTTTATTAATTTTTATCTAACAAATCTTATTCGTTGAGTACCCTTTTTATTTATTTAACACACACACACACACACACACACACACACACACACACACACACACACACACACACACACACACACACACACACACACACTTCTAATGTCTGCTTCAGCTTTGTATTTTTAATGTCCGACTGAATTCTGAAATTTTATTCACTATTTATTTCATTTTGCTCTCTTCCTTAATAGGAGTAGATAGGTTCACCTATCGTCCGGTTCACACTCCTCCCTGGTCATTTGATTAGGAGTAGATGTTTATCATTTGGTCCTTGTTGAGGATTGGGTTTCTGGTTCCTTCTAAAGTCTGCTTCAGTTCTGTGCTCCTAACACTTGTCCTTTCCTACGCTAATATAACTCCACCCATTAACGTTCTACCTTGAGTGGTTCTTGGGCCTTGTATTGGGTGAACATTAGTAATAAAAAGTCATCTATTTCAGAAACAATCTCTTGTTCATACATGTTTTGATAAACAAAATTGACAAGGTACTTTTGTTAAGTGATTTTTATTATATTTTTCTTTGGTGCAAACAAGATAGGATCGTTCGGGAAAGGTCGTCAAAAATTCGTTGTTTATAACCAGTAATTCAGATTTACTAACCAGACGCTTTCTCTGTAGCTGAGAGGTATATAACATCAGATCAATTGACGGTTCTGTATAGGACACAGGTTCGATTCCAGTCGGAGAACGCATATTTTCTACGACATTTCTCGAACATTCAGGCCGGTAAATGTAATTAATACTGTTTATTTAAAAACAAAGCATTTACTTAAATAAATTGCATCTATTAAACAACAAATATATTAAATTGCATCTATTAAACAACAAATATATTAAGTAATTGTCGGACTTAAATCATTTCATAATCTGTTGTCAATGTTTAAGTTAAGGTATGTTTCGTGAACAGTAATTTGAATTTTGCTAGCTAGACGCTTGTTTGTAAATGAATGATTAGCAGCACATCAGATCAAATGATGGTCCTCATTAGTGTTGCAGGTTCGATTCCTGTCGGCGAAGCACATATTTTCTACGAAAGTTCTCGAACATTGCAGCCGTTAAATGTAACTGATACTGTTTATTAAAAAAACAGAGCATTTACTTAAATAAATTGTATCTATAACATACAAACAGAATATATATATATATATATATATATATATACATACATATATATATATAATTATTTATATACATATATATCTATATCTATCTATATCTATATCTATATATATATATATATATATATATATATATATATATATATATATATATATATATAATAAATTAACTGATTTAAAAATATGGTTCTTTCGCTACACAGGAATTACCATGTTTCAAAAACCGAAGCTATAAATTTCAAATTTAATTATATAATTAAAAGCATTAGTTCTGTTTCATCTTCAAGCGGATTTTGGAAGGATCCAAAATCCGCTTGAAGATGAAACATAATTAATGCTTTTAATTTAGTTATATGATTAAATTTGACGTTTATAGCTTCGGTTTTTGAAACATGGTAATTCATGTGTAGCGAAGGAACGATATTTTAAATAAGTTAATTATTAATATTTATGCTCTGTAAATTTACATTGAGCACTGTTTTGTAAAAACACCGGATTATATATATTACTGTTCTGTCTTTTTACTATAACACACACACACACACACACACACACACACACACACACACACATACATATATATATATATATATATATATATATATATATATATATATATATATATATATATATGTATGTATGTGTGTGTGTGTGTGTATTTATGTGCGTGTGTAAAAATGTGTCGAATCTTAATAATCTCTGACATTCTCATCGCTTTATTTTTCTTTTTGTAAATTAACGCCCATCTTCTTTACAGTAACCGAATATGTATGAACATGAAGTTAGAATCACACACATACATGTTTTTCTGCATAGAGAATATATTCTGATAGTCTAATCTTCTGTAAATACAGACGATTTGTTATTCAAATGTTCAGTCATGTTGAGCGTAGAAAAGGCCTTAAACTAACATCTATTTTCCACTTCGAAGTGGCTCTTAACAATATATACATTGTTTTTGCCTAGTTGTTTGCTTTGAATGATTTCATTTCAGAACTTAGACGGCTCTACAGATCCCTTTTATTATTTGTGAATTCCCACGAGTTTTTGTAAAAAAATAGTAAAGTGCATATCTGTTGCTTTCTCTATCATTCTCTTTTCATTGTTGACCTGTAAACTTGAGTATATTTTTGATCATGGCTCTCCACATATCCTTTGTCTTATGCCTTATTATTTCTGTAGTATCTATTGATATTTCTTTTGAGTCGTCTATTAGAAATGAACCTCCTATTCACAAGACTTCTTTCTGTTACTAAAGATTGGGATTAATTTCGTGACTTTCTTCGAGACGCTCCTTCAATTGATATTCTTAACCTTCCTCCTGAGAATTATGTCACGGGAATTTCTTCTTGGGTTAAAGCCGGCGATGACACTTTTATACCTTCTTGGAGATAGCAGGTGAAACCACAGTTTTCTTCTTAGTTAACCCCAGCCTTGTCAGTTGCCATAGCCCATAAGAAGCATTCTTTCCGGATGTACCAGCATAATAATTCTTTCCGGATGTATAAGAATTCCGATCGCAACAGACGCCGATATGTGAATGCTTGAAATAATTGTAAACGTGTCACCAAAGAGGCTATGTCATTGCTTGTTTATAGGTTGAGACACCGTATAGCCTCTACTAAATTGGTTCTTGTGAGTACTGGCGGCTTTGTAATAGTGTTAAATAAGTGTAAGTCTTCTATCACTTCCCTCTTCACTTGTTAACATCTGCTGACAAAGCAGAATATTTCGCTCATAAATTCTCTTTAGATTCTACTCTTGGCTTATCTGGCCTATCTTTACACGACTTTCCGCATAGAACTGCGTCTCTATTGAGTGATATGAATATAAAATACGTCTTTGGTTTCTGCTATCATTTCTAAACTGGATCTTCACAAACCATGTGAACTTGATGGTATACCTGAAATAGTCCTTTTGGAAATGTGCTTCTGAAGTGTCTCCTGTTCCCTCTAAACTTTATAATAAATGCCTTATTGCTTCTTGCTTTCTTGCTTTTAGGAAAACCTCTTCTGTAGTTTCAGTCTTTAAGAACCCAGGCGAACTATGTGATCTTTCTGTCGGATTATTAGCCTTCTACCTCTTTTTTTGGCAAAGTACTAGAGGCTCTAATTAAATCTGAATTGTATAAGAATCTCACATCGCAATGTCTTCTTTCAAAATTTGCTATACACCTTTCGCTTCTCCAGGCCAACTGATGATGTATTAACGATGATTGCTGAAAGAGTCTATCAAGCTTTAGATATGAATGGTGAAGCTCGGGCTGTGGTTTTAGATATGAATGGTGACGCTCGGGCTGTTGCTTTAGATATGAATGATGAAGCTCGGGTTGTTGCTTTAGATATGAATGATGAAGCTCGGACTGTTGCTTTAGATATGAATGGTGAAGATCGGGCTGTTGCTTTAGATATGAATAGTAAAGCTCGGGCTGTTGCTTTAGATATGAATAGTGACGCTCGGGCTGTTGCTTTAGATATGAATGGTGAAGATCGGGCTGTTGCTTTAGATATGAATGATGAAGCTCGGACTGTTGCTTTAGATATGAATAGTGACGCTCGGGCTGTTTCTTTAGATATGAATGATGAAGCTCGAGTTGTTGCTTTAGATATAAATGATGAAGCTCGGGCTGTTACTTTAGATATGAATGGTGAAGCTCGGGCTATTGCTTTAGATATAAATGGTGAAGCTCGGGCTGTTGCTTTAGATATTTCGAAGGCATATGAAAAATGTTGGCATACTGGACTTTCTCAAAAGTTAAAAGGTTATGGCATTGCTTGGCAAATTTTGTAACTGATTCAATCTTTCTTTCGAACTGAAAGTTGTCTTGGAAGGTAACTACCTAGATAGATGTGTATGTAGTTATTAAGAGAGATATGGACAAAATTAATAAATATGCTTAGAGTGGGACTGACAGCGCAATATTTCCTTTTAAATTATCATCATGGTGGACTCGTGTACATTTCAGCACCCACTAGAAGGTAAGTACGTAGATCAGTGTTTCCCAAACATTTTTTTCTCAGAACGCATTTTCGATATGAAAGTTTTCTCGCGCCTCACCAAAAGGAAGGCGCCGTGAAAAGGCACAATCAGCACTACAGCAAAGAAGGTTAAAAGAGAGTGTTAAAGGGAGATAACCACAGATTCGAACTCAGAGCATAATCATTGATAACTCTCTCTTCCAATTTGCGGACCCTACTTACTTCCTTCATAATACTTGATATAATACAAACATATCCGAATGATAAAATCGGTCAAAGATTATTTATAATTATTTATACTAGGACTTATGCTTGCCATTATAAGTAATTCATAATAATATTTGAAATTTGGAAATCATATTTATTTTTGGCATATGAATTTTGAAAAACTGTTTCTAAATCTTTGATTGTCTTTTAGTCATTCTGCCTTTCCTGCTATTCTCTGCCAGTATCGTTCAAGAACCACTGACGTATATAGTCAGATGTGTAGTTATTATGAGAGATATGAACAAAATTAATAGGGTGAGACAGACAACGCAATTATTGCTTTTAAATTCTCATCTTGGTGGAATCGAGTACTTTTCGGCACCCCCTAGAATGTAGATAGTTGTAAAAGTAGTTTTACGTGAGATATGGAGAAAGATGATAGATATGATTTATCTGAGGGAGATAGAGCAATGCTTTTTTATCATCTTATAGAACAGAGAAGATATCAGTACCCACTGTTCGGTGACTAGATAGGTAGCTATATAGACAGAAATATGAGGAGAGATGTCTAGATATTATCAGACTGCATATTTTGATCTGGAAGTCCAGAATTCCATGTCCGCGTGCTTAAATATCTTTGCTGGTCGTTATCGTTTATAGCTCGCATCTCCAACCATAAATCAATGTCCTTCATCGCTTCTTTCAGTCTCCCAAATGAATATTTTCCATTGTGATTTGACTCATTTATTTCCCATTTTGAATTCCGTTTAGTGCTTTGGTCTTGCCGCCCAGGACCACCTCCCTTTCTGGAATTCATTTTATATGGTCTTCTTCTTCTTTTCTCTTCGGCAATTGGGTGTCAGGTTTTATTTCACATCAAAGAAAGCGTTTCTGTGATGTGGAATAAGATGGTAAGTAAAGAAAAGACATGTCAAGCAATAGCGCAAACCAAAATGAATGACGACAAATCATTGACGAAATACGATATAGATGGGGAACAGAATACGAGACATGATATATGACTATAATAAATAATAATAACCTATCTATCTCTCTATCTCTCTATCTATCTATCTATGCAAGTATATATATATAATATGCCATATATATATAATAAGCCACAGACACACACACACACACGCACACATATATATATATATATAATAAGCCATATATATAATACGCTATATATATATATGTATATATATATATAGATAATATACCATATATATAATATGCCACACACACACATATATAATAAAAAAAACATATATATATATATATATATATATGGCATATTATATATATATAGCATATTATATATATATATACATATATATATATATACAGACATATATATAATATGCCATATATATATATATATAATATGGCATATATATATATATATAATAAGCCATATATATAATACGAAACCTCAATATAACTTTTATTATAGACCTTATAAGTGAATTACAATTAATGAGATCGAAACAATTTACCTCATACAAATGATACAATACTCATATAATGTATGACGTAAACACTTGGAGAATGTATGAGGTAAATTGTTTGGATCTCTTTAATTATATATATATAAACACGAATAATTTAAAAAATATATCTGATGATCTGTTACTCTTACTAGAACAAGAAATAAGCAAACCCTGAAATTACAGATTGAATCTACGGATTGTCATGTATTACTCAGACATTGCAAAGTTTCCACAAAAATTATTGTGCTTTGCTAACTTTTGCGGTAAACATAATTTGGGTTGTAAATATGTAACATTTATCAGGATAATATACAGATATATTTCCTTAGATGTTTATAAACTGTCAGTCAGTTTTGTGCCATGCGTGACACTCGCTTAGGCGATCATGTATCTTTCGATACATGACCGACAAGGCAGGTTATTTTTCCCGCAGTAGGTTGTCATTTCTTTCTGCGGTAGACCAGTTGTCATCCAAGTCTGTCCTGCTATTTACCCATAGCTGAGGGGAGACGAAGAGGATTCATATCTTTCCCAGCGTATTAGCACGTAAGTGAATGTAATGGATTCGAGTGGAATTCGAACTCGGCTCTCCGATTCCTCATTCCAAGCCACTATCAATTACGACACTGTTCAATTATAAATGTTAACAACAAACTATTTTTAATTACAAAATTGTACTTGGATTAAACGAAAATTACTAGCAGTATAATACATATTACTGATAATACATTCCTTCTAGCCGTCAATTTTGGAGGCATGGGTACATTAGTAATAAATAATAGTGATAATAATAATAATAATTTATGGTAGCTCGATTTATGGCGATTGTCTTACATCGTTTCCGTCGTTCGATACAATTGCGTCTGAAAAACCTCGCTTTTATCGCAGTCGCCATTTCGAGGGTTGGGGAGGTTAAAAATGTTACGCCTAACCTCCAGGGGCTCTCCGCCACCTCTCAGGCAGTACCTCTTCTTCGGAAGGGAGCCGGGTTTATTGCCCAGCGCCTAAGACGTCCCTAAAAGGAAGTACCCAGAATGTTGGAGCAATTTTATTCCTGGTATTTTATTCACGGTTATCGGCCAGACATCTCTTACCGACGATTTTATGTTAGGAAGAATAATGTGTTTTAGTCTTCCAGTAGCACACCGATACTAATATTAGCATTAGAGTAGCCATTGATACACTAACACTGAATGCGAATATAGAGAGACGAAATACGCGACCGTAACGAACAAAACATTTAATAAGGCAAACAACTTACATATATTAAAAAAGATTTACATATGACCCAAAACAAATGATTGTTCATATTATCCCAAAGGAACGAGGAGGTTTACAAACCGAGAACAAAGAGATTACATACCGGCGTTATGGCCTTTGATCGTCCGCAGATATGTGAATAGAAATTACTTTTTTCATTCGCTAGGCTGTGCCTATGTTGACCAGCTTCCCACGTGTGTGGACGCCCTGGTGGTCAGGAAGGTAAAGAGGCCGTTCCTAAAAAAAAAACGGAAGCAAAAACTAAAAAGGGGCAGAAGAGTTCTCTTCTCTAAAGGGGCCGAACCCCCATGAGCTCAACCCAAAGGAAAAAAACTGTGGTCTCCGGACAACGGTATTGCCGGTAAGCCCACTCTAAACTTCGACCTTTTGCCACATTCGGTATCGCGCTGAAAAATACCATCGCTTCTCGGCCTGGGATCAATGTGTAGTATCTGCCGTCGGGCGGATAAACGGCATTTCGTCCTTGAGTTGCGTCTCTTTCTGCGGACAGAACGCAACTGAATATACTATTGAGAATAGGCTAGTCTCAGGAAACTGCTGCTCGTTGCAGGACTTCCCTCATTGCACAAAAACAGCAGTTAATAATACCGATGTCAGTGCAACCGGCGTCTGGGGCATTTTTGGACCTGGCCCGGTGCATGCGCTCGGAATCCCTACATTAAACTGACCTTGTGTCACATCCTGTTGATGTGGGACGGCAAGAAAATGCAATCGCTTCTCGCCCTTTGGTTTGGTTTGGTTTGGTTTATTTTGTTTTACGGCATATCAACCTCAATGGGTTATTTAATGCCAAAAATTTTTTTAGGATAGATTTGTATGAATAGAATATGTATTCTTTGGTTTAGATTGGTTTGGTTTATTTTGTTTTACGAGATATCAACCTCAATGAGTTATTTCATGCCAACAAAATTTTTGATTGCTGGTAATATTTTGTTTTGTCAAAAATCTGTTCCTGGTAATATTTTCCTTCAAAATTGTATTTCTGGTAATAATTTTTCCCAAAAACGTATTGCTGGTAATAGTTAACTATTTGCCCATAGCTGGAACCCTTACAGGTGCTACCACTCCGGGTCAGGGTGGACCTGGGAATACCAGCAATTAAGAGGTGGTTCCACGCTCCTCAAAAGCTCCTGCTCAGAGGCCTTGCTGCTGAACATAGTTTATCATCTTACCCAGGACGCGGATGTAGTTTAACGTCTTACCCAGGACAGTCGCCCTTTGGCTATGATCAAAATGCATTATCTGTTTCTATCAGCTTATTATAACTCTCTGTCTCTCTCTCTCTCTCTCTCTCTCTCTTCTATTTTCCCTTTTTTTCTTTCATTTTCTTCCTGAAAACAAGTAGTATCTTTTCCCACTTTTTCACGCGATCAAACGGAAGATTCCATTATTTGTGATCCATTGGCAGGGTGTAAAGGTCGTGCAAACTAATGAAGAGAAGGGAAAGCACAATTATAATAGGATAAAGTAATTAACTACACTATTTACATTATTCGGACTATTGTCTTCATCTTTGTCGCCATATTTATTAGAACGTTTCGGCCGTTGTTACGCTCCGGCCTTCGTCAGGCGGTTGGAATGTCGAACTGAACCCTTTATTTCGCTCACTGGGGTAGAGTGTTCTAGTTTCACGTGCCATGTTTTTAATGGATGTCAGTTATCTTCTGTTAATTCCCCTCTCCAACTTCTCCACTGCCTTAACCGGGTATTGAACTCACACTTTTTGGGTCCTCTCACTGGATCTAACCAACCCCTTTATCCATTAACCTTGAGGACATCTGTGTATGAATTTCTGGGTATTATAAAGCTAATGTCTTCAGCAACCCATTGTTTTTTTACCAGTGCTCATATTGCAATTTTTGCTGTTATCAATCTATGTTTTACCAGAGTTCATATTGCAATTTTTGTTGTTATTATCGCTTTTCTCTGGCACTCCTTATTACTGGTTTCCATAATGTATTCATTTCTATGCTTGGTCGGCTCAGGAGATTTTTTGTGGCCTTGCATATGTGCTGATTCCTTAATTTTACGAATTTTCCAATGGTGTTCTTTGACTATGATCTCGACATGCCAACCGCCTGACGAAGGCCGGAGCGTATAACTGCCGAAACGTTGTAATAAATATGGCGACAAAGATGAGGACAATAGTCCGAATAATGTAAATAGTGTACATAATACCTCATCTCAGAAATATAGATAGATACTGAAGAGCCGAAACGTTGTAATAAATATGGCGACAAAGATGAGGACAATTGTTCGAATAATGTAAATAGTGTACATAATACTTCATCTCAGAAATATAGACAGAAATTAACCAGTTTTAACCCGTGAAAATGTCACGGTCTTCCTGTTTGACATATCTTGTGAATCTTAATTCCTCAATTAACGATTGAATAAGCTCATGGCAGGTTCTGTGTCAATAAGATATCCGTAGAAATTCCCCTATCGCATCGTTCAGTGTTTGACCCCAACAACATTAGCAAAATATTGCAATAACAATCATAAATATGAATGCTGGTCGTTATTTTAATAAGTGGGTACAAATGAAAAAATTTGAAATTGATAACTTTTTTTCCATTTCACTGAAACAGACGTTAAAGACATCTATCTTCCCTTTGAGTTTCTCACTGCAATCAAATAGCGTATTTGGCATGTCGTTTGTTTTCGCACGAAATCAGAACGGTATTGTCCATTATTTATGACGTATTTTCAGGAGACGCTAAACACTTCTTTCTTTCATTCTGTTATATCACTGAAACCAAGTAGGGTCTCTGATATATCTTTTGTCTTCTCACACAATCAGAACGAGATAGTGCATTATGCTTGAGGTCGTAACCGTTGTGCAAATTAACGCAGGTGGGGTGGGGGCAAGCACAATTATTATATAATAATAATGATGATAATAATAATAATGGTGAGGTATATAATAAAAGAAAAGACGATTCTCTGTCCGTCATACTCTCCCTGGGTGTAATTTTTCATCAGTGATGTGCGTAAGTAATTTACATGTCCTTGTGACATTTAATGTAAATACATGCACACGCATATACCCACAAACTGTGGGCCACTTCGACGTGGTCTAATAGTTAGCCAGCTTACCTCGCTAAATCAATTATGATTGAGTAGTGAGTTTGATCCTCACTGGGTAGCACACACTTTCGGTCTTGTGCCACATCTAAACTACGATGAGTAAATGACGTGAGTTTTAAAATAAGACATTGGAAAAATACATTCCACTAAGTCTGAGCAAACCCTACCCTGAGTTGGGCAATGAAATCGTAATTTCGAAACAATAGAGAAAAATATCAACTTTTGTTTTTTTTAGCAAGAGAGAGCTTTAGTATTTTTTCATTAATTACTTCACTGTTTCTATCGATTAATATCAATCCATTCATGCCTATCGATTGATATCAATCTATTCATGCCGATCGATTGATATCAATCCATTCATGCCGATCGATTGATATCAATCTATTCGTGCCGATCGATTGATATCAATCCTTTCATGCCTATCGATTGATATCAATCAATTCATGTCTATCTATTGATATCAATCAATTCATACCTATCGATTGATATCAATCCATTCATGCCTATCGATTGATATCAATCCTTTCATGCCTATCGATTGATATCAATCAATTCATGTCTATCTATTGATATCAATCCATTCATGCCTGTCGATTGATATCAATCAATTCATGCGTATCGATTGATATCAATCCATTCATGCCTATCTATTGATATTGATCTCTTCATGCCTATTTCGATCTATTCATGTAGATATCTTAATTCAACGTTACCTAAGTTTAAAATGCATTTTAAAAATAAAAAATATTAATGATGATTTAATTCTAGTTTTAATTCCAAGCGAATAGATTTAAATGTAATATTCCCAATAAGCAAACAATTTTGGTAGATTTCAAATTGAATTGAAATTTATTGCGAATAATTTATTTTTCTCATTATCAGTAAAATCTATAAATTCGTCCATATTGAGAAATCTGTCAACACAAAAAAATTATCTTTATAAAACAAATTCATTCAAAAATAAAATATATCTTTCTGAAACGTTATTTGAAAAAGATTAGCTGATTTCAAATTTCATTGATGTAAATTGAAATAAATATTAGTTTATTCATTTATTCAGTTAAGACATTTTGCGCCACTGTGGTTCCCCACTACCCTGTTTCTGTTGTAGTTGTGGTTCATGGTGACATTCATAGCAGAATAGTGCAGTGGCTTACCGATTCCTTTTGCATCAGGGATATTGGGGTTACCCCTTCTCTCCTTTCAAAATTTCCTCCGCCGTCTGGTAAAACCGTTCGCAGATCAATTACGACTGTGTAGTAAGTTCGATCCTCACAGGGTGCCCCGTACTTTCTGTCTCGTGCCACAACTAAGCTACGGTTAGTAAATCACCAGAGCACTCCGACGTAGTATAACGGTTAACAAGCTTGTCTCGCTATATCAATTACGACTTAGTAGTGACTACGATCTTCACAGGGTGCTCCAAACTTTCGGCCCTGCGACCCAACCAAGTCACTCTTAACAAATCACCTTATTTGGGAAATTTACTCGTACTTTCCGTCAGTGGAACTCCCTTCCTCTTACTGGCTTCCCTGATAAATAAGATCTTCAAAAATTTAAATGCAATGTCAATCGCCATCTTCGATTGCCTTGAACCCCGTTCATCTTTTATCTTCACCTCAACCACCCCCATATACCCAGTCTTTTCTTTTACTTTCACTTTGTGTAATCCCTGTGTGCAAGTGGCACTCCCGCCTTTACTTGGGTCGAAATGCTTTAAAAAAATAAAACACCATCAACAACAACAACCGCAAAGTAGTGTAATGGTTAACAAGCTTGTCCGGCTAGAACAATTAGGTCTGTGTTGTGAGTTCGATCCTCGCTTTCGCATACTGTCCCGCACTTCCGGCATTTAGATTCATATAGACTATGCTTAGAAAATCACTATAAAACATGTTTTTGAATAAATATATCGCTTGCAAAAATAACAACAATGAAACAAGAGAAAAATAAAAATAAATATAACTGCTGAAATGCATTGGCAGTTAATTAGTATCATAATATGCAAAAAGAAACGGCAACCTGCGTCGAGAAAAATCTTCTGCCTAGTCAGTCAGGAATCGAAAGATATATGATCGCCCAACCTATGGCACTTAACTGACTGAACCACAGAAATAATAAGAACTGTCCGTTAAACGGTCAAAGTTTAATTATACCGAAAAAGTTCTATATGGGTTGAACTGAAACAAATGGAAATGAAGATTTTATAACCACAAGTTAAGCATAAATAACGAAATATATGAAAGCAAGACAGCTTCCTCAAAATATTACTGGGAAATAAAATAAATAGTAGAGCAAGACTAGGATATCTAGCTACCCCACCCACGAGGGTTGCATGTGGCACAAAGCCGCGTTTAACGTGGTTTTTCCGAGCCCATAGGCTCGGCAAAAAATATTCCCTATTTGAACCCGTAAAAACGGGTCCAGGGACAGTCTATCTTCCCGAACGAGACTCTGCCCTTCGGCGGAGCTTCTCTGCTCAGAGGCAGAGACTTCGACCGTCTAGCCGAAAAAGAGTAAGACTAGAATAGGAAGAAGACTAGGGTGAAATGATGGCAAGAACTAAATCTGACAATGGTAATGGAGAATAATGTAACTTTTACCTTCTTGAAAAAAAAAAGATCGTTTTAAAAATATAGACAATTCAAATTTCATAAATAAAAGATATGAATTAATGGTCACATGTAGACATACGAATAAATATCTTTTGAAATATTTTGAGTCAGATTATTTAAGTACTTGCCACCAATTGTTATGCCTACGTTATAATCATTTGTTTTTTGATGTCAACGAACACTGGTTGCCACTTTTGTGATGCCAACGAATACTCGTTGTCACTTTTGTAATGCTCTTTGTAGTAGAGACTTTGTAATCGCAGATAGAACTATAGTTACGCCGTTGAACAATGCTGGCGTCAGACGCCTTCGAATAACACTGGCACTAATAGTACTTGCTCGATAATACTCATTCGATTAGTAACCACTGAATAGTGATTCGAATAGTAATCCGTATAGCGATGATATTCTCTAACCGAATAGAGAATAAGTATAGAGAAAAGAGTAGATAACAGCGGTCCGTATAGTAATAGAAGATAGAGTGGAAATAGCGATCCGAATAGTAATAGAGGATAGACTAGAAATGAGAATCAATTAGACACACGCTACCTCCTATATATGCGTTTCCTCTATGTTCACTATGTTCATGTGGTCTACTTAATTCAATAATGGGATCGCATGTGTTTGCTCACTGACGATCTATGTTCAAAGTCAAGTGTCGGCAGGCGACACTTTATTCCTATATAACAATTTGTCTGTTATATGTTTATGTATTTATTTATTTTATGTGAATTCTTGTTTGTATACATTTATTTTTATGTTTTAATTTATATGTAATTTTGAATATATATATATATATATATATATATATATATATATATATATATATATATATTACTTTAAGTAGTACATTTGACGACTAACTGTTCACTCAGACATCCAGTGTAAAATATATGCGGGCATAGATGATTCCGAGGGACTTTTCGCCTTGATAAATTACTTCAGAGAACCAAACGCGTCGGGTAAGATAAGGTTTCTTTTTGTCTTATTCATATTGTCCTTTCACAGATATAGTCTATATGAAAATTTCACAAACACACACACACACACACACACACACACACATATATATATATATATATATATATATATATATATATATATATATATATATATATATATATATACCAGGTGTAACAGCAAAATTGCCGAAATCGAATAACAGTATAATTGTCCAGCCTAAAAAAATGTTTAATATCTAAAAAAACAAAACAAAAAAAAAACACTAAACTAATTGAGTTTCTTTTTTCCAGGTTTTTAAGTGCTTAGCCATTTTGACACCATTTGTCGTAAGAATCACTGAAAAACACTTTGAATTATTCATCTAGATATACAACAGGATAAAATCGTTTTGTGTCAGACACACTATCTTCTCAAATGAGCAATGGTGAGAGAAAAATATCATTCAGGCTTTCAGTAATGGTACCAACATTCATACTCTGGCTTCCATCTTCGAAGTCCATTCAAGAACCATCAAGAGAACAGTGAGTAAGTTTAAAAAAGGAAAAGTAGAGAGAAAAATATTGAAGACAGCAAAAGCAGCTTGGAAATTGCAATTTGATAGATTCCTGAATAATCCAAATTGAAGGAGAAATATAAAGACAGTGTTAAGGCTGGAAACCCAGATTAAGTGAAGCTTTAGTAACATCAACAATTGAGATCATTCTAATGAAAACTATACAAAGAATGGATGATAGATGAAATTCTTAACATGATGGAAAAGGGACAAGAAACAATGCCAACATACAATAAAAGAATATAGGACTAGACGCAAAGAAATTACGTACAAATGAAGGCAGGCTAAAGAGGAATGGCTCAATGACAAATGTGCACAAATAAAAAGAATGTGAATTGAAGACATGCGCATAAAAACAAATAATGTGACAAAGGACATGGTCATCAACAAGATGCATAAAATCTAAGGACGGGATACTGATATTAGAGAAAGGAAAAATTACTTCAGAGGTGGAATGGATACATTGGAGATCTCTTCCATAATGAACGAGAACAACAGGCAATATACAAAAATATCAAAGGACCAAAAATATTAAAATCTGAAGTAAAATCTACATTGGCCAAATTGAATAGAAACGAAACAGCGGGATCCGACAGGATTATTATAGTTGATTTTTGAACTGTGGTATTGCAATCAATTTGAAAGTTGGGGTTTAACATGATAATTAATAACAGAAAATACTTTCGAGGAAATTGCGTACATCATTATGTTTAAGTTTAAAATTGAATCATTGCAATTTCATTCCGGTGATCAGTGAAAACATTCTATACCCTTATGGAAAACAAATGTGTAAATGTCATATAATGTTTTTGAATCGAAAATTTAACATCATTCTCAATAAATCAAGACAAATAAATCAACTTATATATAATATAAAATATTCACTTTATAAAGGCAAAATGGATATTAAATACAATGTATTTTAGGATGTGGTCAGCGTTGAAAATACATTCCTTTTTTTCTCATATGGAATATAGGGTTTGTTATTTTTCAGTGGAAAAAAATCAGACTAATTCTCAAAAAAACAAAAACAACAAAAAACAAAAAACCTATACAATCTCATTTTAATCAGCAGTAGTAAAATAATTAAATGAATATTTTCCCAGATCATCCTTGCAATGGGTATGATCTAAGTTCTTACTGTTATAAATATTTGCTGTTATTTTTATTACATTTGATATTGAAATCTTGACCAGTGTTCATTTTCATTGTAAAAGTAATTAGTTCTTTTTGTGTTTTTATACAACAGACATAATTATTTGAAAAAGAATGTAAATATTTTGTATGTTCTAAGTGGCATTTCTTTAAAACATTGTATTAGTTTCTTCCATAGAAATTATAGTTATTAACCAGAACGTATAACCTCCACTAACGTACCACCAATGCCGGTTTTTGTTGCTGTGTGCGAATATCATAAAATAGGAGGCATTATTTTCGGATCAACTCTTATAATTCTTCGAGAGGCCTTTCAAATATCCTCATGTTAAAGGATAATACAATTAATGTAGTCAGAGTATATGATAGATAGAGTTGACCTCCTTCAACAAATGAGTTGTGTTCTATGGATTTTACAAGTACTAAAAGGAATCTATTATACACCTGAAGGTGACTGGATACGACATCACTTTGACAAGGTATGTAATGCAAAAATGCCGATACCTCCGTTCTTCCCCCCCAACTCAATAAAAAAGAACATGATCACTTACCCTTTATATCAGTAAAACATACTTTAAAAAATACGCTAAAAGAAAAGAAAATCCTGTACATACACGTAGAAATGGTCTTAGAGATCGACTTTGCAAGCAAAGCGTCTTAACTGGGGTTCATGTAATGTGCCCATTTGTAACCTGCTCGACACAAATACAACGCCTTAAAACGTTCACAAGAATCAAAACATTAGTTGGATGTATCCCTCTCCCCCATGTCAAAGCAAATAAAAACAATAACAAAACTAAAAGAAAAATAAACATGAAATAAAAGTGCCTTGTAACTACAGCGTCCACAACAAATAGAAATAAAGATGAAAAAAAATAATAAGAAAAATAAAAATAAGCATTGCGCTTATATTCAAGTCTATATCAACATGCAAAGACCTGGAACTAACTCTCGACCGACAACTTCCTTTACGAAAGAGACACGCCATTAACTTACATCCAACTACCTTCTCCAACCATCGGCACCAAGTTTGGCAGTAAAAGAAGAAGCAGAAAAAAAAAAGAAAGAAAGAAGAAAAAAATATAAATAAATAAATATATACGCACAGAAAAATCCCTCTTCTCCTACTTGTAGATTGACCGGTTTGGGGGTCGGGCTGGCGTTAGGGGGAGATACACCATTGGTCGGGAAGTTATTGGGCCGATCTTATGTCGGATATCGTGAGTTATCGGTTGAAGTGAAGCTGACAGGGTGAGTACGGAGCAAAGGTTTCTGCCGTCAACCGTAAAAGAAAGGCTTTGTCAATCATTGAAAGGTCGCGTGGCAAAGCAGACAGTCCGAAGTGATAGGTTCCCTGGACTTGTCTTGAGAGCCGATGGAGGAAAAAAAACAACAAGAATATTTAAAAGACACGGCAAAGTTGGGTGTGTTGTTCTTTGTATGACTGATTGATTGAATGAATAGTACGAGCGGCAGAGAAAACGTAGAAGAAACGAAAGAAGGAAAGCTAGAAACTTAAAAAAATAAAAATCAAGAAAGGCGAATGTGTGTTAGGCAAGATAAGAAATATATATATATATATATATATATGAAGAACTGTCGGTAGGTAATAAATGAAAGAGTGAGAGGCTGTGAAAGAGAAGAGGAAATGTACTAAGATTATTAGTGGGGAGAGTTGCGTGAGAGAAAGGTAAAGGAAAGGAAATAAGAGGAAAAGAAGGAGGAAATAAAGTAATTGCTAAGATAACTGAGTGATAGGATTCCGCAGAAAGACGAGGAAGAGAAAGCCAAGGAAAAATATTTTAAAAGTAAAAGAATTATAAAACGACAATATATATATATATATATATATATATATATATATATATATATATATATATATATATATATATATATATATATATGAAGAACTGTCGGTAGGATATAACTGAAAGAGTGCGAGGCCGTGAAAGAGGAGGAAATGTAGTAAGATTGTTAGTGGGAAGAGTTGGGTGAAAGGAAGGAAAGGAAGGAAAGGAGAGGAAAAAGAGGAGGAAATAAAGTAGTTGCTAAGATAACTGAGTGATAGGATTCCGCAGAAAGACGAGGAAGAGAAAGCCAAGGAAAAATATTTTAAAAGTAAAAGAATTATAAAACGACAATATATATATATATATATATATATATATATATATATATATATATATATATGTATGAAGAGCTGTCGGTAGGATATAACTGAAAGAGTGAGAGGCTGTGAAAGAGGAGGAAATGTAGTAAGATTGTTATTGTTAGTGGGGAGAGTTGGGTGAGAGAAAGGTAAAGGCAGGAAAGGAGAGGAAAAGGTGAAAGACGAGGAAGAGGAAGCCAAGGAAAAAGATTTAAAAAGTAAAATAATTATAAAAGGAAAATATATATATATATATATATATATATATATATATATATATATATATATATATATATGTATGTATATATATATATATGAAGAACTGTCGGTAGGTAATAAATGAAAGAGAGAGAGGCTGTGAAAGAGAAGAATGGGGAGTGCTGGGTGAGAGAAAGGTAAAGGAAGGAAATGAGAGGTAAAAGAGGGGGAAATAAAGTAATTGCTAAGATAACTGAGTGATAGGATTCCGCAGAAAGACGAGGAAGGGGAAGCCAAGGGAAAAGATTTAAAAAGTAAAAGGGATATATATATATATATATATATATACATATATATATATATATATATATATATATATATATGTAATTATTCGAAAATTATAACATAAACATGTTATAAAATGACTACAAAAATAGCCATTTTGTTTCAACACTTCTGATGTCTTATCAAATGATAATGCTGAATGTAGAATAAAGGCTTTTAAAAAAGTTCAAATCAATGAAACATCCCTCGCTATGTGGAAACGCTGTTGCATAAGATTGCATGACTAATCAAAATACAAGTATATGAGAATTCAAAAAACTTTACAACAGACTTAGGTTATAATCATTATTTAATGCTTTAATGTTGGGGTTAGACTAAAATAGAATTTATTCTAATATTAAATTATACGATAAAATTTGAAATTAAAAATTAAAAATTACCCATTTTAAAATTTAATCTATATTAAGTTTAAAATTATAAAATTACTGAGGAAATAAGAAAAAATATACGTTATTCTATTTATTTTGTTTCTATTGAAATTAAGTTGGAATAAATATATATTCCATTGAAAACGGTCCACAAAGAAGGTTTAATTAATGTTTTATTGAATTTTTCCGGCATTTTCCAGGGGTTAAACAATATAGAAATTGTCCATGTTTACAATAGTTCCGGACGCTTTCGGCTAGTTCTCTAGTCATTATCAAGGATGTTGTTTTTGGATGTTGGATTTCTGTGTGTTCACTATTAGATAGTAATTTAGTTGTGTGGAATACGTGCGGGAGAGGTATGCTATTTTCGCGGTCACGTGCTATGCGCGACCGGTTGTCCTGGGCATCTCTTCTATTTTTAGAAAACCTTTAACACGCCGTCTCCACTACTAAATAGTGTCAGATTGAGAGCGGTAAAATTATATTTAATCCGTAATGCTTCCTTAATGATGATTTGTCTACGACTATGTGATATTAAACGAATCTAAGTGTTATCAACTAGAATTTACCTTCGAATTCTTGAAAATCATGAGTTAATAAATGTATATTAATCGCACCCTGATTCGAAAGGTGGCATGTAAGACGTATACTTCAGGAGGTAGTAGCCTGTCAGATATAGATAATTGATTTTAACAAGTAATACAGTCGTGTACTTGGCATTGAAATTGGTATACTATATTGGTCACCGCTAGTTTAGAATTGGTGGGTTTATTTCAGTTCGGGAGGACAAGGTTTGCGGTCTTCAATTTTCTATAATATATTAAGAACTTTATATGTTTTCCAGAGGTTAGAGTAGAAATATGTTATTTAATGTTTTTCCTTATATAAAATTCATGCTATTTACATTATTCGGACTATTGTCCTTATCGTTGTCGTCATGTTTATCACAACGTTTCGACCGTTGTATGCTCCGGTCTTCTTCAGGTGATTGGAATGTCGAACTGAAACCTTTATTTCGCACACTGGGGTGGACTGGTCAAGATCCACGTACCCTGTCTAATGGATGTCAGTTATCTCCTGTTAATTCCGCTCTGAAAATTCTCCACTGCCTTAACCAGGTATTAAACTCATACTCTTTGGGTCCTATCACTGGATCTAACTAACGCCTTTATCCTCTCTGCCATGAGTCCTTGAGGCCGAAACGTTGTGATAAACATGGCAACAAAGATGAGGACAATAGTCCGAATAATGTAAATAGTGTACATAATACCTCATCTCAGAAATATAGACAGATACTGAAAGACAGAAACGTTGTAATAAATATGGCGACAAAGATGAGGACAATAGTCCGAATAATTTAAATAGTGTACATAATACCTCATCTCAGAAATATAGACAGATACTGAACGGCCGAAACGTTGTAATACATATGGCGACAAAGATGAGGACAATAGTCCGAATAATGTAAATTGTGTACATAATACCTCATCTCAGAAATATAGACAGATACTGAAAGGCCGAAACGTTGTACTAAATATGGTGACAAAGATGAGGACAATAGTCCGAATAATGTAAATAGTGTACATAATACCTCATCTCAGAAATATAGACAGATACTGAAAGGCCCAAATGTTGTAATAAACAAGGCGACAAAGATGAGGACAATAGTTCGAATAATGTAAATAGAGTACATGATACCTCATCTCAAATATATAGACAAAATTCATCCTGCTTATAATTATTGTGCATCTGGATGCAATAAAATATGTTGATATTTTCTGGTGTTGTATTTTTGTTACTGGCGTCGTTTATTTTTTGTAAGAATAAAAGAATAATTTTTTTTGCTTATCAATTATGTAGTTTGGAAAATTATTGTTGACTAGTGTGTGTTTATGCGTTTCAGATCGCTTAGAAAAATCTTTTCGGAAAAGGAATTTTTGTAAGCTCTATTTACGAAGTTTCTTATCATTGCTAATTTATATCTTTCTGGGCACTAGCTATTATAGTTTAGAAGACAAGAGTTCGTATTACTGTGTTTTTAAATGGTAAATTTCTTGTCTTTTAGCTCTATCTCAACGTCGAAGAATAGGATCTTGTTATGTACCATGAGTTCATATGTGAATTTTAGTGTTTAGTTTTTTTTAAGTTGATTTTAGGTTTGCGATTTCATCTTTGTTTTTCATCAAAATAAAAATGTCATCCAAACACCTTGTGTAAATTTCAGGTTTATCTGTTGTTTTAAATGCATTGGTTTCAATGAAGGACATGCAAAAGTCAACGATAGCAGGACATAAATGTTTTTCCATGCTAACACTGTTACTTTTCATGATTGTGTTACCATTATGGTCATAGAATGAATCTTTTGAGATATATATATATATATATGTATATATGTGTGTGTGTGTGTATATATATGTGTGTGTGTGTGACGCGTTTACTAATATAAAAACCCCTTCTCGACTACCTAGTAAAAAAGTTTACTCACTCTAAGGTATTCTATTGATAATTATAATTTTGGATATAAATGAGATTTAGGGAAAAACTCTGTGCAAAAAAAGTGACTCACTTATTTCCTGCAACTAGTAATCAATAGAAACATAATTGAACAGCTTTAAATAAAGAATAACAGAGGTATAATTTATTTATAATAGGTAATATAGTTCGAAATATTTAATAATCTATGGGCCCTCTTTTATTTTGAATAACCTTTCAACCCTTTTTGGCATTGATTTGATTAGGTTCTGGCAAATCTCATCTCCAAGCATTGAATTCCATTCGGATATGAAATTCACAATCAAATCCTCTTTGTTGCTCAACTGCTTTCTCGAGAGCCTGTACTTTATAATGCTCCATAAGTTTTCTATGGAGTTATGGTCCGGAGATTAGGGCGGCCATGTCATAACACTCACCTGCTTCTCATCAAAGTATTCCTTCATCAATTTTGATTTGTGACAGGGAGCATTATCCTGCATAAAAATGAGCTTGGCGGGGTCGATTTGCACCCTTTCAGCAGAAGGGAGCAGACAAGACTCTAAAATTCTCTTCTACTGCTCGCTCCTGAGGGTCTTTTCAATAGGTTTTAAGAAACCAGTTCCATGAAAAGAAAAGAATCCCCAGAACATTTTTCTGAACGGATGCTTGACAGTACTTTCTGCTAAATTCAAACAGCTTTCAAAGCTACTTCTACGGATTTTAGATCGCTTATCCTTTGAATTTAGCTCAATTTTCGTTTCATCGGAGAAGAGAACATTTAGTAAAAAAAATCAGGTGAGTCACTTTTATCGAACAGCACAATATATATATATATATATATATATATATATATATATATATATCGTTTAGTAATCAATAATCTAAATAATAATCTAAACGGTATATATATATATATATATATATATATATATATATATATATATCTCGAATCCGCCAGAAACTGAACGTTCTATCTCTGCGCCCCCCCCATATATATATATATATATATATATATATATATATATATATAGCACGATTCTTCGGCAGAATTGAGTCACTGTCAGTCACTGTATGTTTATCTAAATCCAAAAATAAATACGCTAAAATTCACCTTCAGACGGGTTTCGATCCTAGCTAGAGGCAACCGGACGTCTAGCCTCACTGATGAGCTGTGATACAGCGAAACACTCGGTCTGTGGATGACAATGATATACATATATATATATATATATATATATATATATATATATATATATATATATATATATATATGCAGGGCTTGTGCAATGGTCTCTTGAGCCGTACCGAAGCTATAATACGCTCCCCACTTTACTACATCTCAATTTCTATGAGATATTATTCATATAAAATACAAATTTTATTGTAACCAAATTATGTACAATAATAGATCATATGCAATATACGTGAACAATCCAACTAGAAAAATTGAAAATAAATACAATTAGAGACATGTGATAATAGATTGTACTGACACTAAGAGCAGAAACAGTAAGTTACCTCTATCATAGCTTAAAATATTTCGGGCTTTGCGCAATAGTCTCCACGCATAACTTCCGGTTGAAGTTGATGAAATGTAATCCTAAATAACTATATGTTGACCAATAAGAAATGAGCGCGCCCAAAATATGTCATTATGTTTAAAGCTATGAAAGAGTGAACTTCCTGTTTCTGCTCTAAATATCACTTCAAGAACATTAAATAAATCAGAAATGTTTTGCGGCAATTTTGCTCAACGGTATGAGATTTTCTTTTTTAAATGTTGAATAATTTTAACACACTCAACATTATGGATGAAAAAAAGTGAATTCCATATAGTGTTTTTTAGACTTAGCAAAATAAATTCACAGAAAAAACACAGAATGACGTCAAAATCCGCGAAAATAGTTCGTTGGGTTTAGTTTAATTTATAACATATATAAATGTAGACAGAAAAAAGCAAAGCTTGAAAAAATAGCAAGAGTCAGAAAACACTGCCGAGGGACCCCACCCAGGCTTGCCCCACACCATCGAGGTTCGTTGGTAGTACGCACCGATCCTATATATGTCTGTGTTTGTCCGTGAGAGTATGGGAAAAGGGTAATGAAAGCAACCAGTAACTGCCATTTCTCTACCTATTCATCCTGGGTATGACGATAGACTACATCCGCGTCCTGGGTAAGACGATAAACTACGTCCAACAGCAAGGCCTCTGATCAGGAGGTTTTGAGGATCGTGGAACCACCTCATAATTGCTGGTGTTCCCAGGTCCACCCTGACACGGGGTGGTAGCGCCGGTTAGGGCTCCAGTTATGGGAAAATGGTTAACACCCAAACTTGAGTAAAAATAGGTTTTTATAACAGAAATAATTTGTAATAAAAAAAAATATTACCAGCAATAATTTTTGAAGGAAAATTTTTTATCAGCAATACTTAAAAAAAATACCAGCAATACAAACAGCTATACATTCTTTGAAAAAAAATATGACCAGCTATAGATTTCTTCAAGGGAAAATATTCCAAGAAATAGATTTTTGAAGAAAAATATATTACCAACAATAAAAATTTTTTACGTGGAACTAGAAAAGTCTACCCAGTGAGCGAAATTAAGGGTTCAGTTTGACATTCCAACCATCTGAGGAAGGCCGGAGAGTACAATGGCCGAAATGTTGTAATAAATATGGCAACAAAGTTGAGGACAATAGTCAGAATAATGTAAATAGTGTACATAATACCTCATCTCAGAAATATAGACAAATACTGAAAGGCCGAAACTTTGTGATAAATATGGCGACAAAGATGAGGACAATAGTCCGAATAATGTAAACAGTGTGCATATTACCTCATCACAGAAATATAGACAGATACTGAAAGGCCGAAACTTTGTAATAAATATGGTGACAAATATGAGGACAATAGTCCGATTAATGTAAATAGTGTACATAATACCTCATCTCAGAAATATTGACAGTTAGTGAAGGGCCGAAACGTAATAAATATGGCAACAAAGATGAGGACAATAGTCCGAATAATGTAAATAGTGTACATAATACCTAATCTCAGAAATATAGACAGATACTGAAAGGCTGAAACGTTGTGATAAATATGGCGACAAAGATGAGGACAATAGTCCGAATAATGTAAACAGTGTACATAATACCTCATCTCAGAAATATTGACAGATACTGTAGAACAATTTACACCGATAGACGAAATAAATGGTTCGGAAATTCTAGTCACCTGAAGAAGGCCGAGACGTTGTGAATAGGGCAATGAAGATGAGGATAACCGTCCAAATAATGTAAATAATCACAATAACTCATCTCAGGGATATAGACAAGGCTTGCTGTTATTTTCACATAATCTTTAAGTATTTGTTCTATTTCGTGGTACCCATATCCACTTTAATGATTATGTTACAAGATGACCTCTGTTGCATACACTAGGTGTAAGTAATTCTCACTAGATCATCTAGAATCTATCTAGGTCCTTCATAACATCTTTATATATAAAAAGAAAATCAATTCTAGGTCCCTTAAATAACGTTTGAGGCTTAAGAGGCATATAGAGTTTCTCATAAAATTTCCAGGTAACATAAAACTTCGAGTACTACATTACATTGGTGGTAAGTGATGAAATATCTGGATTTTTACGCTTGTCACTAAATAGCTTTAAAAAAATGCTAGATGTGTTATTTAATGACATTTTTTAATCATCTCCAATAGCTTAGCGGTTATCAGCACGGGAAATTAGATCCGTTAGCCAAGTTCAAATTTCGCCCGAGGACGTTATGTCGGATTCTATCGTTTCTTACCTTGCTATACGTTAAATAGGGCAGATCGGGATCTCAAGGCTTGGCCGGGATCCAGTCTAGACGAACAAAAAGTGAATTCAAAACCATATGGGGCTTACGGACATATGTTCAAATACCGCTTCTTGTGCGATCACTGAAATTAAGCAACGTCGAGCTTGATCAGTACCTAGATGGGTAACCGCTTGGGAATACCAAGTGCAGTAAGAGTGTCTGTCTATATTTCTGATATGAGGTATTATGTACACTATTTACATTATTCTGACAATTGTCCTCATCTTTGTTGCCATATTTATTACAACGTTTCGGCCGTAGTACGCTCCGGCCTTCTTCAGTATCTGTCTATATTTCTGATATGAGGCATTATGTACACTATTTACATTATTCTGACAATTGTCCTCATCTTTGTCGCCATATTTATTACAACGTTTCGGCCGTTGTACGCTCCGGCCTTCTTCAGTATGTGTCTATATTTCTGAGATGAGGTATTATGTACACTATTTACATTATTCGGATTATTGTCCTGATTTTTGTCGCCATGTTTATTACAACGTTTCAGCCGCTGTACGCTCCGGCCTTCTTCTGAGATGAGGTATTATGTACACTATTTACATTATTCGGACTATTACCTCATCTTTGTTCAATACCTGGTTAAGGCGGTGAAGAACTTGGAGAGGGGAATTAGCAGGAGATAACTGATAACTGACATCCATTAGACATGACACTTAGAACTAGAACTGTCTACCTCAGTGAGGAAGGCCGGAGCATAAAATAGTTGAAACGTTGTAATAAATATGGCGACAAAGATGAGGACAATAGTCCGAATAATGTAAATAGTGTGCAGTAAGAATGGATGTGCGTGTGGTGTATAGTTCAACTGGCTTCAAAAAAGTTGCAAAGGTTGTTAAACCGTAAAAAAAAAAATCAAACAAATCAATATTTGTCTATATCTCTAAGATAAAGTATTATGATTACTTGCATTATTTACATTATTCGGACTTATCCTCATCTTCATTTCCATATTCACAACGTTTCGGCCGTTGTACGTTCCGGCCTTCTCCAGGTTACTGGAATTTAGGACCAAACCCTTTATTTTGTCCACCAGGGCAGATTGTTCTCGTTCCACGTGCCATGCCTTTTCCGGAAATTCCAATAACCTGAAGAAGGCTGGAGCGTACAACGGCCGAAACGTTGTGAATATAGCAATGAGGAAGAGGATAACAGGCCGAATAATGTAAATAATACAAGTAATCTTAATACCTCATCTCCGAGATATAGACAGAGAAATATGACATAAAGGCCGGAGTGTACAAAGGCCGAAACGTTGTAAATATGGCAATGAAGATGAGGGTAAACGTCCGAATAATGTAAATAATGCAATGATTCCAATCAATTTTGTACCGAACAAACCCATTTAAGAAATGAATTCACACCTTTGCTAAGGATGTTGGCACGTAATTGAATGGCTTCCAGCCACAATACATTCAAACACCGGTTCTCGTATAATAATCGAGTTCTAATACCCGTTGGGTTCGTAATAATGACTTACGCTTAAATATACTTGGTAAAGGCATGAAACCAACTCTTATCTTCCTAGCTACGGCTTAATTCGTAAGAATTGTATCAGTAAATGATTACTATGTCCAAAGAAAATCTTACAGTTTTTTTCTGGCTTTAAACATCCTGCAATGGATTGATAAACCGTTAAAAACACAAATCAACCAACCAACTAATAAATAAATAAATAAGTGGGTCTAGTAACACCACTCCCATTAAAATTACTTTCTACATAAACCACAACATCGCCAGTTAGTTGGATTTGGCAGCGGGGATATTCTTTAATGGGGAGGTCACCGGATTTATGGTGGCAGACCGGCTATATCGCTCCCAAGTCATATACTACAGATAGCTTTAAATTAATGGACCCAGTTTCGGGAGAGAATCGATTAATGTCTCCAGAGACTAGTCTCGTTGTGTACAGAGTGTCTCTATACAAAATTCGATATTAAATAACCCAGCAAGAGTTGCTCTGTCGTAAAATCAAACAATTTTAGGTAAATAATAAATTCGGTAGACATTTCTGTATTCTTCAAAGCTTTTTCTCGTGCAATAGAGGTTTTCGCTGATACTTACATCTTACCTAATTATAGGATATATGTAATACAGAGATACCTACCATCAAGAATATAGAAGGCTCTCTAGATTGCGAGACAGCTAACATTGAAAACTTCATGCAAGCAAATTTATTACGTTATTTTTATTTAGTATTAGTATCCATACCCAGCTGGTCGATCGGAAAAAGAGTTCAATTAGAATGGAGCAAAAACAGCATCATGTTTAATTGTAACTGCTGCAAAGAATAGGGTGAAGTGGCGGGCCATGATCACCTATGTCCTGAATTATTCGTTTTGTTTCAATTAATTTGCGCAAGGTGTAGGGGATCGTGGTTCTCCACGTCTTCATGTATAATTAATTTGCGCAAGAGTGTAGAAGAACGACGAGGAAAAATTTGCAAATTTCGGATACGCCCTTATCGTTTCTCAATGAAAAGTCAACTGAAATCAGACCATTATCGTGTAAAAGACTGAGTCCGAAATTCGAGTTACATACCAAAGGCACTAAAATCAAGCAGGTGCGGAAATTGAAATATCTACGAAATGTTTTGACAGAGGATGGCATGTGAGACGCTGAGATCCGAAGACGTATTAGGATGGCCAATGACGCATTCCAAAAGCTATGTAGAGTATTACGAGACAGAAGGATTTCGTTGGTAACAAAGAAAAAAAGTACTGAACTGCTACGTGATATCTGTCATCCTTTACGACAGCAAATGTTGGACGGTCTCCTCTAAGATGATGAAGAGACGCGAGGCAACGGAGGTATGGCTCTACAGAAGAATGATGAGGATATCATGGACTGAGCATGTAAGCAATGATGAAGGTTTGGAGAGGATGCAAACAAGGAGGAAGCTTATACTTAACATCAGGAAGAGCCAGCTGAAATCTCTGGGACATGTAATGAGAAACGAAGGATTGGAGAATCTGATACTCACAAGTCGAATAGAATGAAAGAGAGACTATATATATTTGGGCAGCTACCTTTCTTTTAAACATCTATATTATAATAAACATCTATATTATTTAAACACTAATATGATCAATATCTATATCTATATCTATATCAATATACAGGGTGTCCATAAAGTTCGTGTGCACTTTAGAAAATTTATAACTTTATTTGTATTTGAGATAGAAATAATTTGTAAAAAGGATTAGAAAGAAGTAAATCTATATTTTTAAGGATTTATTGAAATTTTATTTAAGTTTCCACATGTCCTCCATCATTAGCAATACAAAGGATAATACGATTTTGCAGTTCACGGAAAACATTTGCCAACTAATTTACAGTAATGCCTGAAATCACATTAGTTATTTTAGCTATACTTAAAATTAGGTACATTAAACTTTATAACATTTTTTACAGATTATTTCTATCGCAAATACAAATAAAGTTATAATTTTTTAAAGTCCACACGTATTTTATGGACACCCTGTTTTTGAATGGTAACAACGCAAGATACGCAGATGACACAGTACTGATAACAGAAGAAAATAAATTACAAAACTTCCTACAGAAGGTAGCGAAGGAGAGCGAGAAGAAGGGACTAAGCATAAACTACAAGAAGACAACATGCATCGTCATCAATAAAAGGATGCGCCCGAAATGCGATTTACAGGTCTGGGACACGAAAATCCAGCAGGTGCGAAAGTTTCAATATCTAGGAAGTGTTTTGACAGAGGACGGTAAGTGCGACGCTGAGATCCGAAGACGTACTAGGATGGTCAAAGACGTATTGCAAAATCTGGGCAGAGTATTGTGAGACAGAATGATTTCTTTGGTAACAAAGGAAAGAGAAATGAGCTGTGACGTGATATTTTTCCTCCTTTACGGCAGGCAATGTTAGGCGGTCTCCTCAAAGATGAAGAAGTGACTCGAGGCAACGGAGGTATGGCTCTACAGAAGGATGCTAAGGATATCATGGACCGAGCGTTTGAGCAAAGATGAAGTTTTGGAGAAGATACAAACCGGGAGGAAGCTTACATAACATCAGAAAGAGGCAGTTGAAATTTCTGGGACACGTAATGAGAAAGGAGGGCCTGGAGAATCTGATACTCACAAGTCGAAAAGAGGGAAAAGAAGACAAGGGAAAGCAACTCATCACATACCTAGTGGGCTTAAACAAATGAATGGCAGAACGTGGTTTGGACGAGATGGCAGAAGGACGAAACATATTGAGTGCTACAAGGGATAGGGGGAAGTGGAGAGCCATGATCGCCTACGTCCTGGAAGAACACAGCACATAAAATGAAAGAAAGAACAGTTGTGATGATCTTTCCACTTTGATTCCTAGACTTTATGAACTGAAGCGCGGTACTAGATTGGCGGCAAGGTCTCATCATTTAAAAGTTGAAATGGTTACATGTAACCGTAAGTTCTATTCTAGCAGTTTCTTCTCTCGCACTTCTCGCTTGTGGAACTCACTTCCGGTTTCTTGGTTCCCAGTCAAACTTTAAAATTAAAAAATTTAAATGCAATATTAATAGTTATATATCTTTGTAATTATTGTTCTTTAATTGTTGGCAATCCCTAATAATGTCTCCTTTTTCTCATATTCTCTCAAACTCAGTATCTCCTCCGCGTTTTGGTGGCCTTTTTTGAGTAAAATGTATAAAGAATTATCTCCTAATATTTTAATATCTATCTATCTATCTATCTATCTATCTATCTATCTATCTATCTATCTATCTAAGTCTGCTATCTATCTATCTATCTATCTAAGTTTGCTAAATATCTATCTATCTATCTATCTATCTATCTATCTATCTATCTATCTATCTATCTGATCACCGCATTTTCTAAGTCTGCTATCTATCTATTTATCTATCTATCTATCTATCTATCTATCTATCTGATCACCACATTATCTAAGTCTGCTATCTATCTATCTATCTATCTATCTATCTATCTATCTGATCACCACATTATCTAAGTCTGCTATCTATCTATCTATCTATCTATCTATCTATCTATCTATCTATCTATCTATCTGATCACCACATTATCTAAGTCTGCTATCTATCTATCTATCTATCTATCTATCTATCTATCTATCTATCTATCTCTCTGATCACCACATTATCTATCTATCTATCTATCTATCTATCTATCTATCTATCTATCTATCTATCTACCTATCTAAGTCTGCTATCTATCTATCTATCTATCTATCTATC
>OZ038494.1:86986891-87049391 GCA_964036315.1 Acanthosepion esculentum | reverse complement strand
TCATTAAGTTTGATATTGTTGACTTCTATTCCTTTATAACTAGGGACCTCCTGGTCAATAGTATCAACTTTGCAAAGAACTATATAGAAATAACGGATGATGAAATTAATATCATCTTAACGGAGAGAAAGTCATTACTAACACTGAATAATTCCACCTCGACTATACGCCATAATGACGAATTCGATGTCCCCATGGGATCCTATGACCCAGCCCAAGTTGCAGACCTAGTATGTTTTTACATTTTAGAAGTGCTAAGTAGAGTCGTAAAACCAGAACTAATAGGGTTGTATGGGGATGGTCTATGTTATGATCCAGGTCCTTGTACCACGGTGGTGGTCCAAGGTAGAACCAATGAAGAATAACTCGAACACAGGTATGGGATAACAGAGATATATATTATAAATAGAATATATGTACAAAAGAGTAGAAGTGTTAGTAATAATAATCAGGTTAGGTTAGAGAGAATTATGTTGTCTCGAATTATCACTATTCCAATGTCTTACAGTAATCGTCTAGCCGACTGCCCGACTCACTCTCTCTGTCTGACTCACTCACTGTCTCTGCTGCTTCCTCTTGAGGCGCAGTATTTATGGGGTACGGACTAGTCCATTACTATTATGGTTAGGTTCCCATAACAGTCTACTAACAGCGAAATTACAAAAGAAAATTATAAAGGCCTTCAAATTCCTAGGGTTTAAGATCAAGATTTACTCAAGCCTTAACATATTTGACTACCTAGATATCACCCTTAAACTTAATGATGAAAACTTTCAACCTTACCATAAAGAGAACGAAACCCCTAACTATATTAATATCGGTTCTAACCACCTCCAGTGCAATCCCAAGATAAATACCCACTACCGTTTGCACCAGGTAACGGTAGTGTATATTTGTCTTAGGATTGCACTAAAAACAAAACTTGAATAGTTGAGTTAAAGAGAAATAACTAAGACATCCGGCAGAGGCATGACACGTGGAACTAGAACAATCTACCCCGGTGGACGAAATAAAGGGTTCAGTGCGAAATTCCAAACCCCTGAAGAAGGCTGGAGCGTACAACTGCCGAAACGTGGTGAATATAGCAATGAATATGAGGATAACAGTCCGAATAATATTATATAATGCAAGTAATCATAAGACCTCATCTCAGAGATATAGACAAACATATAGACAGAGAAATATGACATAAAGGCCAGAGCGTACAACAGCCGAAACGTTGTGAATATGGCAATGAAGATGAGGATAACAGTCCGAATAATGTAAATAATGCAAGTAATCATAATATCTCATCTCGCACATATAGACAGAGGTATAGGCAGAAGAATAGACAGAGAAATATGACATAAAGGCCGGAGCATACAACGGTCGAAACGTTGTGAATATGGCAATGATGAAGACGATAACAGTCGGAATAATGTAAATAATGCAAGTAACTTTTAAAACTATTTCCAATGATGTAGCACTCATTTGACATTAACTTTTTTCTATTTTTTATAGATTCGTCAAATCAATGTCACTGTTTTCAAGTTTTTGTTTAAAAAATATCCTTGTACATTTTGCGTACATTCTGTAATTATATTTTTTAATTACAACATAATGTTTGTTGAAAATTATTTTGTAATTAAACATGGCGCTTAAGGAAAAAAATAAATTTACTGAAATAGCAAATCTTCTAATAAAGTTGGAAAATCCAGAAAAATTGATAAAACATTTGACACATCGTAAAAGTGACATTTTTATTTATAGTTTATACATATCATTTGGAATATCCTTCACATTAATAGAGCATCTATTTCGATATATCCATTCATTAGTTATCTACAAAAGTCATTAGTTTTCAATAATTTTTCCACGAGAAAATTGAAAGTGGGAAACAATGTAAGACACAATCAATCTGTGCTTCGATCCCGGCTTGAAGCAATCGGACGTCTAGCCACAGCGAAACAGTCTGTCTGTGGATGCATACATATATATATATATATATATACATATATATATATATATATATATATATATATATATATATATATATATATATATATATATATATATATATATATATATATATATATATATATATACAGGGTGTCCATAAAGTTCATGTGCACTTTAAAATATTTATAAATTTATTTGTATTTGCGATAGAAATAATTTGTAAAAAGGATTAGAAAGAAGTAAATCTATATTTTTTAAGGTTTTATTGAAATTTTATTTAACTTTCCACATGTCCTCCATCATTAGCAATACAAAGGGTAATACGATTTTGCAGTTCACGGAAAACATTTGCCAACGGATTTACAGTAATGCCTGAAATCACATTAGTTATTTTAGCTATACTTAAAACTAGGTACATTAAACTTTAAAACATTTTTTACAGATTATTTCTATCGCAAATACAAATAAAGTTATAAATTTTTTAAAGTGCACACGAACTTTATGGACACCCTGTGTGTGTGTGTGTGTATATATATATATATATATATATATATATATATATATATATATATATATATATATATATATATATATGTATGTATATATATATATGTATATATATATATATATATGTATGTATATATATATATATGTATATATATATATATATATGTATGTATATATATATATATATATATATATATATATATATATATAATTATTTATTTGAATATTACAACATAGATATGTTATAAAATCACGACAAAAGTAGCCATTTTGTTTCAACACTTCTTGTGTCTTGTCAAGTGATAATATAGAATATAGAATAAATGGTTTTAAAAGTTTCAAATTAATCAACGATCCTTAGCTAAGAGTAAACGCTGTTACGTAAGCCAGAGTGGCCAATCAAAAAACAAGTATAGGATGATTCGAAAAATTTGACAACTAAGCAAGGCTATCTAGATATTAAAAGATTTATAAAATTTGAAATTAAAATTAAAAGTAAAAAATTAAAATTACCTATTTAGAAATCTAAATCAGATCTCAATTAAGTTTTAAATTGTAGAATTACTAAGGAGAAAAAAAATAAATAAATAAAATAAATAAATAAATAAATAAATAATTCTAAAAATAAAAGATATATATGCTATTAAATTTATATTTTCATTGAAATTAAGTTGAAAGTTGTATTTAGAGTCCCAGACATAGATGTATACATTTTTCGTTACATTTCAGCATGTTAGTCGCCTCTCACGTGAAATCACTCGAACAACGGCATGCCAAACGCTCGGACGCATCTAGATATATACACACACATACAAAAAAGCAAACCACACATAGGCAAATGCACTACACCTACACACACACATCGATACACACAGGCACACACATCTACATTCAATATGATCCAGACGGTCAAATGTCGAAGCTATTATACCAATCCTAAACTTGTATATATATATATATATATATATATATATATATGTATGTATATATATATATATGTATATATATATATATATATGTATGTATATATATATATATATGTTAATATCACTGACTCTCTCGCTCTCTCTCTCTCTCCTTCTCTCTCACGATATATATCGTGTGTAACAGCAAAATTGTCGGTATAATTAGCCATCTGACAAAATGTTCAAAATCTAAAAAACCGTTAAACTAATTGAGTTTATCTTTTCCAGGTCTTCAGATAAGACGTTTAGCCATCTTCGTACCATTTTCCGTAAGAATCACTGAAAGACCTTTTGATTTATTCAGCTAGAAAGAGAGCAGGTTAAAATTGTTTTGTGTCAGGCCCACTGTTTTCCTAGCTGAGCAATGTTGAGAGGAAAAGATCTTTCAGGACTTCAGTAATGCTACCAAAATTCATACTCTGGCTTCTATTTTCAAAGTCCATTCAGGAACCTTCAAGGGAACGGTGAATAAATTTTAAAAAGAGGGAACAGTAGAGAGGGAAACTGGATCTGCAGGTCACAACAAGAAGATGGATCATCATTTCAACTAAAAATAAAGGTATCAATTAGAAAAGATCCAACTCTATCCATAAGACGTTTGGCACTTGAGAGACAGTTCGATGTGTAGCAAAAAAAGTCTTGTAATTGAAATCGTACGTGCAACATGTGAGACACTTTGTTACTCCAGGACAGAAAGTTAGAAGTTTAGAGAGGGCGAAGATCATCTTGAATAAGTTGTAAAATGATACTGGAATAATATATATATATATATATGTGTGTGTATTTGAACTGTATTTCAATCCTTCATGAGCTTCCGATCCGTAGCTATGATCAATTAATGATGAACATGTCATTTTCGTACATGATCGATTTCATCACGATTTTTCTGTTGACCTTGGAGAGTAATTATACAATCTTATTGCTTAGATTAGAGTCCAGTAATGTTATAAAAACCTCGAAGAATTCCAGTAAGATACCTTTAATCATTTCTAAGAAACAACGTCTTAGAACTTAATCTAGCAATTGCTGAAACATGATTTGAACAGTTTTGCTGTTATATCCGGGATATATATATATATATATATATATATATATATATATATATATATATATATATATATATATAGGTAACTATACTCGTGTCGAAAAACCATCGAACTCTTGATTTAACAATAGCCAAATCAATCTCGAAGGAAAAATAGGTTTTAAAAAAAGAAAGAGCCAGGAACATGAAAGTCTGTCGAAAATAATCGCACAGATACAGGTTCAAGGCCCAAAGAAAAAAAAACCGACACAACTAACAAAAAGCGCTCAATACAAACGTAGAGCAGACCTAGTCAAATCTAGTGAGCCTTGGTAGGTTTGTTTGACTATATATATATATATATATATATATATATATATATATATATATATATATATATATATATATATATATAATCGATATCTAGCCACACTGAAGAATTGTGATGCAGCGAAACAGGTTTGTATATGGATGACTGTATATATATATATATATATATATATATATATATATATTTATATATATATATATATATATATATATATATATATATATATATATGTATGTAGAGAGAGAGAGAGAGAGAGAGAGAGAGAGATAATATTAGTGGTCAATATATATATATATATATATATATATATATATATATATATAAATATTTTCCCAAGAGGATAGAATCCAGGTAGAACTCAATGTCCAGGACAGAGTTGAGCTTTATATATATATATATATATATATATATATATAGATAGATAGATAGATAGATAGATAGATAGATAGATAGATAGATGTGTGTGATTCTATTATCATGTATCTGTTAACACCTATCTAGTTATCTGTTTCTTCATATCTATATATCTCAATAATATAAATCTCTCTCTCTCTCTCTCTCTCTCTCTCTCTCTCTCTCTCTCTCTCCAGTTATTCTGCTATCTATCTATCTATCTGCCTTGGTTAGGCATATCACACAGTAGGGTCTTCTTTCACATAAGCCATATGACTTTCGCGTCCCTAGATCAGGATTTTTGTTTGTCATTCTGCAGAAGATAATTCCTAACAACACTTTAAACGCATTGATGATTCACCATAATATATGAGTTCAATTTCGATTTTACAAATGCCAGTCTGATCAGAAAAGAAAAAGATTACCTCAACAAACTTAAGACCAGGACCTTACATAACATCAGCGATCATCAACATAAGCAATAATAGCACAAAGTGGTATAGGAACTAGAAGAAAAAAAAACAACAAAGATCTACTCGGTGTGGGCTGATTTAAAATCCAACAGACATCAACGGCTCTAACATGTTGGAATAGTGGGCAGCCTTTCGGACTGAGGGCTTAGCGGGCTGAGTTCGTATTCCAGTCGAATCCATTACATTCACTTACATGCTAATACCCTTGAGAAAAGGTATGAATCCTCTTCTCCTTCTAGCTATGGGTAATTTCCAGGACAGACTGGGTTCTATAGCCTTTGATGTAAATATTCTAGGAGAAGGAGAACTCTGAATTCAAAACCTGCGGAAGGGTTTTTGGAAACCTTGGGACACGTAGTGCACCACTTCTCTATATTCAGCCCTTCGAAATGTGTGGCTGGTTCTGCACAAAGCCTTCACCACTATAATCAAATCATATGTGCTGATGTCTGGCTGTCGGTTCCTAGGAACTGAGCTGCTTGACCCTCATACGTCTAATACGACACGACAGTCCACGATATATATATATATATATATATATATATATATATATATATATATATATATATATATATGCACACGCGCGTGAACGCAGGCACAAACACTATGAATATCATATCATACCATATCATATCTATCTATATCCTTTGATTAAGCCTCTCACACCGCAGGGTCTTCTTTCACGGAAGCCATATGACATTCGCTTCTCTAGGACAACTGTTGATATATTAATGATTATTTCTGGAAGAGTCTGTAAAGCTTTAAAGCTCGGGTTGTGCTTTGGATATCTCGAAGGCATTTCAAAAGTTGAATGATTCAGTCTTATCAAAACGCAAAATTTAATTGATCTTGAATGGCCGATCTTTCGGATATTTTTGCCTTAATGCATGTGTCCCCCGGGGCGCTATTCTTCAAGCCACGTTCTTCTTAATTTTCATCAACGATGCCGCCAGTTCTCAAATTGGTATCTATGCAGATGGGACAACTATTTACTCCTGTCTAAACAGTAAGTCTGACTGGTTCGATATCTTTCCTTCTTTCGCAATAGTATTAATCTCTTTCCATCTCTCCTCACCCCTCTCTCTCTCTCTCTATTTCTCTCTCTATCAATCTTATTTAGTTAATACCTCATTCATTCTATTCAGATCTATCTAACTATATTTCTTCATATCTATCTATATATCTATCACGATCATATTTATCGTCTCTCACACTCTCTCTCTCTCTGTCTCTCTCTTTCTCTCTCTATCTGCCTGTTTATCAGATCAGTTATTCTGCTATATATCCATCTATCGCAATAATTCTTCTCTCTGTATCTATCTATCTATCTATCTATCTATCTATCTATCTATCTATCTTTCTGTCTATGTCAGTCTGTTCTTTATATCTATCTATCTATCTATTTCATCTCAGTCTGTTCATATCTATCTATCTATCTATCTATCTATCTATTTTATCTCAGTCTGTTCATATTTATCTATCTATCTATCTATCTATCTATCTATCTGATTTAGTTCATGTCTTATCCTCTTCATATCTATCTATCGCAATTATATTCATCTATGTAATTTAGTTCATATATTATTCTGTTCATATCTATCTATCTATCTATCTATCTATGTCAGTCTGTTCTTTCCTTCTTTCTATCTATCTGTCTATCTCTCTATCTATCGTTTTCTGTTAGCTTTTATCTTCTTTAAGCGCTCTATTTATATTTGTCATATATTCCAAAATTATGGCTAATATTTTATCAAACTATTTGAGAAACTATAGTTTACCACGACTTTTACGATACTTTAGTTTTTCCAATGAAGAATCCATTCTTCGGCCTCCACTACATAATTCCATCACAATGTAATACTTGAATAAATTTTCCTGTGGATGAAAGGCGTCTTACATGTCAGCACTAGAAGTAAGTCTCTTCATATAGATCCGTCACATTCTGTTTATTTCGATTTGGAACATTATTTTCATTTCGACCTGTCAGTCTATCATCTTCTGCTCATAAAGATCTGTCGATTTAGCAGGCACTCGTATGCTAAATATTGGTGCAAAGAGATAAAGGTCGGTGTTTGCTCAAGTTGTAAGCAATGCAACAATAGCTGCTGTGATATTAACGACACGGGGAATATTGTAGGTAGAAGTTGGTACTCACATATTCGATATCGGCTTCTTACATTGGAATGAAATGTTTTTTGCAAACATTCCCACTCAAAATGGCGGACCTTTCAACAACTGCGATCATCAATATATTTTATTTACAGTTATTTCCGAAAGTATTCTTCCCATTTCAAAATGTGTCATCTTTTTAATATTCTGAGTAAATAATTTCTTTCTTTTTTTCTTTACATTTAAGTAGGTACATCCACTAGGTGGCGTAAAAAAAGCAGCATATCACAATGAAGAAAGGCCCATAACTCAACGAAAACAAAATTTTGTCATCAAAATGTCTACGTTGTTATTAAGAGGAAAGATCAAAGGATTTTTTTAATTATTTTTTGAAATTTTTTACTCCTTTCTAGCACGTTGAAAATTTTGGTTAAAAATCTTGTTGTTTTTTTTACGAAAACGCTGCAAAAGAGAAAAACAATTTGTTTTATTTTTCGCTTTTCCCGAGCAAAACACACGTTGATTTGGAAATTCTTGCAATAATCAAATAATTGTCGGATTTTAATGAAACTTTCAGGAAATATTCAGAAACGAATGAAATTATTTATGAATTTCTTTTTTTTTTCAGAAAATCTTGGTAACAAATATTTCTTTTTTTTTACATGTTTCTACCCCCTTACATATTTTCATGAATTTTCGAGAAATTAAATTTTTAAGGTTGGGATTATTTTTATTAGTTAAAAACAGGACTATTTAGAGAAAGTAAATCACCAGTTTTTTTTGTTTTTTTTTGTAACAGTGGTTTCATAGAAAATCTGCTCTGAATTGTAAAAAAAAAAAAATCAAAAAATCTATGACATTATTTAAATAGAAAAGCTTTTACTTGCTTTTGTAAATACGTTATATTAAAGACATTATTGTCTGTAGAAATAAAACCTTTTCGATGAATAATGTATTTGTACAAGAATTTTATTTCATTTTTTTTAAATATTATTTATTTATTTATATAATATTAATTGCTTCATTGCTTTTATACTTGCAATTTGGTATTATGGTTAAGTGAAAAGTAAATTTACGTATCGAAATTTGTAAAGCTCATAACAGTCGTTTGTACCCGAGTATTTTAAAAATAATTTAAAAAATAATTTTAAAAATAATTTTAAAAATAATTTTAAAAATAATTTTTAGTGAAAAAAAAAACGTTCCTAATTTCTATCTGTGCGGAATCTATACATGACATAATCCTTAAAAAGATCACATGATTTGATTGTCGTCTGAGGCACTGCAATTATTTCCCTTCAATATCCAGTTCTGTTTCACATTATTAACGTGTTTGCAAAAAGTCCTTTGAAAATTTCTAAGTTACTTTTAATTTTTGTGAATTACTTTTTTTACTAAATATTCTATTTTAGGTATTTATTTTAGTTTGGGTCATATGTCATTGAAGTAATTTTTTTGTTTAAGTTAGTAAGTAGTTAAATAAGATGAAAACATTAAAAACCTAAGAAACGAAATCCAGACTAAAAAAAAATGTATTAAATACATAGGCAGTGGAGGGTATATAGCATTTCGGGGACTGTCTTCGTACCTTCGACTTCTTCTTGCGAAGATGTAATTGATCACCTCTTTGTGTCTGGAAATTATATTTCTTGCTTTCAATATTTTCTCCTGTGCGTACATTCTAACTTCCCCTGAGTTGACTTCCTGCTTATGTCTGTGAAACTATCAACTTCCTTTGAAGCACGATTGAGCACTTGATGGATATGACGGCATTTTCAAGCTCTTCTGATGTGACACCGAGTACAAAGTTTTATTTTGTATCTTCTGATTCGATTAAGACCTATGGTGTTTTCCGGTATGAATCACATAGGACAGAAATATAATTTGATCACATGTTCAAAATTATTCATACCCACATCTCCTTCTTCTTTTTATGTGCCGCCTCTCGTCAGAGCATAGACGTTTATTGCTCTCCACGACTTCCGATACTTTGTAAAACTAAGTAATATTTGTTCCCGGCAATAAAAGCTACTAGATTTGGGAAACCCATTATCCTGAAAAATGTTTTAATGATTTTATAAATTTCAGCCGTTTGTAGTACTGGTAGTGTAGTACTGGCTGCTTAGTCCTTATAAGGAAACGGCTAACATTATCATTGTCACTATAAATCCTCCAAGTCTTTGTTCTGTGATCGTTTATTCAGGTTGTTTACTGTTTTCCTCTGCCTCTTGTCTTGTGAGTGTCAAATTCTTCAAAGCATTGTTTTCTCTTTTTAATCCCAGACATTTCTTTCTGATGAGAAGTGTACTTTTTCGGGTTCCATACTTCTTAAACTTCCTTGTTAGTGACAAATTCAGACAATGCTATACTCAGTTCTGTAGAATTACATCTCTGTTGACTCAAGTTTCCTCTTTGAAGCTAAATAAAGTTTCTACCATCAGTGGCTAACAATTGTTACAGTTTTTTGGATACCTATGTACTAGTGAGCCAACCAAAATGAGCTGACAATACAAATTGAATATGTTCAATCGGAAAATAACGTGTCGGATTTGTTTACAAAGCCAATTACAAAATTGAAATTACGGGCTTTCATTCCTCTCATATTTGGTACTGACTTATAAGGTTCTCCTATAGTCCTGGGTAAAACTGCATCCATTAGTTATTGTCCTATATTGGGGTATAAACGTGAATAGTCCTACTTTTAGCCCAATCCTCCTCCTGAATAACTCTCAGAATCACTCTGACCCGGAGTGATAGTGACTGTTTTAATGGGTCTCAGCTATGGGTAAAATAACAACTTTTTCTACTTTTTTTTTGTGATCACAACCTAAATTTATAATATTGTTGTTAATGTTTATTAACCTGAAGTACTTAACAGTGGACAAATGATATAACTAATTTTCGTGGATATAAATTTTTCATTTAAAAAAAAAAAGAAAGAAAAAAAAGAGAAAGAAAAATCTTTATTTTATGAATACTAAAGCATCTGTTCCATAGGAATATTAACGTTTTGACTTTACTAATATTTTGAAAGAAGATTCCATAATGTACCCCGAAAAGGGGGGGTTACAGTTCTTTGGATACCTACGTACTAGTGAGCCAACCAAAATGAGCTGACTCATTTTATAGTTTACCAAGAGAAGATTAACAAATCAGAAGACTTGTAATATTCAATCCGACGTGTATAAAGGCGGCCATTTTTTTTCTCGGAATATCCACTGCTAACCTGTCAGATGAAAGACCTGAAGAATTACGCTTTCCTACTCTCTCCGAATATTCACTGCCAACCTCTGATATGGAAGACCTTAAGAATTACTGAACAGCTGCTACTAGATATTGGTGCTGTTTCATAGAACAAATTACTTACGTTGGTTTCTACATTCAGTCTACATTAAGCATGTATAACAACAAGTTCGTTGGGAACAACAAAGAAAACAAAGAATTTGCGTTAGCGAAGATAGCTTAAAACACCGCCGAATGACATCAACAACAGCCGCTAAAATCATTCACTAGTCACGAGGCAAGACTAAGAAATAAAACGGTACTCCTTGTAATTTGCTTTGGCGTTATATAGAGTCTACTTCACACATCTCGTAAAGTCTCGCGTGACAATATTATCTTTGGCGGCCATTTTTTATTCTGGATATTTTATGCGCAAAGCATGTGTGAACTCTTTGTGTCGGTAAGTCATTTTGTCTTTCAGTTATTTTCAGTGGAAGACGCTCTTTCGTTTCCACTACACTCTTCATCTGTGATGCTATATTTTCAGTATTCACTGCCACATCGTAGGATTAACACTGTGTAGCAGTTTGGAACACTTTTCTTTGTTTCTGAAGAAGGTTTTATTACAAAATTGAAATAAGAGTTGAATACATACCTTTCCCAAGGATATTAGCAAGTCAGTAAATGGGTTACAGCCGTATCACGTTGAAACATTGGTTCCTGTACAATCACCGAAGATGTGGTATTATGATTACTTGCATTATTTACATTATTCGGGTTGTTATCCTTTTCTTCATTGCCATATTCACAACGTTTCGGCCGTTGTACGCTCCTGTCTTATGTCAGATTCCTTTGTCTACATCCCTGTCTATATCTCTGAGATGAGGTATTATGATTATTTGTATTATTCGGACTGTTGTCCTCATCTTCATTGCCATATTCACAACGGTTCGGCCGTTATACTCTCCGGCCTTTATGTCATATTTCTCGTGTCTATTCCTCTGTCTATATCTCTGAGATGAGGTATTATGATTACTTGCATTATTTACATTATTCGGACTGTTATCCTCTTCTTCAATGTCATATTCACAATGTTTCGGCGGTTGTATGCCCCGGCCTTCTTCAGGTGATTGGAATTTTGAACCGAACGCTTTATTTTGTCCACTGGTGTAGATTGTTTTAGTTCCACGTACCAGTTGCCGGCCACAGCAGTGATGAACCAAAACTTGCAGAGTTATTTAAAGGGAAATAACTGAGACAGTCGGAAGAGGCATGACATGTGGAATTAGAGCAATCTACCCCGGCGAACGAAATAAAGGGTTCGCTTCGATAATCCAATCACCTGAAGGAGGCCGGTGTCTTTAACGGCCTAAACGTTGTGAATATGGCAATGAAGATGCGGATAACAGTTCGAATAATTTAAATAATTCAATAAGGCTTAGTATCGATATGGATGACCGTTTGAGATTACCAAGTGCTGTAAGCTTGGATGTGTAGGTGGGGTGATGAACTGTTAATTGGAGGGCCAAGTTCAAATTTCAGTTGGATTCGTTAGATTCACTTACGCGCAAATACCCTCGGGGAAAATGAATCCATCTTTTCTCCCCCCAGCTATGGGTTAATTATTAAGACTTGATCCCTAAAACATTATTATCTCGAAAAACAATTACGATATAAAAATGTTTTCTCGCTTTAAATAACCAGAAAAGAGTTAATAAGTCGTAGAAACTAATCAATCAAGAAAATGTCTGCATTGTGAAAAAAAATCACGAAAATAACGAGGAAGGAGACGGAAGGCTTTACTTCTTGTAACAAAAAATATTCTTAGGCATATCAAGAATAACTCGTGTATCACGACCAATGATATATTTACAGGTTTTAATGATGTAGATATGGAAATAACTTGGCAAACACTCTAGAGACATGCGTATGGCTGGTCTCTTTTGGAAAACTATTAGGTTGGTGCAAAAATAATGTCGTTTTCTCACATGAAGTTGAACGTCAAAAAACGACATTATTTTTGCACCAACCTAATACGAATGAAAACTCTGACGCTATAAGCCAAGTACATAAAAGCACGTTTGTTTGTTTGTTTTGTTTGTGTAACGGCCTATGAACTCCTAATGGGTCATTTAATGCCGAAATTTAATTTTCTTGGGGGCATTAGTAATTTCTTTTACAACATTGTTTTTCTGGCGATTTTTTTTTTCTTACGAAATATGTATTGCTGGTAATATATTTTTTTAACCTGAGACCTGAGAACAACAGTAATTAAAATATGGTTCCACGCTCCTGAGAACCTCACCAATCAGTTTCGGTTTCATCTGACTGAAGAATTGTTGAACAAAAGCTTGAAACTTTTCAAGGTGACTTATAGTGGAAACAGAGACGTGCTTTTACTCATCCCGACAGCAAGGCCTTTTCTAACAAAACATTTATTCTTGATAATGATTTTACTATGAAAATGTATTGCAGGCACCTTCATTATAAAAATGTATTTCTACACTTTCATATTGTTTTGACAACAGTTTGGGGTGTAACTATTTGCCTATAGCTGAGCCCCTGACATGTGCTACCACCACGGGTCAGGGTGGACCTGAGAACAACTGTAATTAAAATATGATTCCACGCACCTCAAAAGCTCACGTTAAGAGGGATTCCTGTCAGATGTAATTTATATTCAGACACGGGGCGAGTAAAAGAACGCCTCTGTTTTCACTATAAGTCACCTTGAAAAGATTCAAGTTTGGTTCAACAATTCTTCAGTCAGATTAAACCGAAGCTGAGTTTTGGGGGCACATTAGTATTTGCTTAGCGAAAGGCAAGTGTAAATCTATCAACTTAAAGAACATTATACCAAAAGTCAAACAAAATAAATGCAACATTATACCAAAAGGCAAACATAATAAATGCAACATTATACCACAAGTCAAGCATAATAAATGCAACATTATGCGATGTTCAGCAGGTATCTGGAGCTCCTTGATAAATCCCCCCCCCCGCCCACACAAAAGAAGAATCAGCAATACTATCGGTTATGATCTGGCTTCTCGGCTTCAGTCACTTTTCCACCACTTCAAGGTTGACTCCCTGTGCCTTTTCTATAAAGACTTTAACGGTAATTGTTTGGTTCAGCTATTACCTAGAGTGCTAGGTTTTAAATTGTTGTTTTATTCCCCACCCCACCCCCACAGACAATGAAATTGTACATATGGGGACTAGTTAGGACTTTCATAGAGACAATGAGGTATTATGGTGAATGTAGTAAGAAAGGTAAGTAAGAATGTATTGTTGTGGTGTAAGGAATATTGTTTGTATGTTTGGGTCAGTGTTTTTGGCTAGTTAAGTTTAAATTTAAGAGAGAAGAAGGACTTTCACCATTCCCCTTTTTTGGCCTTGTGCCACATTTTCTGTATTGAAGCGGAATAGATATTGCTCTTCATTATGGTGCCTGAATATTTTTAATGTAAGCGCAGTACTAAACTAGCAACGAGGTCTTATCAGCTTACATTTGTTTAGATGTAACAGTAAGTTCTATGCCAAGAGTTTCTTCTCTTGCTCTTCTCACTTGTGGAACTCCCTTCCGGTTCCATGCTTTCCAGTCAACTTTAATCTTCAAAAAATTTAAATGCATTGTCAATCGCCATCTACTGTCCTTCTGATTACTATTTTCGTTCTCGCTCTTGAGTAATGCTTCGGTTCCTAAATCTTCCACACCCAGTAACCTCTTGTATCTTAGTGGCTTTACTGCCTTGCATCGAGTGAACTCGATTAAGGAAAAAGTATGACAGGTAACCTATTTAAAGTGGATAGAGTTATGAAAAAAGAACAGTTTACTGAGATTGTGGTCTAAAATATCAATCCGTCTTCTGGAAAATAATTCCAAACATGTGTCAAAGTTTGTGGTCACCAACTACCATGAAATAAAGTCAAAATAATGTAATTTAAATTATGGACTACAATATCTGTACTAGAGCTAAACGTCTACGTGGCCTTGTGAGTGATTAATTTATACAACCGATTTTGACCAAACTTGTCATATACATTGTACAATGTAAGAGATAGGTTCTTAGCGTAAAAAATCGATAATTTAAAAAAAATCAATAATCGATAATGCCGATCAAAAATCTATAAATTAAACTTTTAGCCCCTTATTTCGTTCAAACTCGGTACATAGGTTACTTACATCATGACAAGCTCAACAATAACTTATTTTTATTTCTATACCACTGTGTTTAGCGAAAAACAGCGAAAAATCGATTTCAGTACAAATCGATTTCAACACAAATTTTAAACTAAAATCTCCCACAATTTTCAAGCAATCTAATACAAACTTTACTCAATTGTAGCCAACAATAAGTTGATTTTTTAACCGTTATTTAGCTTGACAATTGAATCCAACCATATGATGAAAACCCGCGTATATAGCAAAAATGTCGATCTTTACTGGTTTCTTTCTTATTTTCGCTAATCTTTCAATCAATTTTCATCAGACTTAACAATTGCTTTATAAGTGTACCCTCTTTTACATTTGGTCTGAAGTGGGTCTTCATGTTGCCTGTTTTAGCCCTTCATGTCCTCGGCTAACATCGATTGAATAAATACAAACTACTTCTGTTATATCAGTAGCTGCATTAATTCAAAATATTTTTTAATAAAAGCATTTTAAAATAATTGAAGAAGATAGACTCTGTTACATCTAAACATGATGTTGTTTTTGTTCCATTTTTATTGAACGCTTTTTCTGATCGACCACATGAGTATGACTGCTAGTTCTAAATAATTTAAATAATGTCGTACTCTAATTTACTTACGAGACAAATATTAACACACGGATATATCAGATCCAAACCAAACTCCTTGGGGAGTTGTTTCGTTTGGTTCTTTTACGGTTTTTCAACTCTTTATGTTTTATTTTATAATACTAATAATTTAAAAATAATTAACACATGTCCTACGTGTACCTTCAGGACATAGGTGATCATGGCCCTCCACTTCCCCATATCCTTTGTACCTGTCAATAAGTTTTGTCCCTTTGCTATTTCCCCCAGGCTATGTTCTATCACCCATATGCTTAAGTCCGCCAGGTATTTCATGCGTTGCTTTCCCTTGTCTCTCTTTCTCTCTATTCGACTTGTGAGTATCAGATTCTCCAATCCTTCGTTTCTCATTACATGTCCCAGAGATTTCAGCTGGCTCTTCCTGATGTTAAGTATAAGCTTCCTCCTTGTTTGCATCCTCTCCAAACCTTCATCATTGCTTACACGCTCAGTCGATGATATTCTCATCATTCTTCTGTAGAGCCATACCACCGTTGCCTCGAGTCTCTTCTTCATCTTTGAGGAGACCGTCCAACATTTGCTGTCGTAAAGGATGACAGATATCACGTAGCAGTTCAGTACTTTTTTTCTTTGTTACCAATGAAATCCTCCTGTCTCGTAATACTCTACATAGATTTTGGAATGCGTCATTGGCCATCCTAATACGTCTTCGGATCTCAGCGTCTCACATGCCATCCTCTGTCAAAACATTTCGTAGATATTTCAATTTCCGCACCTGCTTGATTTTAGTGCCTTTGGTATGTAACTCGAATTTCGGACTCAGTCTTTTACACGATAATGGTCTGATTTCAGTTGACTTTTCATTGAGAAACGATAAGGGCGTATCCGAAATTTGCAAATTTTTACTAGTCGTTCTTCTACACTCTTGCGCAAATTAATTATACAGGAAGACGTGGAGGACCACGATCCCCTACACCTTGCGCAAAGTAATTGAAACAAAACGAATAATTCCGTTATTATTTACTTTTTTTTCGTATTTTTCCGATGAGACATGGCCCAGTGCACATGTTAGTACTTCGTATGTCCATTCCACAAAGTCGATCCTTGCAGATTGACCACAGATTCTCGATTGGATTTAAATCAGGAGTGTTTCCAGGCCGGTCTGTAGTACTTTGATTTGCTCACTGGTAAGGCTTGCCAGTGTGTTCGTGCAGCGTTGTAATTTTCGTATGTTTCCCTGAAGTAACGTCCATCGTAGACAATGGTCGTAGGACAACTAATCGACAGCTGAGACAATAATATATGGGCGTGATGAAAATTTGATGCAATCACAGATGACGCAATATATTTCAAGTTCGGACAAATTTCATCATAGACCCCGAAAATTGATTCATATTACTGCACATCACTGCAAATGACCTAATCTAAGGAAAAATAGAAATCGATTATACCCTGTCATTCCAGTGGATCTAAAACTGGCCGTATGGTGAAAGAAAAGAAACTATAGCGGTTGTTTCTATTTATTTGCACAAAGGTGTAATATAAATAATAATAATAATAATAATAATAATAATAATAATAATAATAATCTTCTCGCATTTCGAACTGCTGTGGTCACCTTTCTCTTCCATCACGCAGTTGTGGTCCGTGGTGACATTCAAGGCAGAATAGTGCATTAGTTTGCCGCTTTCTTTTACACCGGGGATGTTGAGGTTAACCCGTCCCTACTCTCGGAAGTAGTTCCTGCCAAAGTCCTGGTTTGAATTCAGAGTTTTCCTTTCGCTAGATTGTCTTATAGAGCCCAGTTTGTCCTACTGGGTGGAAGAGATGGATTCATATCTTTCTTAAATGTATTAGCACGTAAGTGATGCAATGAGCTCGACTTGAATTCGAACTTGGCTCGCCGAATCCTCAGTCCGATCCGTCATCCATTACTCCGCATTTCCTCCATATTAGGATAGCAAAAAGTATTGGCAACAGAAAAATATCGTTAGAAACAAAGAAAAGTCAATTGAACTTTTCTGCAGTACCAGTTCTCCTATATGGCAGTGACAGTAGGATAATCTCATCATTGATTAAAAAGAGACGATGCAACAGAAACGTGGTTATGAAGGAAGATGTGGAGAATACCATAGACAGGTTATGTGAGCCATGAGGAAGTTTTACAGAAAATGGAAGCAAAAAGGACACTTATATCTAGCATCAGGAAGAGACAGCTAAATTTTGTAAAGTCCATAATGAGGACAGATGGCTTAGAAAATTTGATACTCACAGGTTATATTGGAAGCAAGAAGCACAGAGGAAAACGGCGAATAGCCTCCCTAACTAGCTTATGTAACTAGTTGATAAACCAGGGATTAAGATAGATACCGAAAAGACAAAATTTATTATGACCTACAAAGGAAAGAAGTTGTGGAGAGCCGTGATCGTCCAAATCCTAAAGGGACATGTCACATAGAATAAATCTGTTCAAAATATATTTCAACAAATATTTTAAAAATATTTTTAAAATATTTGTTCCCTCCTTTTTTTTTTTTTTTTTGTCTATTCCAATTCATTTTACAGGTAAATCTTCTATATTCTTACCTTCTGACGTGCGAACTTTTCGTCTAACCAAATTTTGTTTGAAATAATAAGTGTTATTTCGTGGAGATTTGATATTTCCGGCAACACCGAATGGCGCCTTGGGGCGCTAACAGATGGCGCTACGTGCACTGAGTCAACTTATCTTGTTTTTTTTTTAACACCAGACATTCTTTTTTTTTTCTTTCTCAAGAACGAATTTTAAAATAACATACTTTATCCAGAATCTATCGATTAAAATGGTGGCCGTAAGAATAAACACAGAATATATCTCTTGAAAACAATTTTAGTGTGTAAAATGAACTTAAATGTGAAATGTCTCGTCATATGCCAAACACATTAAAAAGAGAGCAGTTGTTGATAGAATAAGACAAAAGATACAGTACTACCTCGTTTATCCGTAGTTCAATTTCTCAGACTTCGATTATCCGAGCGTAAAGTTATTGAACCATTGAAATCTTTCGAATATTTTTCAAATATCTGAACTCAACCCATCCTAATATTTCCTATCACACAAGCGTTTTGAGACTTGAGAAAACCGTACTCAACTTTTGCTGTTAAAACATTTGAACTAATTCTTCTTAAGTTCTTCGTTGTTTTCATACAAAGAACATACAGTGGGCTTAGAAAATTTTTTAACCAGGAGAAATAAACTTCATCCAATTTCAAAATTTAATTATTCAACATAAACAGTATTTGGAAAAATATGAAGTCCGCCATTTGCTAGTTTCAGTGATTGTATTCGATTTTTCATGGATTTGATCAAGTTATCAACAATCGTCTGATCCATATTTTGCAACTCCTTTAGCAATGTTTCTTTAAGGGTTGCCACTGACGTGATTTTGGTTGCACGCTCTCGAAGTTTCCGGGGAAGGTGCTCCCAAATGTGCTCTATTGGAATCATGTCAGGACTTTGGGTTGTCCATGGCAGTGACTTCATTCCTTGCGATTGCTTCCAGGCCCTTGCTACTTTACACGTATGACATGGCGCCCCATCTGCTTGAAAAAGGTTGACATTCTTGTCAGTCTGATTGGTTTCAAATAGTGGGAGAAGTCCTTTTTTTAATATTTGACAGCATTTTGGACCATTGAATTTCTCGACAACAAGAATCAGCCCAGATTTCCCGCCAGACCAGACAGCGGCCCACACCATTACTCCAATCCCTCACTGTTTCACAGTCACCTGCAGACATTCAGTGTTCCAAGTCTCGTTCTGATTTCTCCAAACATAAACCTGTCTCTAATTCGAAAATTGGCAGAATTTACTTTCATCTGACCAAATTGCAGACTGCCAAAATTCATAATCTTTGCTCTCGAATTCTCACGCCCAGTCCATACGCATATCCCTGTTAATCTCTGAGATCAAGGGCTTCTTTCTTGCAACTCTTCTTTGATAGCCTAGTTCTTTCAGAGTCTTTCTCACCGCCTATGGCGACATTTCCATGCTGTTGGCGACATCTTTGACGCTCCGACGACGGTTTCTGATGAATTCCCTCTTCAGCGCCCTTTTCGTTCACTCAGACACCTGGTCTTTCTGAACGTTGTTCCACACTACAATGGCATTCTTCATTAAATGTCTTGGCAATATTATGATGATTAACCTGGAAAAACCTAGCAATTTCTCTATTTGACTTGCCACACTGATATCATCCTATTATTTGCCCTCGTTGAAATTCACCAATTTCCTGACTTCCGCGAACTTTCATTGTAAAATATAAGTCAAATATCGTTCATAGGTGAGAGTAGCTTGATACTAACACGGTACTGTCTGAAGACACGTTATTACACAAGCTAAAATTGCTGTAATCAAGTGTGGCTAAAATCTTATCATAGCCCACTGTACAATTGAATGAGAGAATTGCTAACCTCCAGGTAAATAACTCATTGAGACTTCTCGAACTTACATTAGCATATCTACCAACTGCCCACTTGTTCAGATGTGGCGCAAGGCCGAATTTAATGTGGGGTATCCGAGACCATAGACTTGGCCAAGAATTCATTGTAGACCTCATATAAAACGGGGTCGGGTAGCTTTTTCCCGAGACGATACTCTGCCCTTCGACGTAACCTCCTCTCGGGATCCTCTCTGTCCGGGGACAGAGAGTTTGGCCAGCACATCTGGAGACGTATCTCCAACTGCCGAATATCAACTAACCGCCCCACACGGTCAGGGTTCTTATATTTGATAACTAGGTACTTTAATTTAATTTATATAAGTGAATTGTAAGTGTTTAGCTTCTGTTTTCGAGACATGGGAATTCCTACGTAGCGATGGAATCATATTTTGAAAAATAATTATAATATAGGCTCTAATTGTGTATTGAGCACTGTTTTATTTTTAAAATAAAACAAAAATACAAAAGAACTTCAGAATATTAACCTAAGGGTTCTTTTCTATTTTTCTATATTTACACACACACAAATATATATATATAAAATCATTTCACTCCAAGCTAGGCGTTAATGCCACTAAGACGAAGTGGGTTACTTGGAATTGATGAGAATGAGAAGATTTTAATGACGAAGGACAAGAAAGAAACAGGCTTCAAGGAAGACACAGGATGTCGAATAATTTTGGATTTACATTTTGGTGGCAGAAAAGCAAGAAATCGGGTCTGAGTTCCACAGATGAAAAGTGTGAGAAATAAACATAGAATAGATGTGACGGTTGCATCTAATTAGTGAAACGTTGAGACTTATATTAGTGAAACGTTGAGACTTATATTAGTGATCTAAATAAATATATCTGACATTAGTGATCTAAATAAATATATCTGATATTAGTGATCTAAATGAATATATCTTATATTATTGATCTAAATAAGTATATCTGATATTAGTGATCTAAATAAATATATCTTATATTACTGATCTAAATAAATATATCTGACATTACTGATCTAAATAAATATATGTTATATTAGTGATCTAAAGAAATATATCTGAAATTACTGATCTAAATAAATATATATTATATTAGTGATTAAATAAATATATCTGATATTAGGGATCTAAATAAATATATCTGACATTAGTGATCAAAATAAATATATGAAATTAGTGATCTAAATAAATATATTTTATATTAGTGATCTAAATAAATATATCTTATATTAGTGATCTAAATAAATGTATCTGATATTAAGGACCTAAATAAATATATCTGATATTAGTGATTTAAATAAATATATCTGACATTACTGATCTAAATAAATATATCTGATATTAGCGATCGAAATAAATATATATTATATTAGTGATCTAAATAAATATATCTGATATAACTGATCTAAATAAATATATCTGACATTAGGTATCTAAATAAATATACCTGATAATAGAGATCTGAATAAATATATCTTATATTAGTGATCTAAATAAATATATCGGATATTAGCGATCTAAATAAATATATGACATTATGATCTAAATAAATATATCTGATATAACAGATCTAAATAAATATATCTTATATTAGTGATCTAAAGAAATATATCTGATATTAGTGATGTAAATAAATATATCTGTCATTATTGATCTAAATAAATATATCTGATATTAGTGATCTAAATAAATACAGCTTATATTATTCATCGAAATAGATATATCTGGTATTCGTGATCTAAATAAATATGTCTTATATTAATGACCTAAATAAATATATCTGATATTACTGATCTAAATAAATATATATTATATTAGTGATTAAATAAATATATATGATGTTAGGGATCTAAATAAATATATCTGATATTAGTGATCTAAATAAATGTATTTTATATTAGTGATCTAAATAAATATATCTTATGTTAGTGATCTAAATAAATATATCTGACATTAGTGATCTAAATAAATATATATAACATTAGTGATCTAAATAAATATATCTGATATTAAGGACCTAATTAAATATATCTGATATTAGTGATCTAAATAAATATATCTGACATTACTGATCTAAATAAATATATCTGATATTAAGGATCTAAATAAATATATTTTACATGAGTGATCTAAATAAATATATCTTATATTAGTGATCTAAATAAATATATCTGATATTATTGATCTAAATAAATATATCTGATATAAGGGATCTAAATAAAAATATCTGATATTAGTGATCTAAATAAATATTCTGCCATTAGGAAGGAATCCGTCATATTTGTCGACAGGTAATTCTAAATTTATAGAGATGCCGATGGATAACTGAATACAAAAAATATGTTTCACAAATGGTTGTTTGTGGGCTTGTTTTTCTTTATCATTACCCCAAGCTATGATGCCGCTCAGACGCAGTGGTGGGATACAGAGAATGAGAAGACTTTAGTGAGACGAAGTTAGGAAAGGACAATAAAGGAACAGGTTTCAATGAAGACAAAAGATGGCGATTGATGTTGTATTTGCATTTTTAAAGATTGGTGTTTTCAAGGAAGCGATATATGAAAAGGAAATTCCACGAGTGAGAAGTAAGAGGAAAAAAAAAAGAGGAAAAATCTATTAGAACAGAACCTACGGTTACATCTATATAGCTCCAAGAGTAGACATCATAGCCAATCTAGTAGTTTCAGGAAGACAGAAAATGGCGATTGACATTGCATTTAAATATTTGAAGATTGTAGTTGGCAGGGAAGCAAGAAGCAAGAAAGGAGCCCCACAAGTAAGAAATGCGAGAAAAGAAACTATATGTCAGATGTAGATATAAATATGTTCTATTTCAGCATTAAAGCGATGTGGCCTACCTACCGATCTAGTAGTAGTTTAAATTCATGTAGTCGAAGTATCAAAGAGAATCATTTATTAGGACAACTGTCACGAAAATATTTATAGAAAGGACAGAGGTGGACGCATCACGGCGGTGTGAAAATGAGTGCTCTTGAGAAGCCAGGTCAGGATCGAATAAATATTCAGTTTTATATTTTGCGTAAATATATAAAGTAAGAAACACATAATCTGGCGTGCCGCAGATCGTGGGGTACTATTATCGTATAATGGACGATAATAGTACCCCCACAACATCTTATACCTATTAACTTTGAGCAATGTTTGCCGAGCCTGCTATCCCCGTCCCGCAAAATATTTACACGTGTTCTATTTTTTTCGATGTCCTGTAAGCGTCAAATTCCCCAAGCCGTCCTTCCTCATTATGTGTCCAAGAATTTTCAGCTATCTGCGTACATGTGTTCTTTTTGTTGCCATTTTATTTAAGACTAACTCGTTGCTTACTCGCCCCGTCTATCGAATTCTCAGTATCCTTCTGTAGATCCATATTTCTGTTGCCTCTGGTTTTCTCTTAGTGATGCAAAATAAATACAAGGGCTGTGCGTTTATGTCTCTCGCTCTCTCGGCAAATTTCCCCTGTTTATGATCCGGGAACTTTTGTTGTTTTTTTTGTTTTTTTTACCAAATCGAGAAAGACAATTTGCTGTCTAGATTCTCCCTTTCATTATCAAATCATTCGGAATCCCTTTCCAATTAACCCCAGAACACTTCCATGCAATATGCAATATATATTCATAGAATAGAGACGGATATGCAATGTTATTGGCCCTGATCTGTCATCTCGTCTGCAGTCGATCTCTCACCGACGCGATGTTGCCTCGCTCTGCCTTTTCTACAAGTACTTTCACGGTAATTGCTCCGAAGAGATGCTTTCGCTTGTCCCTAGGCCTCATGAATTTAAACGTCCCACGAGGCTGGCATCCCGCTCCCACCCCTACACCGTGGAAACTGTTAGATGTAGACGTCTCTTCTACTCCAATAGCTTCATGTCTCGCACATCTCGCCTATGGAACTCCCTTCCCTATTACTGTTTCCCTGACAAATACAATCTCCAACGGTTTAAGTGTAGCGTCAATCGACATCTCCAGTTGCCTTGATCTATCCACTTCCCTTCTCCACATCCTTTCATTTTTCATTCCTATCTGCTCTCGCTCCAAATCTTCTGTAACCCCCTTGCCTTGATCGACCCACTGTCTTTCTCTTTCTCCACATCCTCTCCTTTACCACTCCTATCTGCTCTTCCTCCAACCCTTCTTTAACCCCTTGCGTGATAGTGGCCTCCAGCCTTGCTTGGGGTGATACGCTTAAAAAAAAAAAAAAAAAAAAAAATGATTCAATAGCCAAAGATTTTTTGAAATATCTACCTTACCAAAGATTTACCGAGCCATGGTGAAATCATGACATTTGTGTGACTAAAAGCTTTGAAGAATGTAATTTTGAAGATTTTTGCAGCAGTGAGTATTTTCCTTGGATGTGCGGGTGGTGCAACTGATTGCGACTCGGAATGAGAAATCGGAGAGTCGAGTTCGAATTCCGATCAAGTTCGTTACATTCATTTACGCGCAAATAGCATTGGAAAATGTATGAATCTATATGTTCTAACCCCCAGCTATAGGTTAAAGAGTAGAAACGACTGGATTCTATAGCTTCGGTTGGCTACCATTCAAGAGATGGTGACTCGATAAAATCACTCATCTTCCAACCAGCCTGGGCCACTCGTGGGAAGGCATTGACCGATGAAAGCTCACAGAGAGAGACGTTCCTCAGTTGTGTGAATTGAGCATTCTGCGGCAGATGGTTAAAAAGTTCTTTTAAGAAATGAACATTAGGCAATTTCGTGCAAGAATTCTCAATTGGAAATGACATACCAGTGTATCTCTCGAAAAGTCTTCCCCGGAACATTTACATGCTGAAAAAAAAAAGCCAAGCTAATCCATCACATTAAAACGTTCAAATATATATTGAATAATATAAATATAATATTATTTATATAATATTAACGAATTACAACTTGCCTATTATCTATTTTATGCCATATTCTTCTCACTGAGGTAACATCACGTTGTAACACTGTTTTCTGTACGATCACTAAAATTAAGCAACGATGAGCCTGGTCAGGATGGGTGAACTCTTGGGAAGACCAGGTGCTGTAAAGGTATTAATACATCTCTTTCCCCCTGCTATAGGTTAATTAGTAGGCCTTTTATCCCTAAACCTTCTGGCTTTAAATAACCTGTAATGGTTTGATAAGCCGTAGAAAACGAATCCATCAATAAAAGGCGTCGGCCAATACATTTGGACAGGGCGAGAAATTACGTGGGAGGGAAAAAATGAAGTCTCCTGCTATAGATGCTAGAATTTGTGCACTGGTAAAATTAGGAAAATTCAAAACGCATCCAGTTCGCCAGAGGTTTTCAAACTATGTGCCAGAGAAAAAATTCAGCGTCGGTAAAAAATCAGATGTTTTTTCCTTTTCTTATTTTTCTTCTACCAATTTGTCTTATCCAGAGAAATGTTCTGGGAATTTTATTGTCGACATGGAAAAAACAAATCTTGTTATAAAGGAAGTTAACATTACCCAGAAAGAGGCTTCGGCAAAAGCGTCTCTCTCTTTTTAAATTTTAATTTCATGTAACTATGAAAACAAAAATATGTCGCTCCAATTTTACCTTGATAAAGTCGGAAGACAAAATGAGTCGGCAAAAACTAAGACGGTTTCCTATTGTCATTTATCTTCTACCAAATATTTTCATGTAAATTGTTCTGCTGAGATTACCTCTTTGGTACGACGGTATTAAGCGCAGTACTTGGTCGGCAGTTAGGTATTATCATTCTAGTTTTGAATTTGCTAAATGTAACGGTCAGGTCTATTTTTATAATTTCTTCTCTCACACTTCTCACCTGTAGAACGCTCTTCTGTCTTACCTTCCGGTCAACTTCTTCTTCTTCTTCTTCTTCTTCTTCTTCTTCTTCTTCTTCTTCTTCTTCTTTATGCAGTGTCTCTTCAAGACTTTGGTGATCACGGCTCTCCACAATTTCCTGTCCTTTGTAGCTCTTAAATAAATGTGTAGATAGGTTATGCGATGTTTTTTCCTGTACCTCTTTCCTTCAATTTTTCTTGAGGGTCTCAAATTTTCCAAGCCATCTTTCTTCATGATGTGGCCTGCCATCTACGTGGCCTAGTGGGTGATTAATTATTTTCCAAAGATGAAACGTTGTAAGACTATTTATTCTCTATCGCGATTTCCAAAGCAACTTTTCAGACGAGCTCCATTGATTATTGTCACCAGTTAAAGCCTTCACAGCTAAGACCCGTCATGCCGCGTAAACAGGGACAAATCATCGACATTGTCTTCGTATTCCATTAGTAAGGAGGAAGTTTCACTCGGGTGGCTTCTTCTCTAGATTCGCTAATTTGTGAAACAAACTCCTGAGTTGATGCTTACTCGATCGCTAGAATTTCAACCTCTTCAAGTCTCGATTTATCTTTCCTATATATCCACATATTCTGTACTTGTTAACTTCTAGCCTTACGCTCGTGATACAACACCATTCAGTAACCCTCTACGTTGAGTGTCTCTTAGGCCTCATATTGAGGGAATATAAGTAGACATTTTTTAAAAAAAGTGTACGTAAGAGGAAGTAGTTTGAGAAGACTTGACCTGGTTTATTCAGAAACATTTTTTAAAAAGGTTTCCTTATTTGACCGAATTTCTTTGAAGAATCCTTTACTCTCTGTTCTTTCATCTTGTCTTTGTTGCCCAGTCAGAACGGTTCCAGAGGAGACGGGACCTGAGTTCAAATCAGATCGGAAGCCACTTTTAGTATTTTCCGGTCTACAATTACAACTGTAGGTGATAAAAACTCACCTGAACATGGAGCCAGGAAGCAACAAAAATATGATGAAAGAGGAATTTGAATTTAATATTTTTTTTATCTAATATTATTTTTTTTAATCATCGGTATACGATGGAGTGCTGAAAAAAAAGATTCGAGCCGACCTATTTCTCAAAGTCAATATACTGATTTCTAGCCACAGAATTAATGATTTTACAATATTAGACGGGCCGAGAAATTTTCAGCATCCCTAGTCTTTGCTTCCAGCTTCGCGTTTTTGTACTTCTCCCCTTACCTTTGCCATTCTTTTTCTTTTTAGTATTTTTCAATATTCTCTTCGTTGAGACACCGGTTCTCATACGATCAACGAAGTTAAGCAACGTCAAGTCTAGTAAATACCTATATGAGTGACCGCTTGGCAATACCAGGTGCTTAGATGTGCGGTTTCTTTAATGAATAACGGCTGGGGATTGCAAATCGGAGAGCCGAGTTCGAATTCCAGTCGCATTCGTTATATTCACTTAGAGGCATATACTCTTGGTAGAAGGTATAAATCCACTATGTCTCTCTCCAGCTATGGGTTAAATAGTGGGATTTGCATCAATAAATAATTATTTACTCCAAGAAGTTTACACTCCAAAAATATTTTTGGCGTAAAAATATATTAAATAATCTGCAACAGGTTGATAAACCGTAAATAAAGAACAAATCAATAAATCAATCAACCCTTTTTTATCTGTTGCTTGTTCTTTCTTCTATACTTGTATTCTTTCTTTTCTTTCCTAAATCTTACATTCTTTTCTTTTTGCTTGTCTCTTCTTCATCATTTCGGCCTTCTTTCCTTCCTTTCTTCTTTCCTTCCCCCCTTCTTTCTTTCTTTCTTTTTTTTCTTTTCTACTAGTTTTTCCTTAAAAATTATTTCGTTCTTTTTTACTAGTCTTTCCTAAATCTGTCGTTTCTTTCTTTTTGTATTTCTCTTTTCTTTCTTTCTACTGGTATTTTTTAAACTTTATTGTCTTTCTCTTTTTCATGCCTATGAGTCTTTTCACAATATTCCTTCTTTCTTTCTTTCTTTCTTTCTTTCTTCTTTCCTTTCTTTCTTACCTATGAGTCTTTTCTGAATCTTTTTCTTTCTATCTTTCTTTCCTTATTTCTAGTTTGCTTATGAGTTTTTTCGCAATCACTTTTTCTTTCTTTCTTTCTTCATTCCTTTCTTATGAGTCTTTTTGCAATCTCTTCTTTCTTTCTTTCTTTCTTTCTTTCTTCCTTTCTTATGAGTCTTTTCCCAATCTCTTCTTTCTTTCTTTCTTTCTTTCTTTCTTTCTTCCTTTCTTATGAGTCTTTTCCCAATCTCTTCTTTCTTTCTTTCTTTCTTCATTCCTTTCTTATGAGTCTTTTCCTAATCTCTTCTTTCTTTCGTTCTTTCTTTCTTCCTTTCTTATGAGTCTTTTCGCAATCTCTTCTTTCTTTTTTTCTTTCTTTCTTTCTTTCTTCCCTATGAGTCTTTTCGCAAACTCTTCTTTCTTTCTTTTTTCTTTCTTTCTGATGAGTCTTTTACGCAACCTCTTCTTTCTTTCTTTTTTCTTTCTTTCTTTCCCTTTTCTAAACCTTAAATACCGTTCTTCTTCTGTGTCTCTTCTTTCTTTCTTTTCAACTTGTTTTTCATTTTTAATTATTTCGTTCTTTTTTTACTAGTTTTACCTTCTTTTCTTTCTTGTTCTATTTCTCTTTTCTTTTTTTTCTATTTCTCTTTGCTTTTTTTTCTATTTGTATTTTTAAATATTTATTTTCTTTCTTCCTTTCTTTCTTTTCTTTTCTTTTCTTTTCTTTTCTTTTCTGAAACTTTCTTTTTCACTTACCCAAAACAATGTATTTGCCACTCATCTCGACAAACAGCTTCCGATATTTAATCTTTCTACTACTTCCTCTTTCTCAGTCATTTCCTCTTCCTTCTCTTACGCCATTCTGAATGCCCCTGGTTCGTAAATGAGTTCACGTGACCCGAGGAGCACTGACGGAGAATGCCGAGCGTTGATGTGTCGCTAAAACGCGTTAACCTAACATGGCGGGCGTTGGCTCGCAATTGATCGCCGGTCGCAACGGTCGTGTAATTCGCTGTCCTTCATTTCCACGAGCGATCAGCGTTTTCAATTTATTCGCGCGCCAGCAAGGCAGCGGGTCACCAGGGGGCGCTCGCGTCTTATCTCCGCCAGCCAATAAATCAGTCAATCGGCGAAATTAAAACGCGCAGTCGCAGCCACTGCATGACAGGTGCTGCCATCTATACGGCAGGGGTCAGACCAGCACTGGGAGACATCAATGGGCGGCATCTAAAGAAAGAAGAAGAAGAAGAAGAAGAAAATAAAAAAGAGAAAGAAAGAAAGAAAGAGGGAGACAAATAGAATGACAAAGAGGGGAAAATGAAAGAAAGAAAAAGTGACAGAGAGGAAGAATATGATAAAACAGAGAGAGAGAGAGAGAGAGAAATTGAAGAAAAAGCGAATGAAATGAACAGTAAATAACAGAGAGAGAGAGAGAGAGAGAGAGAGCGGTAAACGAGTGGCAGAAGCAGTCTAAAGAAAGAAAAATAACAATAGATGCCAACCACTGAATATGAGTGAAAGAAAAAAAGGTACAACTAAATGTCTGAAATTACGTGTATTTCTCAGCAACGCCATCATTCGATGTTTGATCTTATTCCTCTCTATGCCATATCCCCTCAAGACGTAGGCGATTATCCCTCCCCACAATTTTCTTTATTCGTTAATCGAAGTTACTTTTATTCTTCTACTGTGTGTTGTATTGGAAATATGTAGTGTAATGATTTTCTAGGTATAGCTTAGATGCGGCACAAGGCCGAAAGTGTGTAGCCCTCAGTGAGGATCGAACTCTCTACTCAATTGTAATTGATCTAGAAATGCCTTTCTAAGTGAAGCTTAAATGAGCAACAAGGCCGAAAGTGTGGATCCCCCAGTGAGAATCGAACACTCTATTCAATTGTATCGAACTCACTACTTTATTGTAATGGGAATCACCTCGGAATGAGAAATCCTAGAGCCGAGTTCGAATTCCAGTCGAGTTCATTAGATTCACTTACGCACAAATACCATTGGGAAAGGTAAGAATTCATCTCTTCTCCCCCAGCTATGGGTTAAATAGACTGGGTTCTTTAACCTTGGTTGGCAATCAGTCTACAGCAGAAAAAAATAGCAACCTACAGCGGGAAAATTCTTCTCCCTCGTCAGTCATGTATCGAAAGGTACATGATCTCCCAAGGGTGTATCACGTGCGGGCACTTTGACGGACTATCCATTCACATCTATTCACTCAACTCATTATGTTACTCGCTGTTTTTCCTTGCTTTTTTTTACACTTGTCGACCCAATACAAGGCCCAAGAGCCAACCAAGCTAGAGGGCTAATGAATGTACATTTCTAGATTATGAGGATATGTAAGATAGATAACAGATGACACTAGACTTGACGTGGTTAAGATTGTAGCGGTCAGGAAAGCATTTTCTCCTTGTTCTACAAAGCAGGGAACCCTGGAAAGAAACTCTCTGAAGAGAACTTCTTATTTACAAATGGAATACGAAGGGAATAAGAATGGTTCGCCGCTATGTTATATGTCATGGCGGGTCTTAGCTGTTGGAATTAGGTAATATAGCTTGTCAGAAATTTCCTCATGTTCGAGTCTTGCTTTGAACAATCAAGTATTTTGGAGTAGTATATGTCTCCCTTCACTAGAATAGACTTTACTCTCAATGTCACCGACGGCCATGAAAGGGGAGACAGGTGCAGGAGATGACCTCGTGTTGCCTTCTAGTCGCCGAGTGTTCATTTACGGGGCCGAACTAGCTGAAGCTGCGTTGCAAGCGGGGTTCTTCTTCATGTGCCGTGTCCCCTCAGAACGTAAGTGATCATGGCTCTCCACAACTTCCTGTCCATTGTAGCTCTTAATAAACTTTGTCTTTCTGTTATTTCTTCTAAGCCCTGTTCCGCCATCTATCTACTCAAGCTCACTACGTTATGCGTTGTTTTCCCCTGTCCTTCTTGCCCCTATCTACCCGGTGAGTAACAGATTTTCCAAGCCTTCCTTCCTCGTTATATAGAATATTATATAGAAACCACAACTCTCTCTTTTTGATGCTAAGTATTAGTTTCCATTTTGTTTCCATTTTCTCCAAAACGTTGGTCTCGTATTCTGTTCGTATTATCAACATCCTTTTGTACTTTTTGAGGAGATCACCCAGCATTAAGTGCGATACAGAAGGACAGATATCACATAGTAGTTTAGTACTCGTTTCCTTGTTTCTAGCGAATTTTTCCTGTTTCTTAGTACTCTGCTTAGCTTTTGGAACGCATCTTTGGCTATCCTAATACGCCTTCGGATTTCAGTGTTGCTCTTTCCGATAAAATACTTCACAGCAGAGTTAAGGATCGCATAACAGGCCATGAAATGTTTTTTTCTTTGACGGTCATGTGCCCATATGCCCATAAATCGGTCCGAAGGACAAAAATAGTCCACTCCCGGCGACAACTGTAACACTGGCGTCGATATTACACCAACAACGTTTCTCTTAGTGCAATGAGGAAGTGCTGTCACACGGTTGGAATTCACAGTTGCCTTCTCAGATGTCAACTAGGGAGAGAATTGATATTGCACATTGATTGATTATTTACCCCGGTTCCCCCACTGAGACGACATGTGACACGAGGTCGGGCTTAATGTGGGGAACACGAGCGCGTACACGCGGGTCAGGGACAAAAATTCCCCGAGCCCGCGCAACCGTCGGTTACGATGACCTCGGTAGCGACTACCGATCCCCCTTCTCTAGGGAAATGGTGGGTGCAGCCCCGAGGAGCTGTTCTGCAGGATAGGGTACCTCACAGTTTTTTTTAATTTTCCCCAGCTGCGTCTCTGCCCGCAGACAGAGCCACAACTGAAAGATGATAAGCATCCCACGGCAGGGCCGCAGAACGACACGGATATTAAACCATACCTCCCCACAGAACACAAGGTCAGTTGTTTAACGTGGAGTTAACCAAGCGCGTACACTCGGGTCACTGGTTCAAATCCTGTTCAATTTTTACCCACAAAAAATATAACAGAAATAATTCGCTGGTGGAAAACGAGAATTATCACTTGCTCTTATGGAGTGGCAAAAGATGGCGGTCGTGCAGAAAATGATAACACGTTTAAATGCTAAACATGGAACGTCAAGATACGCCTAGCGGTCGGCACTGTAATTAGTGGCTGGTTGCGTTTCTTTCAATTAGTGGCAGGATGTTTTTTTTTGTTTGTTTTTTTTAAGCTTATCACCCCAAGCAAGGCTGGAGGCCACTAGCACGCAAGGGGTTACAGAAGGTTTGGAGGAAGAGCAGATAGGAGTGGTAAAGGAGAGGATGTGGAGAAACATAGTGGATCGATCAAGGCAAGGGGGTTACAGAAGATTTGGAGCGAGAGCAGATAGGAATGAAAGGTGAAAGGATGTGGAGAAGGGAAGTGGATATATCAAGGCAACTGGAGGTGTCGATTGACGTTACACTTAAATAGTTGGAGATTGTATTTGTCAGGGAAACAAGAATAAGGAAGGGAGTTCCACAGGCGAGATGTGCGAGACATGAAGCTATTGGAGTAGAAGAGACGTCTACATATAACAGTTTCAACGGTGAAGCGGTGGGAACGGGATGCCAGCCTCGTAGGACGTTTAAATTCATGAGGCCTAGGAACCAGCGAAAACAGCTCCTCGGAGCAATTACCGTGAAAGTATTTGTAAAAATGACGGAGCGAGGCAACGTCGCGTCTGTGAGAGAGCGACTGCAGACGAGATGACAGATCAGGGCCAATTACATTGCATATCCGTCTCTGGATCTTATCAAGAACCCTGAGACAAACAGCAGGGGCTCCAGACCATATATGGCAGCAATACTCCACGCGGGCGCGAATGGTCGATTTATAGATTTGAAGGATCGATTCCTGGGAGAAAAATTTCCTGGCTCGGCACAGGGAGCCAACTTTCCTTCCGGAGGATATTTGTTTTATTTCTTTCAATTGGAAACCTTTTGGTTGTGACAATGGCGTTATAGCAGATATAAATGTAGATTTTTACCTGATCCTCACATACCTCCTAAAACCTGTCCATGGACCCAAGAAGTCTCGTTGTAGAGCATGACAGAACTGCCATTAGATTATTTTCAAAGTACAGGGTGACCCCCCAAATAAGTGAACTTTTTAACAATCCAATAAAACCAAGAGTGATGGAAGAAAATATTTAATTCATAGTAATTGAAACCTTAAAACATGCCATTTAAGAAACAATGATGGAATTTTCATTTTTTTAAAATTACGTCCTGTAGATGGCGTCCTCCTGTACGAATGCATTCTTGAAATCTGCTGTTGAGATTCCTCATTGACTGCTGCAACATCTCAGCTGGGATACTGTGAATTTCATTCTCGTTACTAAAATGGCGAAATGTTTACTTGCTCAAGGTCACTGTCTCGCAGTGTTGCCACTTGCTCATGTCTGGCAATACGCACTTCAAAAATTCCCGTTTTTGGGGGTCACCTTGTATCTTCATTCCTTGAACGGAAGTCACAATTTTAGTCAATTTTGTTTATTATAGAAATGAAATAAATGTTTTAAGTTAGTATTTTATGTACTGTTTGTTGGCACTACATGACTACGCATTGAGGACAACATAAGTAATATCATTTGCAAGACTTAAAAACTGAATACAGAAGAGCCTGTCTATATATAAATGTTTCTCTGTCGGTTTTTAAGGTTGCGGTTAAGAGAGAGCTTCAAGAGGTTAATGTTAAGAATTTTTGATTTGGTCTATTCAAGTTTAGTAACAGGCTTACACAATTAAAAAATGTGAAGGGGCACTTAAAGAAAATTAGCCGCGGGTCGCAAGAGTAAAAATGGCAGGAATGCACTAATGTATTTTGATGTAATGGAATAACCGGTCGCCCCGATGATAGGGAGTAAGTACCTATAAAGTCTACTGTCTACGAGAGACTTGGACAGAGAGAGGAGATGAGAACGAGACGACGCAAGCACATCCGACCTTCAAATTTGTGGTACTCACTACTAGATTGACCTGTGTGTATAACTGTACCGTATTTCATATTGTACTTGTTGTGTACAATAAACCTTTCTTCTGGTGTTATGTGTTTATTCCCTTAGCACGGAATATAACACATTTCAAAGGAGGGATGTCTTAATTTTTTTTAAAATCAAAGACTGATTGATTGACTCATTTTTATGGCTTATCAACCCTTTGAATCCCGAAAATATTTTTTTTTTAGATTGTAAGGAGTTTTTTTTTCTAGGGAAATAACAATGATTTCGTGATACAATTCTTAATAATTAACCCATAGATGGGGGTTAGAAATGTCTCAGCGTGATGTGGCCGTAAGGCTAAAAAAGAACAAAGATGGTTCATCGTTTTGGGTAATCGCTAAGTATTGAACTATTTATTTACAGTATTTACATTAGTCGGACTATTGTCCTCATCTTTGTCGCCATATTTGTCACAACGTTTCGGCCGTTGTACGCTCCGGCCTTCTTCAGGTGGTTGGAATTTCGAACCGAACCCTATATTTCGATCACTGGGGTAGACTGTTCTAGTTCCACGAGCCATGTTTGATGGATGTCAGTTATCAGTTATCTCCTGCAAATTTTCCCTCTGAAAGTTCTCCACTGTCTGAACATGGTACAGTGGATAAAGGCGTTGGTTAGATCCAGTGACAGACCCAAAGAGTGTGAGTTCAATACCCGGTTCAGACAGTGGAGAACTTTCAGAGGGAAAATTACCAGGAGATAACTGATAACTGACATCCATCAAACATGGCTCGTGGAACTAGAACAGACTACCCCAGTGATCGAAATAAAGGGTTCGGTTCGAAATTCCAACCACCTGAAGAAGGCTGAAGCGTACAACGGCCGAAACGTTGTGACAAATATGGCGACAAAGATGAGGACAATAGTCCGACTAATGTAAATACTGTACATAATACCTCATCTCAGAAATATAGACAAACTATTTATTTACTTACTCATATTCTTATATTTGGATAAAATAACTTCGATAAAAGATCTTGATTCCTTGCCACACACTTCCTTAGTTTTGCCTTCTGGTTATGCGTTTTTTTTTAAATTTATTTTAGATATTCCAACATTTAATATTTTTTATAAGATTTTGTCGTGATGCGTTGGTCTTGTCTGAATGTTGTGTGTGTGTGTGTGTGTGTGTGTGTGTGTGTGTGTGTGTGTGTGTGTGTGTTGGGAGCTAAAATGCCGTCACTGAATTCCCTCCGTATACCATCGGCGAGAAGTAATTCCACTCGAACAGCTTCTTCTCGGAAACCACTGCTCTATTAAACAGACTCCCAAGAGGATGTTTCCCCGATCATTACAATCTTAACCTGTTCAAATCTGGAGTTAAACTCACCCTCTATCCCTATGAACTACCCCTTAAAGTAAACCTCTACTTAGAGTGGCCCCTCCCCGGTCCTTGTACAGGGTGAAGCTTACTGTAAAAAAAGGAAAAAACAACAGCTGTATTATAATATTACAACCAAAATCATATATGAGATAAAACGAAATAAAAAAAAAAGGTAAATTGATTTCGTATACATTTTCAAAGAAATGATTGGATATTTTCAAGAAAATATATGTCGACAAAAATAAAGAAATTTTGCTTATCTGTTGATGACAACATGTTTTATCCGAGACAGTCCAGAACTTCTGCTTTCTTTGGCGGTCGAGAAAAAACGGGAAAGTTTTGATTTTTTTTTTTTTTTTTTTTTGGCGGTAAAACGCTTTGTTCTGATGCATCACGGGAGCATTTTATATTTTATTTAACTATATTTTTATAATCTAAATTTATCCTTCTCCATTGTTAATTAACATTCTTATAACTATTTTCAAGTATTTTTATTGCTTAAATTTTAGTGTTTCTTTTATTATTATTTTGGTTCAGAAATACAGTGTAACCCGGATATAAGAGAGTTGTCGGGACCAGGGGAAGAGGTATCTTATATCCGGGTTTCTCTTATATCCGGGTTTGGTCTATTTTGTTTAGGTAAGCTAATTTGGGACCAGATACAATTTATCTTATATCCGGGTTTATCTTATATCCGGGTATCTTATATCCGGGTTACACTGTACTACATAATCTAATAATAGGTGGTGGGGGTTATTTAATAATTCTTTTGTTATTTTCACTACAATTTGCTAACAGTACATTACTTGAATAAAGTAATGCTTCCAGAAATGCTTCCAGAAATGCTTGCAGAAATGCTTCCAGAAAACCTATTTTTTCGTACACGATCAGTTGCTGAATTTATTCTAAACAACATATTTAGTAAAATTCTTCCTGTGCCATACCTGGGAGTCTCGCAGGCCGCATCCGTTCACCGGCTTAATATTTTGTACAAGTCTAATCTTAAAGAAAGGAAGCTCCAACGCAGAAGACAGGGCGTCATCTTTGTGGCATTTGTGGACGTATCTTTTCATAAGAAACAGTTTCATTATTGCGCATGCTCGTCGGGAGGGACACGAGTCGAATAAAACGAATACTCATACATTTTCGTAAATGTTATTACCAGTATTTTGCAGGAGAAATGGAAGTCAAAATGTATTGACTTTGGCTAGAGATATAAGGATGGTAAATGGGGGTGGGTAATTAACAGCGCGCCCACATCGCAACCGAATATCACACAAGATTAGTTTAAAGTGGCTTGACCGGGAATACCGTGGAAAATGGATGCCAAAATTGATCAAGCCACTTCTGACACTTTCCCTTTTGGGGTGCCTGTTAGACGCCGGGTAGTGACATCAGTTTCCTCCCGGAGATAAGATACTACCTAGGGGATACCCCCCCACTGAGGCTTAAGTTAATTTTAATTTCAACTTTGCTCGATAGAAATGTACTTCCAAACAAGATAAATATAATGGTTTTCTAAGTGGAGCTTAGATGTGTGGCACAAGGCCGAATGTGTAGATGCCCCCAATAAGGATCGAACTCACTCAGTTATGTGCCATGCGTGATACACCTGTAGGCGATCATGTATCTTTCGATACATGACTGACGAGGCAGATTTTTTCCCGCGGTAGGTTGCCATTTCTTTCAGCGGTAGACCAGTTGCCATCCAAAGCTATAGAACCCGGTGTATAGCCTTGGTTATTTACCCATAGCCGGGGAGGGAGAAGAAGAAGGATTCAAGGGTATTAGCACGTAATGGAATGTAATGTATTCGACTGGAATTCGAACTCAATCCGAGCCTCTATCCATTACTCCTTTTTCCCGCAATAGGTTGCCATTTCTTTCTGCCATAGACCAATTGTCATCCAAGGCTACAGAATCCGGTCTGTTCTGCTATTTACCATAGCTGGAAGAAGAAGAGGATTCATACCTTCCCGATGGGTATTAGTAAGAATGTAATAGATTCGACTGGAATTCGAACTCGGTTCTCCGATTCCACAATCCGAGCCGCTATCCATTACTCCACCGTATTTAATCTAGCGAGACACGCTTGCTAAACATTACGCCACATCGAATATATAGTAATATAATTTAATTATCTTCTCTTTGTAAATGAGTTTGGTCCCCAATGGGTGCTCCATTCATTTGGCCTTGTGCCACATCTAAGCTATGGTAACTAAATCATCTCAACGGGCGCTAAATACTTTCGGCCTTGTGTCACACCTCTGCTACGCTTATAAAATTCTCATCTTCTCTTTGTAAAGCTTGGCAGTAAGTATAATATTAAAATACTTTTAGTAAGTATTATTTCAATAAAATAAATATGGAAGATTTATGTGACATTTATAGACAATACATGACGACGCATTGATAACTTATATAACATCATTTCAAAGACATTAAGATTGGGTATAAAAGTGCCAGTCCAGATATCCGTTTTTATCTGTTTCCAAAGCTGGTTTTAAGTAGGTACCGCCACAGATACGCTGAAAAGAATGAGCATACCATGATGAGAAAGGCTCTAAACTTAATAAAAACAAAGTTTTATCGTCCAAATATTTATGTTAATATTAAGAGGAAAGACGAAAGAATTTCTTTATTAAATTATATCTTCTAATGCTTTTTAGAACTTTCAAAACTTTTGTTAACAATTTTTCTTTACTTGTGTCAGCGGGGACCAAACATTAGTATAGGGCATTTTAGCGTCTTTTTTGGGTTGATTTGGAAATTCTTCCTAAAATCAAATAATCGTCGGATTTTAGTGAAACTTCTGGGGTTTATTCACAAATGAATGTTTATTATTTTACAAAATTTTTTTTTTAGAAAATCTTGACAAAAATATTTTTTTTACATCTGTTACCCCCGTCCGCCTAATTTAATCTTATGAAATTTATTTTGAACCGCGTAATGCCCTGAATCGTAAAATAAAAATAAAAAAAATGCTCTAAAACTAAGAGAAATTAATTTTTGTAGCACTTAATGATTATATTATTTATAACTCGTAGGAAAATATAAATCATCAAATCTTTTTTGGCCAATCAGGACCCCCAGTTACAGAAAATCTACTCTGAATCGTAAAATAAAAAGAGCAATAAAACAAAGAACATTAATTAGAAAAACTTTTAATTGCTTATATGAATATGATATATTAAGGACACCTAAGAAAAACAATTCTATGAATAATGATTTTTTAAAGAATTGTTTTAATTTAAAAAAAAACATTAATTACAATAATTTATAAAGTTTTAAATCTTTTGAAATTCTGTATTAATCTGAGCCGGTTAAATGATATTAAGTAAAAACTACATTTCTTTATTATAAATGGAAAAGCTTACTTCAATTCAGCGCTCAAAATATTTTAAAACGAATTTTGAATTTTTTTCTGCGTAAGAGTTAGGATTTTTGTGAGTATATAAATGTGTCGATTTTATATAAATACGGACGTTTATACATGAAATTATTAGAAAAAAGGACAGAAACTATAGTAAATTTAAAGCCAAGGTACATAAATTTTAATAAACTTTAGATTAGGGAGAATATTTTCCTAAATTTTTAATATTACTGGGTAGTTATAAATTATATAAAAAGGCGCTCACGTTATATTCTTCAAGTAATTTTTACACATATTTTCAAAGTAGAAAAAAAACTTCCGTCTGTCAATCAGTCAACACCTAATCGAAACAGCCACATCTCAATTTCTGTAATATTTTAACTAAAAGTAATATTTGTTTCAAATCAGATTAATTAAACTTTACACCAGCTAATATTCCTGAAATAAACTTTAAGAAAATTATATTTTATGTCTTAGAGATTTATTAATAAAGATAATTCCATTGCGATGTCAGATGGTTAAAATGGCACTAAAATCAGCAATTTTTAGCGATTTAAAACAAAAGAATTTCCAGTCACTTTAAATTAGTTTTAAGATACAGTAAGGTATATTGCTTATTGGAAATATTAAATTTAATCTATTTGCTTGAAATTAAAACTAAAATAAAAGTTTCAAGAAAGAGTTTTTACTTTAAAAAATTCGTTTTAATCCGTAGATATTGTGTTTCTTAAAATGACACTAAAATCAGCAATTTTTAGCGATTTAAAACAAACACATTTCCAGTTACTTTAAATTAGTTTTAAAATACAGTAAGGTATTTTGCTTATTGAAAATATTAAATTTAATCTATTTGCTTGAAATTAAAACTAAAATAAAAGTTTCAAGACAGAGTTTTTACTTTTAAAAATTCGTTTTAAACTGTACATATTGTGTTTCTTTGGGGAATTTTAGAATTTATTATTTAAAATTTTGTCTGAGATTTTCTGTTATTTTTTTGTCCAAATAGCATATCCTTTCACTTATCTACTTGGTGATGCTTATCCACATCTCAATTTCTTTCATTATGTCTGAATTAACTTCTTCGGACATATAGCGAGGTGGTTGTCGTTGCTTTCTGTGCGGTTTTGAATTCAGTGGAGTACTTTGCTAGAGTTGCTGCCATCAAATGCTCTGCTATTTACAGATCATGACAGCTATTAGGGAGATGTGATTAAATACACTTTAATGTTTAAAAAATGTATTTAGTATTATTATTGTTTAGGTAATAAGCCTTATAACACAACACAAAAAATGGAGAGAAAATATTCGACAATATACGCTTTTTTTACGTATTTATGGTTATTTTTTAAACTTGTATCCAAAACGATATTCTCGTACATGTAGTTATGGATAATATTATACATTAATTACTAATTTTTTTTAATTAATAACTATTTGTGCTCATTTGTTGATATTCGGAGCTATATGCTTGTGCGTTAAAATGTTGGAGTAATGCAATAATAAAAATTCAAATTTCATCTCTCTGATAAATGTCGTGATCTGTTAACTTTAAGTTTGAGGCGAAGAATAATGTGTTCCTGCCTTCTCCAGGGATAGTAGAATGGTGTGAACGCTACAGGCGACGAAGGATTGCCGATTCTACTTTCCACACTAACAAATGTTACTATAGACATATATCCTATTAATCAATAAGGGTGACTGATTTCGTGTGATTATTGGTTTGCGACTTTTTAATGTGACTTTTTAGCTGTGATATTTTACCTAAAATGTTTTTTTTCTGAGGCGTCCACATCAGTTTGAGTTTTATCGCATTTGACTTTTGCACAAAACTAAAGAAAAGAAGCCTTTGTTTTTGGTCGCATAAGTAGATATGTAATCATTGTCAGTCATCGTAATAGCTACAAAATAAAGCTAGATTGACAAAAGTATCTTTATGCGTCGTCTTGCGCGTTCTACGTTTCACACCGTGATCTAGACGATCCATAACATAGGATGAGATAGACTTGACAGCCATCGATAAACACTCAAATGACAAGAAATCGAAATTGAGAATATGTATCAAGCTAGAAAATTAATTTTCCCAGATTATGCGTGATTACACCACCTTCTCTGTAAATGGATTTCGGTCGACGCTCGCTAAATGGCGCGGTAATCGGTATAACTCACAATCCGTCTTTTCTACTTTATTGCCCACTGGATGCAGTAGGTAAAAGAAGTTGTTCAATCTCCTATTCAGAAGATGAAGCAGCCCTGCAAAACCGATTACTTAATTTCAGTGAAACACGTGGCAGACTCACATAAAACAGCGACTACCATAAGTATTTCCTTCCTTTTTTTAGATAGCTAAATACCGCGTTCATCGGTATATATATTTTATTTTATCAGGCACTGGATGCGGTAGGTAAAAGAAGTTGTTCAATCTCCTATTCAGAAGATGAAGCAGCCCTGCAAAACCGATTACTTAATTTCAGCGAAACACGTGGCAGACTCACATAAAACAGTGACTATCATAAGTATTTCCTTCCTTTTTTTAGCTAGTTGTGGACGCTTAATTATAATTTGTCTTTTCTTTTTTAAATTAGCCGCACCTATGGTCTATATTCTATGCTATGACTACAAGGGGTGTAACTCTTTTCAAAATGTCCTATGAAAATAAGCATGCAATGATAACAGCAAAAATTGCAATAGGAGCACTGGTAAAAATAACTGTTAAAAACATGCAATGATAACAGCAAAATTAGCAATATGAGCACTGGTAAAAAAAGGTTGCTGTAGACATTAGGTTTATAATACCCAGAAATTCATAAATAGATATCCTCAAGAACACAGTGCATAGTGCATAAAGGCGTTAGTTAGATCCAGTGACAGGACCCAAAGAGTGTGAGTTCTATACCTGGTTAAGGCAGTGGAGAATTTTCAGAGGGGAATTAACAGGAGATAACTGACATCCATTAGACATGGCACGTGGAACTAGAACAGGCTACCCCAGTAAACGAAATAAAGGGTTCAGTTCGACATTCCAACCACCTGAAGAAGGCCGGAGCGTACAACGGCCGAAACGTTGTGATAAACATGGCGACAAAGATGAGGACAATATTCCGAATTATGTAAATAGTGAGAATAAGGGCGGAGAAAACGAAATAATCATCAATGTTGATCATTGCCAAATATCCTGATTGGCGTTTACTGTTGAACAAGATAGATGTAACCGTATGTTCTATTCTAATAGTTCCTTCTCACCGATTTCTTGTTTCCCTACCTACCTATAATCTTCAAAATCTTAAATGTAACGATCAATCGCCATTTTACTCATGTTCTTTTATTGTCATTTCTCCTCACTAAAGACTTCTCATTTTCTTTTACTTTTGCTACCCACCCTCGCATCTTAGTGACATTATCGCCTTTCTTGGGGCGTGATGATTAAAACAGAAAACAGAAGTATAATGACTGAGTATTCTAAGAGGGCTACTCCATTCCTGTAACATCTACTCAGGCACAATTGTGCTTTTCAAAACTCACTCAGTCAATCTCCGGTTTATCCTGAATCTCTACTGACCCGATTTTAGTTACAGTGTCTGGGAGAGAGCACATCTGACATGACCAATAGTTTACACAAGACCAGTGCGTTTAAACACTCGTCCACGATGACTTGAAACATCGTGCTAGCGAACCAATTCAACCTACCCAAATTCACTCACAAGGCTTGGGTCAACCTGTGATATGGTTTTAATGCACTTTCCAAAGGTGCCGAAACGCTGGGTTAGCCTCCCTAGACCAATAAAGTCAATAGTTCCTTCTACAAAATTTAACTCCTAAAGTTTGGGTCAGCTCGTGGTATGTTTCTACGGCAATTTCCAAAGGTGCTACATGTTGTGATCGTCTCCCTTGGCCAAAAAACTCAATAGATCAATCTATTCAATTTCACTCAAAAGGCCTGGGTCAAACCGTGGTATGGTTTTCAGGCACGTTCCAAAGGTGCTAGAACGCCTCCCTAGCCCAATAAAATCTATAATCCGTCTGCACAGTTTCACTGTCAAGGCTCGGGGCTGATCGTTTTTCAGGCGCTTTCCCCTAGTTGTTGCAAGCTCGGATCTCTTTCCTAGACCAATAAAATCAATAGTTCCGTCCACCCGATTTCACTCAGATGGATCGGGTCAGCCCGTGGTATGGTTTTCAGAAATTATCCAAAAGTTCCACGTGGTGTGATGGCATCCTTAGGCGAATAAAATCAAGAGATCCATCTACACATTTTCATTCAAAAGCACTGAGTCAGCCCGTGGTATGGTTTTCAGGCACTTTCCAATGTGCCAGATGCTGGGAACGCCTCCCTAGCCCAATAAAATCTATAGTTCCGTCTACACAGTTTCACTGTCAAGACTCGGGGCTGATCGTGGTATGTTTTTCAGGGTCTTTCCATAGTTGTTGCAAACTCCAATCTCCTTCCTAGACCAATAAAATCAATAGTTCCCTCTACCAAATTTCACTCACAAGGCTCGAGTCAGCTCGTGGTATGGTTTTCATGCATTATCCAAGAGCTCCACGTGGTTTTTATGGCATCCTCAGGCCAAAAAACTCAATAGATCCATCTATCCAATTTCACTCAAAAGGCCTGGGTCAGACCGTGGTATGGTTTTCAGGCACTTTCCAATGTGCCAGATGCTGGGAACGCCTCCCTAGCCCAATAAAATCTATAGTTCCGTCTACACAGTTTCACTGTCAAGACTCGGGGCTGATCGTGGTATGTTTTTCAGGGTCTTTCCATAGTTGTTGCAAACTCCAATCTCCTTCCTAGACCAATAAAATCAATAGTTCTCTCTACCAAATTTCACTCACAAGGCTCGAGTCAGCCCGTGGTATGGTTTTCATGCATTATCCAAGAGCTCCACGTGGTTTTTATGGCATCCTCAGGCCAAAAAACTCAATAGATCCATCTATCCAATTTCACTCAAAAGGCCTGGGTCAGACCGTGGTATGGTTTTCAGGCACTTTCCAATGTGCCAGATGCTGGGAACGCCTCCCTAGCCCAATAAAATCTATAGTTCCGTCTACACAGTTTCACTGTCAAGACTCGGGGCTGATCGTGGTATGTTTTTCAGGGTCTTTCCATAGTTGTTGCAAACTCCAATCTCCTTCCTAGACCAATAAAATCAATAGTTCCCTCTACCAAATTTCACTCACAAGGCTCGAGTCAGCCCGTGGTATGGTTTTCATGCATTATCCAAGAGCTCCACGTGGTTTTTATGGCATCCTCAGGCCAAAAAACTCAATAGATCCATCTATCCAATTTCACTCAAAAGGCCTGGGTCAGCCCGTGGTATGTTTTTCAGGCACTTTCCGGTGTGCCAGATGCTGGGAACGCCTCCCTAGCCCAATAAAATCTATAGTTCCGTCTACACAGTTTCACTGTCAAGACTCGGGGCTGATCGTGGTATGTTTTTCAGGGTCTTTCCATAGTTGTTGCAAACTCCAATCTCCTTCCTAGACCAATAAAATAAATAGTTCCCTCTACCAAATTTCACTCACAAGGCTCGAGTCAGCCCGTGGTATGGTTTTCATGCATTATCCAAAAGCTCCACGTGGTTTTTATGGCATCCTCAGGCCCAAAAACTCAATAGATCCATCTATCCAATTTCACTCAAAAGGCCTGGGTCAGACCGTGGTATGGTTTTCATGCACTTTCCAATGTGCCAGATGCTGGGAACGCCTCCCTAGCCCAATAAAATCTATAGTTCCGTCAACACAGTTTCACTGTGAAGGATCGGGGCTGATCGTGGTATGTTTTTCAGGCGCTTTCCATAGTTGTTGCAAGCTCGGATCTCCTTCCTAGGCAAATAAAATCAATAGTTCCGTCTATCCAATTTCACTCGCAAGTATCGCAAGTATCGCAGTGGTATCATTTTCAAGCACTTCCCAAAGACGCGGCACGCTAGGATCGCCTCCACGGGCCGATAACATCAAGAGGTCACCTTACTGCTCGAAAATGTTGAGATTCGACACGCACCCATAATAGTGACAGTATAAAGCGTTCAGAAATGTCTTGTATCTCCTTGTGTGTGACTTGCCCGTTCAGGATTTAGGCAATCATGACTCTCCACTATTTCTCCTTATCTTTTGCTGCCCCCCCACCAATATTTAATGTTTCTCACTCTTTTGACATGTATTTATAGAAGCTCGTTCGGTAAGCTTCGTTCTCTTTCTCACTGCGACGCTTGCATTCAATATGTTTCATGAGTATGACATTTTTGAAGACGTCTTTCCTCATTATGGAGCCGAGGAATTTCAACTTGTCTTTCTGATTCTATGAATAAGTGCTCTCTTTGTTTCCAAATACCAGCTGCAGCAAAAAAAGATAAAACAGTCCCGTACCAATCGATGTATAATAGTAAGAGAAAACCTGTCTAAAAGATTCAGGTAAAAGTCGATCTGCCTGTAAAGACGGTCTGTTGATGGCACGCTTGAAAGAAATGTGAAATGTTGGATTAGGCTGACAGCAGCAGGCAGTTTCGGGAAACAGTGACTGTTTAATTAGTTCGAGTGTGCGGTGATGGGTGTAAAGTTTAGGCGTAAGAGGAACACCTACAATAGATCTATTTTCGATGAGTCTGGAGAAAACAAACGATGTTTTTGGTTTTGCGGCAGATAAAGAACACGCGTGCAAATTAGGATGGTTTCCAAAAATAGCTGAATGAGTGTAAAAAACGAAAAATGTTCTTTTTTTTTTTTAAAAAAAAGAAAGAAAAAAAGACGTGAATGGGATTGAGATTAAAAAGAAAAATATACAGGGAAAGAATGAAATGCGACAATTAAGTAAAAAAAAAAAATGTCACGTGATCGTGTAAAACGGTTGACATAATTAGAAAGCATACGGAAGATATTGTAGCCACAAAATTCTTACAATTTTTTTTTTAAAGCGATTAAATAAAGTAAACAATTTAAACGCTAAAAAACAAAACAAATCGGAAAAAAAAAACTATAAAAGTCTGTCAAACAATTAAATAGAATTAATGCTTCGTTGGAGTTCTTTATTCATTTATTTATTCATGAAGAAATTTTGAAGGAAAAAGAAGGTCGGAATGAAAGAAAAAATAAATGAAAGCATAAGAAGAAAATATAATAAAAAAAAAACTGGCTCTGAATCGGGAATATATAAATGAATCAAGTGAAACGTCGCTGAGTAAAGACGCGTTAAGGATTTTAAAAGCTGCAGACGAAAACGAAAGTGAAAGTAACACGTAGGTGTAAGTCTAGTGAATGGAGCAAATGAACAAAACTCAATGGAAAAACTTTTGGAGAATATAATGATGACATGGAAAATTAGTCCCATAGAAACATTAACCAAGGGAATTTGCTCATGAGACAAAGGAGAGAGAGAGAGAGATTGAGAGAGTGAGAGAAATTGAGAGAGTAAGAGAAATTGAGAGTGAGAAAGTGAGAGAAATTGAGAGAGTGAGAGAAATTGTGAGAAGAGAGAAATTGAGAGAGTGGGAGATTGAGAGAAATTGAGAGAGTGAGAGTGAAAGAAGAGAGAAATTGAGAGAGTGAGAGAAATTGAGAAAGTGAGAGAAATTGAGAGAAGAGAAAAATTGAGAGAGTGAGAGATTGAGAGAAATTGAGAGAGTGAGAGTGAAAGAAGAGAGAAATTGAGGGAGTGAGAGAAATTGAGAGAGTGAGAGAAATTGAGAGAAGAGAGAAATTGAGAGAGAGATTGGGAGAGTGAGAGCGTGAGAGAAATGGAGAGATTGAGAGAAATTGAGAGAGTGAGAGAGTGAAGGAAGAGAGAAATTGAGAAAATGAGAGAAATAAAGACAGTGAGAGAAATTGAGAGAGTGAGAAAAATTGAGAAAGTGAGAGAGTGAGAGAAATTAAGAGAATAAGAGAAAATGAGAGATTGAGATAAATTGAGAGAGTGAGAGAGTGAGAGAAATTGAGAGAATAGAGAAATTGGGAGAGTGAGAGAGTGAGAGAAATTGAGAGAGTGTGAGAAATTGAGAGAGTGAGAAAAATTGAGAAAAGAGAGAAATTGACAGTGTGAGAGCGTGAGAGAAAGTGAGAGAGTGAGAGATTGAGAAAAATTGAGTGAGTGAAAGAAGAGAGAAATTGAGAGAGTGAGAGAAATTGAGAGATTGAAATAAATTGAGAGAGTGAGAAAAATTAGGAGAGTGAGAGAGTGAGAAAGTGAGAGAAATTGAGAGAAGAGAGAAATTGGGAGAGTGAGAGAGTGAGAGGAATTGAGAGAGTGAGAGAAATTGAGAGAGTGCGAGCGTGAGAGAAATTGTGAGAGTGAGAGTGAAAGAAGAGAGAAATTGAGAGAGTGAGAGAAATTGAGAGAGTGAGAGAGTGAAAAAGTGAGAGAATTTGAGAGAAGAGAGAAGTTGGGAGAGTGAGAGAAATTGAGAGAGTGTGAGAAATTGAGAGAAATTGAGATAGTGAGAGTTTGAGAGAAATTGAGAGGGAGAGATTGGGAGAGTGAGAGCGTGAGAGAAATTGGCAGAGTGAGAGAAATTGAGAGAGTGAGAGAAATTGAGTGAGTGAGAGAGTGAAAGAAGAGATAAATTGAGAGAGTGAGAGAAATTCAGAGATTGAGATAAATTGAGAGAGTGTGAGTGAGAAAAATTGAGAGAAGATAGAATTTGAGAGAGTGAGAGAAATTGAGAGAGTGAGAGAAATTCAGATAAGAGAGAAATTGGGAGAGTGAGAGAAATTGAGAGAAAGTGAGAGAGTGAGAGAAAGTGAGAGAGTGAGAGAAAGTGAGAGAGAGAAATTGCGAGAGTGAGAGAGTGAGAGAAATTGAGAGAGTGAGAGAAATTGAGAGTGGTGTCGGAAAGGCAAAGAAAAATAAGAAATAGCGAAGCACAAATATGATGAGAAGCAGAAAGAAAAGAGATCGCGGGAAATTTAGCCTCGTTAAAGAAGAAGACACTGATATTTTTCCCTACTTCCGGAATTTTGTCTTTCACGCCGGACAGAACCGCAAAGATTTTAAAAGCTGAATTTCTATGTATTGCTGATTCTATCACTCTAAACCAGCGTTTCTCTTGTAAAACCCTTGAAATAATTTTCGTATCTCAGGGAACCCCTGCATAAAAATTATTATATACCATTATTAATATCACTCTTACATTTGTATCGGAGGGGCACCTCGGCGTGGTGTAATGATTAGCAAGCTTGTCTTGCTAAAACAGTTACAACTAAATAGTGAGTTCGATCCTCACTGGGTGCTCCATACTTTCGGCCTTGTGCCACATCTAAGCTACGCTTAGAAAATCAATATATTTGTATCGGAGGTCACGTGGTAAATATAAAATATAGGCAATTATGTACTCAATGATACACGAATCCGCCACCTACAGGTCCTGTCCACTAACCATTGAACCACTGACGCCATATAGACATCCCTAAATGTTATGGTCCAATATCTTCGTTGCCACTGATATGGTCCAAGGTTAAGACCAAGTAAGAACAACACGAACACAAGGGTAGGAATAACAAAGATATATTAAACAGAATATACAAGAAGTATGACTGTCAGTCTGGTTTAGAGTGAACTACTATTGTCTCGACTCGTTCCGTCTCGACTCGTTCCATTTCGTTCTCCCCTTCTTTCTTCAGACGCGCAGTTTTATAGTATCAGGAAGAGTTCCTTGTATTGTTACAGGTAAGGTCCCATAACACTTTCTTTCTTTCTTTCTTTCCTTCCTTCCTTCCTTCCTTCCTTCTTTCTTTTATTCTGATTTTCTTTTTCTTTCTTTCTTTCTTTCTTTCTTTCTTTCTACATTGCCCTCTTGGCTTATTTCCATCATTGTTTCTTTCTTCTCTACTTTCTTATTCCTACACTCTACGCCAGTATATTCTTTCTTTCTTTCTTTCTTACAAGAAGACTGCCAGTCTGGTTAAGAGTGAACTACTATTGTCTCAACTCGTTCTGTCTCGACTCGTTCCACTTACGTTCTATCGTCTCTCTTGAGAGGCGCAGTTTTATAGTATCAGGAAGAGTTTTTATTATGTCGTTAGAGGTAAGATCCCATAACACTAAATATACTCCCTATGATTATAATTTAAAATGATACTAGACTACCAGTAACTCGTTGGATCACTGACGTTTCAGGTTAACATTCCATTAAAATGAAAGTCAAATTTATTATGATTCATTTAAATATTTCAATTTGTTCGCGTCATTTGTCTAGTTTACAGCATTTAATAGGAATAGAACTTCCGGGATGAACTTTAAATCAGATTAACTTACAAATATTTTTTTAATATGGCAGAAAATATTTTTTTAAATATTTAAAATATTGTTTGTTTAAAGGAAGTTGAAATATAATTACTCTACAAGCAACTGTATGAAACAGCAAATCGGGATCTCTTTGTGTCTGTCTGTAACTTAAAAATATTTTAATTAAAATATTTGTCTGCTTGATGACAGAATAAAAATATTTTCTGTATAAACTTATGTTGTGGGGCAGATCCTTTTACACGAGATGGACTCGTCCAAAGTATACTTATACTGACAGAGAGAATACCTGCAGGTTCAGGTACGTTGAGTCAGGGTGAGAGATACGGAGACAGTACACAGGGTGTTCACAGAGAGTTATACGAGAGTCCAGCGAGAGAGATAATTACGGTTTCACTTACAGAGAGTTGTACATATACTTTCTACTAACCCGCATTCCTGGACTACTAATCTTCACTTCAAGTCTGTATTCTTACGTTTAATACACTTATTTTTCTATCGCAATTACTGGCGTTGTTTATTTATTTGTGCAGGATTCCATTCCCGGAATCAACAACAACTTGTATTTTTAAATTTTATTCACTTAAATTAGATTAACTTAAATCATTATTCGCGGGACAGACGCACCACGCAAGCACGCAGACAATCAGAGATTATATAGATAAGCTTCAAGCCTTTATTATAATAAATTAAGACTATGAATTTAAACAAAAATTACTTTAAAAAAGTTTGTATCTCACTGTTTCTTGCGGAATCACTAGCAACTACTTCAACGATAATTTTTCTGCCGCCATTTAATATAAAAACAATTTGATGTACGTAGGTCCTTACTTTCCGTACAAACAATTATTTCCATTTCATGGTTGACTTTCTCTGGATTTCGCAATTAATTTCAATTATTCCCAAATATATTTCCAAATTATAAAAATTGTCATCGCACAAAAAATTCATCGCAAAAAATCACGTAAAAATTCTCCGAAAACATTTGCAGTAATGAAAACTTGGAAATCCAACATTTCAGGATTACGGGTCCGTATTCGGTCCAGAATGTTTTTGACTTGCTCGCAGAGTGTGCCTGATTCCAAATTCGTATATGTTGGCTTCTAGGAGTAAAGTTGAAAACACGGACAATTTTATTTTGAACCACTGTAATCTGAGAACAGTAACTTTTTCATTTGAACATGAGCTATTGAAAGTTAGAGAGTTGTGTCCCTTTAATTATTTTTATCACTAGCAGCCAAGATGGCGGAATCCGAAAACAATCGCAGTAATGAGAAATTGGGAATCTAAAATTTCAGGATTGCGGGTCCAGATCCAACCTGGAATGTATTTAATTTGTTCACAGAGTCTGCCCGATTCAAAAACGGTATGATTTGTTGGGCTACGGCCTCTAGGAGTAAAGTCGGAAAAGTGTGACACTGTGACACACTGACATTTACATTTATTATATAGAAAACAAGAAAATCTGCTGGATCCTGAAAAATGCATAATCTTATTTGATTTAAAGAAACAAAATGTTTCTCCGATTTTTTCTAGTCTTTCTTCTTACAATATCATAAAGACTGACTAAAGAAAGTTAATTATAATAATGTTTGTCATATTTCTTTTTCTTTTTTTTATTTATTTGGAAGCCTTTCCTCTTCGTTCTTGATTTCACACAACGGAATTTATTTTGTTTTAAATTACAGCTCTATCGTTTAAAATTTCTGAAATTCTAACATTATCAAATAGGCCTACAGTTTTGACATTTAATTACACTGTGAGTAGGCCTGCAGTATAGAACTGTATGAAAACCAAATTTAAGACAAGAATTGTATATATAAGAAACTGAGAGCGTATTTTACAAGCATTTTAAGCACTGCACCCTGAGGAATACACAACCATCTGTGTTATCCTATATTTAATTTTATTTGGTTGTTCGTGATCAGGACACAGCGGTCTCTGCTTTTTGAGTGAGATAATTTAAAACAATATCTTGTGGAGGGCGACAGCTGGCCTGAACTTTCGTTAAATTAAAAGATCGGGTCCGTGTTTTTACTTTCTCTCAAATAACATGTTCTTATCAATACTGATCTCAACAGTATAGAATAAAAAATGCTCACAAACACATATACATATATCCACCCACACGCAATCAGGAATAGAAAGGCCAATGCACACATACAAATGTCAGTGCGAATTTGTCGAATGAAAGAAAGATGAACTTAGGACAAATAAACTTGCAGCGGTTTTTGAATTGGGTGCGTCTAGGAGGCTGAGGATATGGAGAATCAAGGGAAATCAGGTCAGTAGGCGAATTGCAGCAATACGATCTTTCTTTCACAATTACATTTTATCTTAGACGAATATATATATATATATATATATATATATATATATATAGAGAGAGAGAGAGAGAGAGAGAGAGAGAGAGATTCAATGAACAGAGTGAGATAGATAATGAAAAGACTTATCTGTCTATCTATCTAACCAGATAGATAGATAATGAATAGACTCAGCTAGCTAATATATATATATATATATATATATATATATATATATATATATATGTATATATATATATATATATATATATATATATATATATATATATATATAGATAGATAGATAGATAGATAGATAGATAGATAAAGAACAGACTGACAGATGATGAATAGACTTAGATAAATTCTAAATAGGCTGATATAGACAGATAGATAGATAGATAGATAGATAGATAATGAACAGACAATAGATAGGTAGGTAGATAGATAGATAGATAGATAGATAATGAACAGACAATAGATATCTATCTATCTATCTATCTATCTATCTATCTATCTATCTCTCTCTCTCTCTATATATATATATATATATATATATATATTTCCTCTCTTCATATCTATCTATCTCATTTAGTTCATAACTAAAATCTTTCTGTTCATATTCATTTGATTGAATATCTCATTATGTTCTATCTATCATTCTGTTTCTAGCTATGTTTTTCCTCTATTCATATATATATATATATATATATATATATATATATATATATATATATATATCTTTTTCCTCTCTTCATATCTATCTATCTATCTATCTACTCGAATAGAAGAAACGAAGAGACAAAAAAGAAACAAAAAAAGGAAGGAAGAAAGACAGGTAAAGAAAGAGGGAGAGAGAGACAATGAGAAAGATGGATGAAGGGGATGAGAAGAAACAAAAAGACAAAAATGGAAACAACAAAAAAAAAGAAAAGAAAGAGAAGGACAATCAGTGTAATAAATCTGAACAATGAGAAAGCGGGAGAAAGAAAGAAAGAAAGAAAGAAAGAAAGAAATAAAGAAAGAAAGAAAGAAAGAAAGAAAGAAAGAAAGAAACGGAATTAGAAAGAGAGAGAAAAAGGAAAGAAAATGAGAGAGAAAAGCTCAACAGAGAAAGGACGGAAGAGAGATAGGTAGTGGGACAGATAAAAGAAAGAAAAGAAAACGAAGAAAGCCAGTAGGAAAGGAGAAACAGAAATAACAAAAGAGGGTAACATATATCTCACTTCCCCGCCGCTATTGCAGACAAAACATCACTGGCGTCAAGCGACAGTTTGACGGATATTGTTTGATGACAGCCTCGACGAAGCAATACCGCTTCCCTCTCTCGAACTTAATATTAAACGAAGTGTAAGCCGAATGATACGTGTGAAGCGTCTGTTTGCCTTTAATGAAACTCGCCATATCTATAGATAACCAGGCTGAGATTTCAATCGTATATCCAGTCGAAATGTCACTAGCAAAATTGCCACCAGCTTTTTCGCAAAAAATAAAATAAAGAAACAAACTGTCACCTTCGACTGATTCGAATTTCAATGGTGATTTCGGGAGAGAAAAGTGAAAATAGTAAAAAGTCACCACTAAAGCGAAACAAAGGGTTAATCACAACCTGTTTCCAACTTCCTCGTAATAATAATAATAATAATAATAATAATAATAATAATAATAATAATAATATAGGTACCTCCAAAGAAAAAGTGACGCCTAAGGCTTAAAACGAATTTTAAAACTGAAAAGTCTTCCTGGACGCTTTTATTTTAGTTTGAATTTCAAGCTAAATTTAATATTCCTAATAAGCAAAAATATTTTGCTGTATGTGAAACTGAATTTAAACTGATTAAAATTATTTTTTTGAAATCGCTAAAATCGGCAATATAGACAAATCTGTCAACACAGCATAATTAGCTTTATTAAAAATTCTTTGAAAAATAAAATATACTTATCTAAAACTTTATTTTAGGAAAATAATTGGATATAAAGTTTAATTAATCTGAATTAAAACTAATATTAATTTAACTTAAAATATCGCAGAAACGCATTTTTAACACGGAAGTGATTGTTTTTATGAGGGTTTGACACATTTATCTATAACCTGATGCCTGCGAGATTTATATAAGGGGAGATAAATCCAAAATTACATGACGAAAATGCGTTTTGATATAATTTTTTTTAACTATGCAGTAATCTTAAAATTAAAATATAAACATTATAATAGTTTATTGAATATTAGGTATTTTGGCTTTATAGTTTTACTTAGTGTTCTCTTTGACCAAAAAGATCCGATGATTTAAATTCTTCTAGGACTAGTTCTTATAATTAATATAAGTATTAAGCGATACAAAAATTATTTTCTCGAAATCTCTTAAAATTAAATAAGTGTGGAGTAAGAAATGTAAAAAAAATATTTTTCCAAGTTATTATAAAAAAGAAGATAGTTCTAAAATAAATTCATTCATTTGTGAATAAGTTCTGAAAGTTTCATTAAAAAATAACACTTATCAGATTTTTGCAAGAATTTCCAAATCAATGTGTTTTTACCGCAAAATGACCCTAAAAAATGCCGACTAATTTATGGTCACTCGTTGACATCAGATAAACTAGATTTTTTAGCCCAAATTTCAAATGTTCTAAAAAAGATTAAAGAAATAATTTTTGCATAAAAATTATTTGGATTTTCTTTTTAATGATAACGGAAAGTATTTAACGATAAGACTTATTGGTATGGCTTTTTAACGAATCGGGGAAGGTACCTATAATAATACATTGACACAGTTGTAAGTCGGCCGCAGTCGATATTATAGAATCATTAAGAACACAATGAACTTGTCGATGGCTGCATAGCATTGGCGCTATTTCCTTACGGCTATATCATCGCGCATGTCCCATTCGTAACTGGTGGCCTATCTCCAAACTCCTCGTTCCACTGGAAATTATTTTTCTTTTTTTGGTTTTGGTGTCGGTAAGCGGCGCTTCGCTGCTGTAGAAATTCAAAGAAAAAAAAACTAAAGATTAAGAGCATAATTAATTTGGCTAGAAAAATAAATTATCTTTAACTTGGTATATTTTTCATTATTAAGGTTTTATTACAATTAATATGTACTTTGGCAAAGCATCAGATCCATTACTTCTCAACACGTAAGAAAGGGTAAACTAAATGTTATATGCAATTCTCTACATCTTATAAGCTACCGACCAGGGGAAGTAACACAGTTTTGGTGGTTAAGGCGGTACTGCCACCCCTTGCGCCACTAGCAGCTTTTGACACATGGCAGGGAATTTTTTTTGTATACGTGTCCGTTTCTTGTGATTTCTTTCACAACTGATATTTATTGTATATAAAAATACACAAAGGAATCTTGTATTCTATGATTCTCCTCAGTCGATTTATGATCTCAGCCCGAATTTACGCCTTTGTCTACACAACAGCCGGTTTTTGTGAAATGTACAGGGTGATTGAAAAGGAACTCCCTAGTTTATGTATGATGAACTCTCCCATTTTGTAAAAATTATAGTTATACGGGAGAGTTCATCATGCATAAAATAGGGAATTACTTTTCAATCACCATGTATATTGAAGCCAATGGATGCACAGGTGGCATAACTGTTAAAATGGAATCGGCGAATCGAGTTCGTATTCTGACAGAAAGCAACGGGAAACCACTGCACTATCTTTCCCCAGATGTCGAGATTTATTGTATATAAAATACAATTTTGGCACAAGGCCTAAAAGGGGTGAATGGACTTCACTTACTATTTTATACCTAGCTAATCAGATTCACGACCCATTCACTCGTTACAAATTGCACATCCACCACAAGAACTCATCCATCCTCATTCATTCTTCCATATACTGCATACACTCAGGGCACCTACAAAATACACCCCATGACATAAAAATTTAATGAGTATTAAATTCTATACATATCTTTCTCCACATGTCATGGCAATATCAAAGAAACGGAAAATGCGGAGAGCCGTGATTGTTTGCGTCGGTAGTCTTTGTCCTAAAGGCTTTTTAAAAATTACTGACCCTAAAGTTTTCAGAAAGGCCTATAATAAAAGATATGAGTTAAATACCTTGCTTTGTTGGTTATCAGTTAAATCATTTACTCCTAAAGTAGTAATTCATTTAAGCCTGTGGTTCCCAAACTTTACTAACTTCCGCTTCCTAGCTTCCCGAAGCCAATGGATGCACAGGGGGCATAACTATTAAAATGGAATCAGTGAATCGAGTTCGTATTCTGACAGAAAGCAACGGGAAACCACTGCACTATCTTTCCCCAGATGTCGAGATTTATTGTATATAAAATACAATTTTGGCACAAGGCCGAAAAGGGGGAATGGTTTGAGGCTGGTCATCACTTACTATCTTATACCTAACTAATCAGATTCACGACCCATTCACTCGTTACAAATGGCACATCCACCACAGGAACTCATCCATCGTCATTAAATCCTCCATATACCATAATACCGCATACACCCAGAGAACCTTCAAAAATCACCCCATGGCATAAAAATATAATGAATATAATATTTTATATATAAAATCTATAAATGGTACGCGATGAGTGTGGAGGGGGTGAACCCATAAAACAACAGTAAAATATCGAAACAAATGCAAAAATAAAGTTAGCTGATGTTAATTGGACCGGTCCAACCCTAAAAAAGAAGAGGCCGCTGTAATCTGCCTTTAGACAAAATCAAGAAGCTCTCTTGCTACGGGAAGGGGATAGGATAAAATAAAACACGGCCATGGGGAAAGAAAAATTCTGACTCAGTCGAGATGAAAAAAACTGAAACTGAAATTTTCAACGTCGTGTTATAATACACAACGCGCTCGTAGCGACCGTTATTAATGACGTACAACGGAAGGTTAACAAATGTGTTTCACATCGGAAGTAGCAGGTGGCGTTCATGGTTTGAATCTTTGAGTGAACTATTCCGGATAAATCGGTTTTAATGAAATAAAAGCCATATTGGAAATATGGACTTAGAAAGAAGAATCTGAGCAGAAACAAAATAAATTAGTATATTTTTGTTTATTCTTTAGAAGGAAAGTAAATGTGGTTATACTGGCTTATTTTGTTATACATTTACATTTATATGAAATGGACAAAGTCCGACAATTATTTTAAGATATTTTTTTATGTTTATACATTCTTTTTTTTTATAGATACAAATAGTTAAGTAAATGCTCTGTTTATAATAAACAGTATTAACAACATTTACCGGCCGGAATGTCCGAGAAATTTTCATAGAAAATATGCGTCCTCCGACAGGAATCGAACCTGTATCCTATATGGAACCGTCATATGGCCTGAGGTGCTTTTACCGATTTCGCCACAGAGGAGCGTTCCGGTTAGCAAGGTCGATTTTACTGTTCTTAAACTACAATCTTCCATGATTTTCTCACGTACATTTATATCTGCTCGATGAGTATCCAAATGTAAACAAATGACGTCACACATTATGAAATGGACAAAGTCCGACAATTATTCTAAGACATTTTAATGTTTATACATTCTTTTTTTATAGATACAAATATTTAAGTAAATGCTCTGTTTTATAATAAACAGTATTAGCAACATTTACCGGCCGGAATGTCCGTGAAATTGTCATAGAAATAAACATAACATTATAAACATAAAAATGTCTTAAAATAATTGTCGTACTCTGTCCATTTTATAATGTGTGACGTCTTTTGTTTATATTTGGATACGCATCGAGCAGATATGAATGTACGTGAGAAAATCATGGAAAAATATAGTTTAAAAACAGTAAAATCGACCTTCCTAACCGAAACGTGGAGAAATCGGTAAAAGCACGTCAGGCCATATGACGGGTCCGTATAGGATACAGGTTCGATTCCTCATCTCAGAAATATAGACAGTTACTGAAAGGCCGAAACGTTGTAATAAATATGGCGACAAAGTTGAGGACAATAGTCCGAATAATGTAAATAGTGTACATAATACCTCATCTCAGAAATATAAATAGATACTGAAGGGCAGAAATGTTGTAATAAATATGGCGACAAAGATGAGGACAATAGTCCGAATAATATAAATAGTGTACATAATACCTCATCTCAGAAATATAGACAGAAACTTGTCCTTAACTAAGAACGCCATGCTTACATATCATATGCCACACCAAGGATATTATAGGGTTTTGAATTCAGAGAGTTTTCTTCTAAACAGTTTGCCAATCACAGGTTTTTTTTCTTTCCCCTTGATTGCATTTTATTTTATCCTTTCCTACAGCTCATGAAATCAGTTATTTAACTCATAGCTATAGGGAGACGAGATTAATTCATACTATTTCTAATGGTTTTTACAGGAAATTTAATGAAACGAACTGTTTGAATTCTAATTCGGCTGGTCGACATTTTGTCCCGGGTGGTCTTTCGTATTCAATGAATGTGTTGGTGTACGCTTTCGGAAGCTAAAATACAGTGAACATTCGTGGATGGTTGTAAGAGGTGACATGATTGGGGAATACAAAAGGAAAATAGTCTCTTACTATCTAAAATGTATAGAAAGTCGACGAACGTGATAGGGGGCGAAACGCCGCGTGTGCGACAGATTTGATCCTGTAAGTCCAGTTTGAGAACCCTTGATCTTCTGTGACAATGAATGAAGTAATTATTAAAGAAGGCGACCAGCAGATCATTGCAAGTGAATTCCATCAGCATCGGGTTCTCCTTAGGCATTTTGTGGAGAAAGAACTGAGGTAAAGAGAAAGTTTTCTATAGTAACGGCTTCATTCTTAGTGTATATTTGTATAATTGTTCAATTTTATTATTAGTTATTTTAGTTCATTTCTTATTGGCACTAATAAGATCTACGCGAAGAAAGAATCTTCTATCCGTCACATTACTTTTATTACAGTCTGTATTGTTAGAATTCTTCTATTTTATTATTTGAAATTGTTATCAACCCCTTATTATGATTATAAGATCTACACAACATAAATCTTCCATCCGTCGCTTAACTTTTATTATGGTATATTGATATCTATCTATCTATCTATCTATCTCATTTAGTTCATATCTAAACTCATTCTGCTCATATTTATTTTACAGATCGATCGATTGATCGATAGATAGATAGATAGATAGATAGATAGATAGATAGATAGATAAAAAGAACATAATGAGATATTCAATCAAATTAATATGAACAGAATGATTTTAGTTATGAACTAAATGAGATAAATAGATAGATAGACAGAGAGGAAAAAGATAGCTAGAAACAGAACGATAGATAGATAGATAGATAGATAGATAGATAGATAGATAGATAGATAGGTAGATAGAAAGAACATAATGAGATATTCAATGAAATGAATATGAATAGAATGATTTTAGTTGAGATAGATAGATATGAAGAGAGGAAAAAGATATATATATATATATATATATATACATAGATATATAGATAGATAGATAGATAGATGTGAGGAGAGGAAAAAGATAGCTAGAAACAGAATGATAGTTAGATATGAAGAGAGGAAAAATATATATATACATATATATATATATATATATATATATATAGATAGATAGATATGAAGAGAGGAAATGATAGCTAGAAACAGAATGATAGATAGATAAATAGATAGATAGATAGAACATAATGAGATATTCAATCAAATGAATATGAACAGAAAGATTTTAATTATGAACTAAATGAGGTAAATAGATAGATATGAAGAGAGGAAAAAGATATATATATATATATAGATAGATAGATAGATAGATAGATAGATAGATAGATAAAAAGAACATAATGAGATATTCAATCAAATAAATATGAACATAATGATTTTAGTTATGAACTAAATGAGTTAGATAGATAGATAGATAGATAGACAGAAAACTAGTTTATTGTCAAAATCTTAATTTGCATATAATCCTGAAACATCTTGTGTTTTAAATTTGCATATATCGTGTATTTCGCGTTAAAACCAGAAATTACCGTTCAATTATCATCGCCCCCACCCCACCCCTCTCTATGAATCCACGTCCATTTGGTATCGAATCGAAATGGTGCAGAAAGGCTGAAGACAAAATTGAAAACAATGTAACTGATTTTCTTCCAAGATTTGATAGATCTGCCAAAAAAGCCATATTTACGATGTCAGCCGACATTTATTATTCATGCTTACAACGACAGACGGCATTTATTATTTCTTCTTACAAGGTCACTTGACATTCCGAAGACAAATGGAATGGCAGATTAGAATGCCGAGATAAAACAGCGTCGATTTTACCTGAACGTGTTTGGCTTTCAGGTAGTAACGAGTATGTTTCTCTAGAAGGATCTATATATATCTATAACTATCTATCTCTTCTCTAGTTTTTATCGCATTTGTCGTATTTTTTTCTTTCTTTATTTCTTTCTTTCTTTCTTTCTATCTATCTATCTATCTATCTATCTATCTATCTATCTAAGCTATTCGTATGTAAGACCTTTGGCAATTCGTTTAAATCAAATTCAGAACAGTCAATATCTATCTATCTATCTATCTATCTATCTATCTATCTATCTATCTATCTATCTATCTTACTCTATTAATATCTATCTATCTATCTATCTATCTATCTATCTATCTATCTATCTATCTATCTGTTACAGTCTGTTCATATCTATCTATCTATCTATCTATCTATCTATCTATCTATCTATCTATCTATCTCCACTGATCGCTTTATAAGTATCCCAGTTGTTTTCTATCTATCTATCTATCTATCTATCTATCTATCTATCTATCTATCTGTTTTCAATCCGTTTACGAGGTTTGATCACAAAGTGTCGGGACTGCTGCTATAAAAAGAAAACGAGAGCATATCAATTTTTCATTTAATCTTCTTCGAAGTAGTCCTTTTCTGGTGTCTCCATAATTTAACCAAATTCGTTTCCATTGAAGGAAGCAGTCCTGGAACACCTTTTGGGGGGCTTAGCATGCATCTTTCTCGTTGCATTCTCTTGAAGTTCCTCAGCATTTTGAAAAGGTTTTCTAATCTAATTCAGAACAGTCAATATCTATCTATCTATCTATCTATCTATCTATCTATCTATCTATCTATCTATCTATCTATCCCTATTCGTATGTAAGTTCATATATATATATATATATATATATATATATATATATATATATATATATATATATATATATATATATCTACGTTAATCCGTTCAAATCTAATTCAGAGCAATCAAATCTATCTATCTATCTATTTATCTATCTATCTATCTTTCTATCTATTTATCTATCTATCTACACCGATCGCTTTATAAGTATCCCAGATGTTTTATTTCTATCTATCTATCTATCTATCTATCTATCTATCTATCTATCTATCTATCTATCTGTTTACTTATATTGACTTACTTATCTATATCTGCTTGGGTATGTTGACGTGGTGCAGTGGTGAGTAGGCTTATCTTACAACTGAATAGCGAGTTCGAAACTCACTCGGTGTCCCATAATTTTGGCCTTCTGCTGCATCTAACTCACGTTTAATAAATTGCTCACTCAGTTTTATCATAACTACCTTTTTCAATCTATTCATACATTTTAAACCATTTCACCCCAAGCATGGCAATAAAACCACTAAGACGCATAGTGTTACGGAGTGTAAAAGAAAACAAAATACATTAGTCAGAAGAGAGAAAAATAAAAGAACAGAGGTTAAGGAGACAGAAGATAACGTTTGATATTGCATTTAAATTTTTGAATTTCAAAGTTAACTGAAAAGCCAGTAGCCGTTAGAAAGCTCTTCAAGCCAGAAGAAACTGTTAACATAGAACCTCCATCTATCAATTTTAACTGTAAAAATGATAAGACCTAACAGCCAATTTAGTAATGCGCTTTAATCCGACGTACCAAAGAGGAAAGCTGTTCAGCAAAAATACCATGAAAATAGCTACAGAAAAAACACAGTGGAGATACGTTACGTCGGTACTTAAAACAAACTGAAGCCGAGATACGATGTCAGAGCCAATAATATTTCAGATTTTTCCTTGCGTTTTATCAAGAATCATAAAATACACCGTAGAAGCACCAAACCAGATATGACGAATGGTAAACTTATAAGTATGTAAGATAGAATGTCGCGAGAATATTTGTCTGCCGTTAGTTATAACTGTTGTCTGTTCAGATATTTTCTGATGTAGCTATAATGAAAAGTCAAGAAGGCCAGAGAGAAGTCGGAAGTGCGAAAAATAAAGATTTTATTTCCAGAAAGAGAACATACTAACTAAATACGTTACATACCTTCTCTCGGACTCTGAATAGAAAAGCTAGGAGATATTGCAAAAGCTGCTTTTACTCACAAGTCCGGTATGCCATGTTGCTAGAGGTTGTGTGTACCCACATGGCCGGTATTTTCTCTTCGCGGCGCCTACCCAAAAAATATTCTCTACGCCGACTGATTCCACTGACACGTTATTAAGGGTCACATGGCTAGCCTAGTTCTGTGCATATTAATTATGGAAGAAGAAAAAATAATCTAACAGTAGTACATGCAAAGTAAAACCTGTCTATATTTCTGAGATGAGGTATTGTAATTGTTGTAACATAGAGGAAGGTTACTGATTAGAATAATTACACGAAGATTGGTAATGAACGATAATACTTAGGACAAGAACAACACATATAAGATTCGCCAGCGGCGCGTAGAAGAAGTAGTCAACTGCTAGAAGTGAATCAATTGAACTGCACAATGAATCTCCAACTGCATTATATGTACCAACCACCCCACGTGACATAGCCTCGTTTGCGGATCCTCTCCGCCCGGAGGCAGAGAGTTTGACCAGCACAGCTGGAGACGAATCTCCAACTGCAGGATATCTACAAACCGCCCCATTCGGTCAGATGTGGTACAAGGCCGAATTTAATGTGGGGTATCCGAGCCCGTAGGTTTGGCCAAAAATTCCCCGTAGACCCCGAATCTCCGACTGCAGACCAACATACAGTATTTACTACTGTATTTATGTGAATCGGGACATATCCATTATCGCCCGTAGCTATGCTACAACAGTAATTATTTAAATTATTCGGACTGTTGTCCTCATCTTTATTTTCATGTTCATGATGTTTATCCACTGGGCCATGTGTCCTGAAGAACACAGAGACATGCGGAAGAGGCATTGCACGTAGAACTAGAAGAATCTAACCAGGTGGAC
>OZ038494.1:86952509-86986691 GCA_964036315.1 Acanthosepion esculentum | reverse complement strand
GTCCTGGGTATGACGATAAACTACATCCGGCAGCAAGGCCTCTGATCAGGAGATTTTGAAGAGCGTGGAACCACCTCTTAATTGCTGATGTTTCCAACTAGACCCTGACCCAAGGTAACAGCATCTGTTAGGGTCCCAGATATGGATAAATAGTTAACCCTCAAACAGGGGTCAAAATACTATGAGTGTGTAAAAATAAGTCTTAACACCAGCAATACATTTTTTGTAAAAAGAAATTACCAGCAATACATTTTTGAAAAGAAATACCAGCAATAAAAATCTTGTCGGCATTAAATAACCCATTGAGGTGTTGATATGCCCGTAAAACAAAACAAACAAACCAAAAGGTTAGGAAGGGAGCCCCTATTAATATTGAAAAAAGTGATAAAAGAAATTGGATTTGAAAAATTTATTTTCCTGAAAATTTGTTTTTAGAGAAAGGTTTTATAGATTTCAACCAACAGTAGCACTGAAAACTCGGTCAATGAATATCGACTCTTTCCTTATACGGAAACGATTAATATTACAATTGCTATTAGCTATGAGGAGAACAGATACTACACTTTGATCCTAACCCGCTAGTCGAGTAGCATTGACTGTTCGGTGAATGATTGTCGAATGCTTCCTTATAAGGCAACGGCTAATATTACCATTACTATCACTTAACGCTTGAAGATTTCAAATTCCCGACTTGCCAATCGTGTTCACTTCCGCACAAATGCTCTCAGTAAAGACATGAATCCATCTATTCGCACCGCTTAAGGCATTGGTTAAAGAGCAAATTAGAGATTTCTAGCCTTGGATGGCAAGCAAGGAACTCAAAACTCTATAGACGTGTTGTGAGACCGATACTTCCCTACATCATGGACTCTCCCAGTACTATATTATTATGTGAATCATGGGAGTAGTAGCACCAGGAATGCGCAGCCGCGTGTTCTGCTGTCGAACTCTCTGTTTGGCAGAGAGGAACTCGGACGAGGCTTTGCCGCAGGGCAAAGTTTCGTCCGGGGAGGTAGACAGTCCCTAAACTTGTGTATACGGGTTGTAAATGGGCATATTTTTGGCCGAGCCTACGGGCTCGGTAAGCCCACGTTAAACCGGCCTTGTGCCACATTCGTGTGTGTGTGTGTGTGTGTGGGGGGGTTGTTAAATACAGTAATGCGCAGGCGCGTACGATACCAATATCGGACACCACTAAATAGTAAGCTCTGCTTACACTATTCTTTGTAACTTTTCTGTTTAATATATTTTTCTTACCTCTAACCCGTGTTCCGTGTTTTCCTTCCGTGGCCCCTACTTCGGGTCTACATCAAGACGACAGAGATACAAAAAGATTTTCAGATACAAAAGGAAGTTGTGGAGAGCCCTGATTACCGACTTCCTGATAAGATATTACCTTAAAAGAAAAAAAAGGAAGATGAATTTGAAAATTTCACGGTTGATGTGAAAGTCGAAGCAATAAAGCATTTATTTAGTGTTTCACCCCCGCATATTAGTCAAGCGGTCAATCCAATTGGCGTGGGTGAGGAGGCCGAAATAAAAATGACAGGTTGATAAAAGCTAAAGGATATATAACTGCTGAAATGCCATAAAATGATCACTGAAACGAACATTATACTTGCTGTGATGATCAAAGGAGTCGATTTATGGCAGTAGCATTGCTTGCAATATTTATGTTTTAAAGCATGTCACGTGATACTCTTAAAGAGACATGCGCGTGCGCACCCAAATGCTTAATTTTGTAGGGACGCCATTTTCTTTTTATACCGTCGTTACTGTTGGATTTTGAATCAACCCACTAAACCACAATATTGATTGTAGATTGTTCCTGATCAGACTGGCATTTATTAAATGCCAGTCTGATCAGGAACAATCTACTTGGTGAACTAAATAAATGAATGGTTCGGTTCGAAATTCCAACGTATATAATAGCTGAAGAAGGCCGGAACGTACAACGGCTGAAACGTCGTGAATATACCAATAAAGATGGGGACAACAGTCCGAACGATGTACATTTAGTTACAATATCTCATCTCAGGAATACAGACAGACATTATATTCTGTTGTCAATCAGCCTATCAAGGGCGTCGAGTTAGCGTCCAATTCCCAATTGTTTATGTCGCGGGAACCAAATTTGCATGGCAACCGATAAGTAAAGTTCAAAATATTAACGCACGAAAGGGCTTTTGAAACTCAATTTACTGTTATTCTTTTCCTCTCTATCCTTTTATCTCTATCTTAAAAATGCAAATCGACACACTCTTCGACCATAAACATAACTAACATGAAATCAGGATAACGGAGCAGCTTTGTCCTTGTGAAGTTTCTTCTTTTTTTTTTTAATATGTGCCTAATTTGCAGCCATCAGTCATTCTGCTTAGAGACGCCATTTTCTTTTCTTCCTTCCTTCAGATTTTGAAGTTTTTATCTCTGACTTTTATTTCATTTTTAGACCCAATTTTATCGTTCCGTTATCATGTTTTATGTTATCCACCTTCAACATAATTTCAGTCGACAAAAGAAAAGTCAAGAAATAAAATATTTTACCTTACTTTAAATACGTAATCAAATGCCGATATTCTGTTCAGCCGAAACGAGAACCATATTGGCAAATTCTGGGTTCCGGATGCTTTAATAAATTAAATTAGGTAAGCCATTTGCGTTTACTATTGAATATGGAAGTGGTGCAAAGTTTTGCAACACAGAAAGTAGATTCGTCCAGTTCAAGTTCCAGCCTAGTCTATTACGTGAATTTTCAACACAACTTACCAGTAAGAAAGGTATGAATAGATCTAGGGGCTCTTCTAACGGAAGGAGCAGAGTAGGAAAAGTTTTTTGTTTTTTTTGTTTTCCTCGTCAGAGTAGATGCTGTGGTTGTATCATCTGTTCGGTGCCGGAGGCCTTCTCTCCCCACTTGCGTTTCAAAGCCGGGTTCAAATGTTAGGAAAGCCATTCGGTCACTCGTCACAGTCCAGCAAGATTCTATACATCCTCTTAAAGAATACACTTCCCTCGTTCAGATTTGGCGTCGACGATAGGATGTTTAAGTCGTTTGGATGAACCAGAATTTGTCGAGACTTGGATTCGGTGTTTTGCGATTCGTCCAGTTCAAGTTGCAGCCTAGTCTATTACGTGAATTTTCAACACAACTTACCATTAAGAAAGGTACGAATAGATCTAGGGGCTCTTCTAACGGAAGGGGCAGAGTAGGAGAAGTTGTTTTTTTTTCCTCGTCGGAGTAGATGCTGCAGCTGTAGTATCTATTCCGTGCCGGAGGCTTTCTCTCCCCACCTGCGTTTCAAACCTGGGTTCAAATGTTGGGAAAGCCATTCGGTCACTCGTCACAGTCCAGCAAGATTCTATTCATCCTCTTAAAGAATACACATCCCTCGTTCAGATTTTCTCAAAAGTCCACATCTTTTCGAATTTGTATTCGAAACGTAAGCTGCGATGCTCTCGATGGCATATCAGTTTAAAGCACCAGGAACAGACGGTGGATTCTCCTACAAGGTGGGGAGTAAGTTCGATCCCTACCGGAAAGCAGACTTCTTTGTTAAGTTTACTTGGACTGATAGAAGTAATACACGGTGTTTAAAAAAAAACAAAAAAACAAAAACGGGGCATCTATTTCAAACACGAGTATCCACTATAAATGACGTTTGAACTAATATAAAATTCTCTATATTTCGAAGATGAGGTATGTGCAAATATTGACACTATTTACATTGTTCGGACTTTTTGTGTATCGGCATATTCACGACGTTTCGTCCGTTGTACGCTCCGATCTTCTTCAGGTATTATAGGTCAGAATTTCGAACGGAAACTCTTATTTAGTTCACTGGTGTATATTGTCCCAGTTCCACGTGCCATGCCATTTCTAGATATCTCAGTTTCAGTTATTTTCCTTTTATTAACTTAACTTTTCAAGTTTTAGGTTCAATACCTGGCCACGGCACAGGTGAACGAACACTTGAAGAGTTGAGTTACTAAAGGCAATTAACTGCAACTGAGATATCTAGGAATGGTATGGCATGGGGAACTAGAACAATCTACCCCGGTGAACTAAGTAAAGGGTTCATTTCGAAATTCTAACGTATATCACCTGAAGAAGGCTGGAGAGTAAAATGGCCGAAACGTTGTGAATATGACAATAAAGATGAGGACAACAGTCTGAACAATGTAAATAGTGCAAATAAAAAATGTCGGATTAAAAAAATAATTTCATTAATGTTTTAGAATGTGCTTTCTTTATGTTTCGGATAGAAAATCAAGCAGATCTGGACATTCGAGAAAATCTGAACGTCCGAATGTGCTTCTCTTAAGGCTAAATAGAATCATGTCGGACTGTGTATTCAAAAGTCGACTATTTCGAGGAAATACTAGCCAAATTTAGCTAATATAAAGTTTACTAGAACCAGAGGCGAATTTTCCCCGCAAGTGAAATTTCATAGTTTCAAGGGGGGGGGGGTTCGCATTTACTTTTTCTTGATTTTTTATTTTTATTTACTGGGTTTTGTTTAGTGAATTACAATAAACTAGCTTTCTGTTGAACTCTTTGTTTATTGAAATATGTTTCAGCTTATTTACAAGGTCCTCACCCACCAAACTGACATAATTTTATAATCTAATAAAATAGCGAATTCTCGACGAAATGATCTAAAATTTTAACAAAATTTTTTTAAAAAAATGTGTAAAATTTTAACAAGATTAACAAAATTTAACTTTAACAAAATTTAACAAAATTTAACAAAATTTTAACAAAATGTGTAAAATTTTTACAAAATTAACAAAATTTAAATTTAACAAAATTTTAACTAAATGTGTAAAATTTTAACAAAATTTAAAATTTAACTAAATTCAACAAAATGTGTAAAATTTTTACAAAATTAACAAAATTTTAACAAAATGTGTAAAATTTTAACAAAATTAACAAAATTTAAATTTAACAAAATTTTAACAAAGTGTATAAAATTTTAACAAAATTAATAAAATTTAAATTTAACAAAATTTTAACAAAATGTGTAAAATTTTAACAAAATTAAAAAAATTTAAATTTAACAAAATGTTTAAAATTTTAACAAAATTTAAATTTAACAAAATTTAAAATTTAACAATATTTAACAAAATTTTAACAAAATCTGTAAAATTTTAACAAAATTAACAAAATTTAAAATTAACAAAATTTTAACAAAATGTGTAAAGTTGTAACAAAATGTGTACAAAATTAATTGACGACCGTGCGGATTGATCTCACTGTAAATCTATCACGAAGATAGACCGATCGTGTCAGTGGTAATGACAATGTGCTGTTGAAATGGTTACCACGTTCATCTTACATGTCAGCTTCTGATTTTTTTCTATGGGGCTATGTGAAAGGACGGATCTCTATACCCCATATTTCTACAAGCCTAGAGGAACTTAAGCAGAGAACCACTGAGGCAGTGGAGAATGTTACGCAAGTCATACTACAACGTATTCGGCAGGAGCTGGACTACCGACTTGACGTGTGTCGTGTCACAGCTGGTGTACATATTGAACGTTTGTGGAGCTTTGTGAAATCGGTTATAAAATCTCTCCCGCCTTTGAATATCTTTTTCGAACTTTGCTAAATAAATCTTTTATTGTTCAACATGAAGCCTATTTACTTTCGTTTGCACGGGACATGTGGTTACTCAGATATCCACATTTTAAAATATGTCAATTTCTGGAGAAACACTGTATATTAATTACTATTTGCAATGACATGTTACACAAGACATGCTACAACGTGTTTGGCAGGAGTTGGACTACCAGCCTGGCGTGTATCGTGTCACATCTGGTGTGCATATTGAACGTTTGTGAAGCTTTGTGAAATCAGTTATAAAATCTACATAACTTTGAATATCTTATTTGATTGATAAATCTCTTATTGTTTAAAATGAAGCCAATTTAATTTAGTTTGCCTGGGACATGTAGTTACCCAGATATTCGTATTTTATATGATGTCAATTTTTTTTTGGGGGGGGCACCCTGTTTTATAAATCCATATCTTTTCTCTGTTAACACTCATATCCTCTGAGAAACAGTACGTCTTGTTTATAATAAAGTGTCGTTTATCTTCTTAAAGAGAGTCACCTGAAACATTTCTTAAAGTGTGAGATGGTTTTCTATAAAACCGATGGATTGTATATTAGCGGCCAGTGCCTGCCTAACTCGGGGTTAACGAGACTTAGATAAGATGGTAGGACGATAAGTGTTATACATTAAGTGACACAAAAGCGAATAAGTCTGCTGAATAATATATGAGAAGAAATGCCCTCAACACGGGTCAACATTTTTTCTTTGTGAAATGGTGTCGAGACACCAACCACATTTTAACTCATTTGAGGTCGCTGAATCTGAAAATGGCCTTACTTTTTCTTTGTTAGCTACCGTTTGTGCTGTACAGAAATGCCCCATATGTTGTACCACAGGTTGGGTGCATATTGAACATTTGTGAAGCTTTGTGAAATCGGATATAAAATCTGCATCCCTTGAATATCTTGTTTGAATTTTGATAAATGTTTTATTGTTCAACATGAAGCCTGTTTAATTTCGTTTGCCTGGAAGATGTGCTTACTCAGATATTCACATTTTAAATGATGCCAATTTCTTGGGACACCTTGTATCTATTAATTAGTTATGAATTAAAACAAATTACTGTAAATGTATTTAAATTTAAAAATCCATCAACATTTTCTACTTTTATTAAATTTGCAAAACTTCTCTATAAAAATCTTCCATGTAAATGTGTATGTAACTAATATGAAAAAAGAATAAATATTTTCAATAATATATACATATTAATTGGAATGAATGTTTTGAGTTGGACAATCTTGGGAAAGTGGGCAGAATGACATTCTGACTTATGGTGAAAAGGGACAATAGGCAAAAAAGGATGAGAACAACTGGTTTAATCCAAAGTGTTGATTGGTTAGAAATTAACATTATCATGTGAAATATTTGACTAATCAGAGAAATCTAAAACACTATTTTTCTCAAGCCTTCGTTTGGAAAATAACATTTCTCAAAAAACACCTTTTTTGATTTTCAGAGTGCAGAGATGTAACAGTCTCAAAACCGACATGACTAATATAGCTTCCTCTTTCCCTACAGTGCACCCTGAATAAAACATATTGGAGGCTTCAAACGAATCAGCTACAACAAAAACAACAGCTTGAACAGACAGTGAATCTTCGTTTGATGGTCAGTCGGCAACTTTAAACAAATCAGTTCCAGTAACAACAATAATACCCTGGCATTCTATTGAACTTTTTGTTTATTGAAGAATAATCAGTTTATTTATTTAATAATTAGTTATGAATTAAAACAAATTTCTGCACATGTATTTAAGTTTAAAAATCCATCATCATTTTTTATTGCCATTAAATTTGCAAAACTATTCTATAATAATAATGCATACGAATTCAGTAAATGTACTTATATGGAAAAGAATAAAGATTTTCAATAATATATGCATATTAAGTGGAATGCATCTTTTGAGTGGGAAAATATTGGGAAAGGGGACAGAATGACTTTCTGACTTATGGTGAAAAGGGACAATAGGCAAAAGAAAGTTGAGAATTCTATTGAACTTTTGTTTATTGAAGTATACCCAAGTTTATGTATTTAATAATTAATTATGAATTAAAAGAAATTACTGTAAATGTCTTCGAGTTTAAAAATCCACCGACATTTTCTATTGCTATTAAATTTGCAAAACTCTTCTATAAAAATAATGCATGTAAATGTATATGAACTAAAATGGAAACGAATAAAGATTTCCCATAAGATACGCATATTATGAGAAATGCACCTTTTGAGTTGGACCATCTTGGAAAGAGTGGGGGATGACATATGGTGAAAAGAGGTGAACTGGGCAAAAAAGGGTGAGAAGTGTATTGAACTTTTGTTTATTGAAGTATATCCGAGTTTAAATATTTAATAATAATTCAAACAAATTACTGTAAATGTCTTCAAGTTTAAAAATCAATCAGCATTTTCTATTGCTATTAAATTTTCAAAACTTTTCTATAAAAATAATCCATGTAAATGTATATATGGAAAGGAAGAAAGATTTTCAATAGTATATGCATATTATTAGGAATGTACCTTTTGAGTTGGACCATCTTGGAATGTGGGAGGGGGGTGACATATGGGGAAAAGAGTAAACCGGGTAAAAAAGCTCGATTAATACAGCATGACGTTATTGCTATATTAATATAAAAATCGTAAAACCTTCATTCCCAAAAAGCTTATTGCGCTCCCATATTTTACCTAAATAAAAAAATACAAAACTGTCTTTGTCATCTATCTATCTATCTATCTATCTATCTATCTATCTATCTATCTATCTATCTATCTACCTATAGTGTCTAGCATGAAACAGCCTGTCGCCTTTGAGTGTTGACTTCAATGTACACTTTTATATTTATATTTACATACGCTCTATCTCTGATACTGAGCACTTTATTCCGTAAATATAGCACACCATAAAACTATATTTATACATACATACATACACACACACACACACACACACACACACACACATATATATATATATATATATATATATATATATATATATATATTTCTAAAGAAGAGATGGATTAATTTCTGTTTATTAATCTGACATATTTTATTACTTAAACGCTAATTTTGGTGGATACTCGTATTTGTGTAGACGCTCTGTTTATTTATTAAACAGTATATTTGTTTATTTTCGTCTACCGGCCAGAATATTCGAGAAATCTTAGAGAAAAAGACTTTGCGATTTTTATATTACTCCCACACAATTTTCTCGCAATTCTAGCATTTCTAAAATCTTGGATATTGAACGATCTGTTTATTTGTTTGATTGTTTTTGTTTAGCGGCATATTAAGACCTCTATGGGTTATTTAATGCCGGAATCTAAACATTTTGTACATAATTTTATACTTTTAGAGTAAAGATGTTTTTTTTTTCTTTAGATTTATAGTTTGTATATGTTAAAATGTATTGCTGGAGACACTTCGAATATTCCTGTTAATGGAGGAGAGAAAAAAGTGAAATAAATAGTTACTGGATAAATTTTCAGAGTTCAGGAGTAGACGTTAGGAGTACAGAGCTGAATCAGACTTTAGAAAGAATCGGAGACCCAGTCGTAAACAGAAAACAATGGATAAACCTCTACTCCTGTTCAAAAGACGAGAGAGGAGTCTGATGACTATGATTTCTAGTAATATTTATGATTTCTAGAATTATTTAAGATTTCTAGTAATATTTATGATTTCTATCATGATTTCTAGTAATATTTATGATTTCTATCATGATTTCTAGTAATATTTATGATTTCTAGTAATATTTATGATTTCTAGTAATATGATTTCTGTTGTGATTTCTAGTAATACTTATGAATTTTATTATGATTTATAGAAATATTTATGATTTCTAGTAATATTTAACATTTACGACTGTGTAGTGAGCTCAATTCTCCCTGGGTGTTCCACAGTGTCCGCCTTTTCCCACAACTCAGCTACGTTTAGAAGGTCATGGTTCCGCATTTCGACGTGGTGTTGTGGTTAGCGAGCCGGTTTTAGTTAGAACAATTACGACTGCGTAGTGAGTTCGATCCCGTCTGATTGCTTTGTACTTTCGGTCTCGTGATGATTTTATAACAATTTTACGATAATTTTTTAAAATACTTTTTAATGTTGTATTGATTTTAATTTTGCTACAAAATGGTAATTATGTTCAATTTATTATAAAAATATATTGTTTATTTTGGTTTGGGAGTTCACTATTTGTCCATAGCTGGGACCCTAACTGGTGCTACCACTCCGGATCAGGGTGAACCTTGGAACAACAGCTATCAAGTGGTGGCTCCACGCTCCTCAAAACCTCCAATCTCCCGATCAAAGGCCTTGCTGGCGGATGTAATTTATCGTCATACTCAGGACGAATGAACTCTTTGAAAGAAGCTAGTTCCGACTTAGATGGTAAACAGGCCAATGACAATCTTCCCATTCTCGACTTCCTTCTATATTTTTGACTTGTGCCGTAGAAAAACTCAGCATAAAAGGATTGGCTGTATCGGGACACTCCGACATACAGTTTCATTTCATGTCATTTTATTTCTTCTACGAATAGAATTTACACCTTTTTTTTCTTTCTTCGAGTGGTAGTGGGTCTGGGACAGGTGGAAAGGTCGACTAGGCTGAGGCTTTTGAGTGTGATCGATCGAGTTGCACCCGGCCGGTTTTTCGGCTAATATGTCAAATCTTTCGACAGCAGCCGGATTTTTCTTTAAATGTGATCGCCGAGCGACAGATGGGATGACGTAGTCTTCATTGCCCGTCGACTACAAAGCAAAATCCGTTGTCATTTAATATAACGGGCGTGACGGTTAGCAGGTAGGTGATATCTGGCAGGGTGGGGACTTAACTCGTCAGGTGCAGTGTGTGTGTGTTTGTGTGTGCATATAGTTACGTGTGTGAACATTATTGTTTTTTCTTTTGCATGTTCAACTTTCCGATATCTACTTAAGTCGTTGTTTCCATCTGGTTTTTGGCAATGTTTATTACGTATAGAATCATTAAATTTGCCAAAGAGAACTGTAATAAACTGTTTAAATTTAGATTAAAACAATTTTTACTAATGTTCATCTGATACAAGGCCCAAGAGCATTATATTAGCATAGGAAAGGACAAGCGTGAGGAGTATAGAGCCGAAACAGGATTTAGAAGGAACCGGAAACACAATCCAAAACAGGAAATAAAGCATGTATCTACTTCTGTTCAAAATACCGGGGCGGGGGGTGCGAGCCGGACGATAACCAAACCTAAAATATTCCGAAAGAAAAAAAATGAAATGAAATAAATAGTTCAGTCAGTTATGTGTGATGCGTGATACACGCTTAAGCGATCATGTATCTTTCGATACATGACTGACGAGGCAGATTTTTTTTTGCCATTTCTTTCTGCGGTAGACCAGTTGCCATCTAAGGCTATAGAACCTGGTATGTCCTGCTATCTAGCCATAGCTTTAGAAGAAGAGGATTCATACTTTTCCCAAAGATATTAGCACGTAAGTGAATGTAATGGATTCGACTGGAATTTGAACTCGCCTCTCCGATTCCTCGACCCGAGTCGCCATCCATTACGCCACCATGTTGGAAATAATAGATGTAAAGAGTTGAAGTAGATTTTAGAAGGAATTGTAAACCCAATCCTAAACAGGAAACACGGGATAAACTTCTACACCCGTTCAAAATAAAAATGGGGAGGAGTGTGAACAGGACGACAGGCGACGAACCTCTCTATTCCTGTCAATGGAGGAGAGAAAAAAGTGAAATAAATAGTTACTGGATAAATTTTCAGAGTTCAGCAGTAGACGTTAGGAGTACAGAGCTGGATCAGACTTTAGAAAGAATCGGAGACCCAGTCGTAAACAGGAAACAATGGATAAACCTCTACTCCTGTTCAAAAGACGAGAGAGGAGTCTGATGACTATGATTTCTAGTAATATTTATGATTTCTAGAAATATTTAAGATTTCTAGTAATTTTATGATTTCTATTATGATTTCTAGTAATGTTTAAGATTTCTAGTAATATTTAAGATTTCTAGTAATATGATTTCTGTTGTGGTTTCTAGCAATACTTACGAATTCTATTATGATTTATAGAAATATTTATGATTTCTAATAATATTTAAGATTTCTAGTAATATTTATGATTTCTATTGTAATTTCTAGTAATATTTATGATTTCTAGTAATACTTTGTGCTATATCCTAATCTTATAATCCGAATCCTACAATGGTCGATATATCCAGAAGGTGACTTTATCGATATTATCAGCTTGAGTTTATGGTCCCACCGTGCGGCATCTGTGGAAATGCATTAAAACAATATCACCATGTGACCCTAGCAAGTGAAATAGGGTAGAACTGATTGAGCTAGCACGAAGTCTCAAGTCATCGTGACCGAGTGTTTTTAATCACCTTATCTGAATTGTTTATCACGTCAGATTATTCGCCACCCTCCACATGAGACACTGTAACTAATGCTGGTTCATCATAGTTGAAGCATAAGTTACAGCCTGACGCAGAGGGTCTTGGAGAAAAAACACCCACAAAAAGTAAATTAATACAGTTAATGATATAAAATGGCGAAATCCCTTCGCTAACTAAATTTTTAAAATGCATTAACCCACTAATCACTAGATGAATGTTATGATCGTTGTTTTTTAAAACTATAAACTATTTTAGGTCTTCCTTAAATATGCTAGTACTTTCGACGGATCCTCCGGTCATCATCAGGCATGAAAACTATTTTGTTTTTGGTAAAATTCAGGTAGCGTCCGAGACGAAAAAATATAATGCAGTTGGGAAGAAGCTTTCCGAATGGAAATTTCATTCTTATTATGGAATACAAAGAGAATTCACTCCATTGAACCTGGTTTGCCGGGTTTTAGCTCTCATATGTCTGAACTTGTGAAACTAAGAAAGGCAGCATTTCAGAACATTTGCCATAGTTTAGGGTCAGCAAAATTGTAGATTACACCATTACAGTAAAGTTGCCAGGACGTCACCTCTCACCCAACCCCAAAAAATAAACGTCTGCAAAGTTGCAAGAAGGTTCTGTGTTAGCTGGCTCATCGTCTCGTCGAATATATATATATATATATATATATATATATATATAGCTAGAGGCAACCGGAAGTCTAGACACACTGATGAGCTGTGAAACAGCGAAACAGTCTGTCTGTGGTTGACAAAAATATTGGCTCCTGAAAAATTAATTTCGGTTGAGCTCTCTGGTTTGAGGTGTGAATTTGTAAACAGTGACTATTTAAGCTAATATTGCACGACTCTTCGACAGAATTGAGTCACTGTCAGTCACTGTGTGTTTATCTAATTCTAAAAATAAACACGCTAAAATTCACCTACATCCCTGCCGTGCGCCGACGGCTTAGTGGGAGTAGTTCCGACTGACGCAAATTCAGTCGGGTTTCGATCCTAGCTAGAGGTAACCGGACGTCTAGCCACACTGATGAGCTGTGAAACATCGAAACAGTCTGTCTGTGGATGACAAATATATATATATATATATATATATATATTATCACTTGAGAAGACACCAGAAGTGTTGAAACAAAATGGCTATTTTTGTAGTGATTTTATAACATATTTATGTTATAATATTTAAATAAATAATTATGTAAATATATATATATATATATATATATTAATATCGATATTTATATTATATCTATTATTTATAATTATATATTATATTATATATATTATATATTTTATTTTATTTCATATTATATCTATATATATTATTTATATTATATTTATATCTATATTTATATCTATATTTATATTATATCTATCATTTATTATTATATATTATATATTATATGTTGTATATTATATTTTATTATATATTATTATATTTTATATTATATCTATTATTTGTTATTTATATTATAATTATATCTATATATTTATATCTATATTTATGTTTGTATCTATATTTATATTATATCTGTTATTTATTATTATATATTATTATATATTATATTATATTTTATTATATATTATGTTATATATTATATCTATTATTTATTATTTATATCATATTTATATATATATTTATATAGATATAACTATATTTATATTATATCTATTATTTATTATTATATATTATTATGTATTATATTATATATATTATATTATATATAATATTATTATATATTATATTATACCATTATTTATTATTATATTTATATTTATATCTATATATGTATATCTTTATATTTATATCTAATTACATCTTATATTTATATCTTAATTACGCTTCTCAAAGGTAATATTTTACCATAAACAGTACTGTCTTTCAATTTCCTCTTTGTTTCATAGGGTGCGATGGGTAAATTGTCGCCATCATTTTTTTATTTTTTAAATTTCGCGCATGCGCGTTTTTTTAATTTATTTTATCGACTGCACACTATTGTAGAGTCAGTTGGCCATCATCTGTGTGAAAAAGAGCACCATGACGCAATTCATTCCGCCAGAAATTTGGAAACGACCTGATGTACAGCTTTGCATTCGCGCTGGAAGTTCCAATATGTAAATTTCAATAGGGTGCGATGGGTAAATTGTCGCCATTATTTTTATTTTTTTTTTTTTCAATTTTGCGCATGGAAGTTCCAATACGAACATTTCAAATTATTTGGGTGTCATTCTGAAGACAGCACAGAGGATTCGAAAAGAGTTGGATAAGTCTAATGGTGATTACGAACGTGTTTGGAGTGATCACTAGAGACAGCGGCGTTATGCCTACGTTCATCGTTCCACAGCGCCTTAGACTCAACACACACATCCTAACTGCCTTGAGAATGCTTTCTACCCTGGGTCAAGTGGGTGGCTGCTGGAAGTTCTTATTTTTGACAACAGGACCCTGCATCATGCCACACAAGCAGGACAAACCTTGACATGACTGTCAGACGATTTCTGCGACCATATCACCCCTTACATCTGGCCATCTAACTCTCCAGACTGCAAACCCATGATTATTATGTGTAGGGTGCAGTTGAGCAAGAAACCAACAAAACTTCTTGTAACACCAAAGATGAACTGAAGGCAAGGATTATGGCGGCATTCACCAAATTAAACAAGGAAAGCGTCCAGAAGCGTTGCAGAAGTTTTAGACGACAATTTATCCATCCATTTATTTAATATTAATTTAAGTCGTTTTGATTTTATTTAACTTTAGTTTTTTTTTCATTTTCTTTTTCTTTTATTCTTATTTTACATTTATTTTTTTTTATCTATATTTTACATTTTTCAACACTTCCATCGGAACTTTCAGTGCTTTTTAACTCGGCATAATTTATCTTTATCCATGTGTGCCGAATCTCACCGTGGTCGATTTGCCAGGAATGAGACTTCCTGATGTTATCGGACTAGCTCGAGGTCGATCCCAGCGTGCGGCACCTTTGGAAAGTGTCTGAAAAACCATAGCACGAGTTGACCCAAGCCTTGTGAGTGATATTGGGTAGACGGAACTCTTGGGGTCCGTCGATAGCTGTGCTAGCACGAAGCCACAAGTCATCGTGACCGAAGCCTTGAGCGTGCTGGCCTTGTTCAAATTGGTGATCACGTTAGATAACACGCTCTCTCCCAGAAACTGTAACTAAGGTCTGCTCAGCATAGTTTCGGTAAAAACCACAGGTAGGCTCTGTGGGTGTTGAGCAAACGCAAATGTGCCTGATCGAGCGTCTGCAATAGGGATTGGCTAGCCGCCCTAGTAGACGGGTATTCTCGAATACTAGTGGCCAGCTATATATATATATATATATATATATATATATATATATATATATATATATATATATATATATATATATATATATATATAATAATTTGATTATATAGACAAAACCATTTTAATCACTACAAAGATGCAACTTGTTTTCAGTGCATTGGATATATATATATATATATATATATATATATATATATATATATATATATATATATATACGTACTTTTTATAGATAAAAATATTTAATTTTATATTTTATAATAAACAGTCTTAAAGATATTTACCGGCCTGAATATCAAGAAATTCTCATAGAAAATATTCAGGCCGGTAAATATCTTTAATACTGTTTATTATAAACAGAGTATTTACTTAAATATTTGTATCTATAAAAAGAACGTATAAACATAAAAAAATATCTTAAGATAATTGTCGGAATTTGTCCATTTCATATATATATATATATATATATATATATATATATATATATATATATATATATCTATGAAATTATTAGGAGGATTTGATAAAATATAATTATCAAATCCTCCTAATACTTTCATATATATATCATTGCTTGAACAGTCTTCTAATGCTCTAGAGTGAGCGGCTTGGTGATAGTAGTCGTGGCTCCAGGGGACACAGTCCTATGGTTAAAGAGAATCTCAGTTGAGTTCCACCACGGATTATGTGAGCGAGCGGCGCTATATTGAGTCTGATTTGCTACCTCTTCGTCACCGAATTTCTGAATTCTGTTGAGGTTTCAGACTCAATGAATTACTTATATATATATGTATATATATATATATATATATATATATATATATATATATATATATATATATATATATAGGCATATGTGTATGCGCATTGGTAAGTATGATCTGATTACATCTTTTTCCTAGTCTTCTTTTTTTTCTCGTCATAACCGCCAGTGATTTTACACCTGACCTTTCATCTGGTAGTGGCCATTGTGACTTATACTAAGTTAAAACTAAGTATGGTTATTGCTTTTTTTTTTTTTCGTTTTTTTTATAGTATGAAAACTCCGATCAACAACCCTCAACACAAGGTGTTAATCGTGGTGAGGAATTAATGAGGTTGCCAACGAGTCCCTACAGGTTTCGGAATCCCTGTTTGTAAAATGTGCCGGGCCACTTTAGTTGGACTTTTGGACCTGTGCCTCACTCGTGGGAACTTATATCAGAACTAAAAGTCAAGCTAAAAATTTCCGTATAGCTCTTCCAGTGGATAAACCAACGTGAGGTCGAAAAATCTGATATAGGAACAAACTCCTACACAATTAATGAATCTTCATGTGATCACTGCCGGGATAATGCCAATGAATGCCCTGCGATCTTTCCAACTTGACCCACAACCATTTCTTGAAGGAAAGTAAAGCTAAAATGGTCTCGTGAGAAGTAAAAACTTGTTATGCCTGAATATATGAACCAGAAATAATAAAAAAGTACTAACATCACAGAAAGCACAGATCATAATGACGAAACTGGGATACACACCAATCACTGTGAGAATAATGCTGAAAGTTTAGAAGAGTTGGAAAGGCATGATTTTAGTCGCTCCCAAGCCTTCAATAAAATGAGTTTAAAACGTTCCCCTACATGTTTCAGAACCCTGTCTATAAAAGACCGTTACCCAATGTGCCGGACAACTTTGGCTGGACTTTTGGACCCGTGCAACACTCGTCAAACCAAAGAGTCTACAATGGCCCTTCCGGTGGATAAACAGGGAGCCCGTCCCACAGGTTGGAATCTTCAGGTCCCTACAACCGGGATAATCTCAATAATGGCCCTGTGAATACTCCAACTAGATCCAAAACCATTCATTTAAAGAAGCAAAAAGTAACGTGGGTCTCGTGAGGAGTATAAACTCGTTATGACTGCATTCTATGAAGCGTTGCACAAACCTCAGAAAAGCATCACTTGACATTTGGCGATAAAGTTTGGACAAGAAATCAGAAAGTACATTGACGAAAATAACCTCGTCAATATAAGAAGGTACAATATGAGAAAATAAACGAATGACAGTTGCCGAAATTAAAGAAATAAAAGAACTTCAACTAGAATAGGTGAATCAACAGAACATGAAAGGGAACCAGAAATGGACATAAAAAATACTAACATCACAGAAAGCACAGATCATAATGAAGAAACTGAGATACACACCAATCACTGTGAAGATAATGCTGAAAGTTTAGAAGAGTTGGAAAAGCGTCATCTTAGTCTCTCCCAAGCCTGAAATAAAACGAATTATTCTGGATTAAGTAGACCCAATGAAGCAATATATCTATCGGCAATAGTAGCAACTAAAATGTTCTGTCCACAGATTTCTCAGCATCTTTCTGTAGATCCAAATATCTGTTGTCGCACTTCTCTTCATTTATGGGGAAATTGTCTAGCATTGACAAATAGAAGGTTTTTGTTTGGTTTGGTTTGGTTTATGGCATATCAACCTCAGTGGGTTATTTAAGATTTTTATTGCTGCTAACATCACACAACATCACACTAAATATCAAGATTTTTATTGCTGCTAATATTTTTCATCTGTCTATCTCAGAATATATTGGTTTGATTTGTTTTGTTTTACGGCATATCAACCTCAATGGGTTATTTAATGCCTACACAAATCAAATCAATATATTCTGAGATAGACAGATGAAAAATATTAGCTTGAGGACACATGGCACAGTGGGTCAGGACATCCGTGTATGAATTTCTGGGTATTATAAACCCAATGTCTTCAGCAACCAATTTTACCAGAGCTCATATTGCAACTTTGTTGTTATTATCGCTTTTCTCTGGCACTCCTTATTACTGGTCCCCATATTGTATTCATTTCTATGCTTGGTCGGTTCATGAGATTTTTGTGGCCTAGCATATGTGCTGATTCCTTAAGTTTATGAATTTTCCAATGGTGTTTCTTGTCTATGATATCAACCTGATCCCACAGAGGGCGGTAATCTCCCTTCTTTCTCCACATGTGACCAGCCACGCCTGATTTTTACACTGCCCCTCGTGTTACAGCTTTCTGGTGTTCTTGAAGCCTCACCTTAAAGGGGCGGCATGTCTCTCCTTTATATTTCTTTCCGCAGCTGCACTTTCAGGGGGGGAATTAACAGGAGATAACTGATAACTGACATTCATTATACATGGCACGTGGAACGAGAACAGTCTACCCCAGTGAGCGAAATAAAGGGTTCAGTTCGACAATCCAAGCACCCGAAGAAGGCCGGAGCGTACAACGACCGAAACGTTGTGATAAACATGGCGACAAAGATGAGGACAATAGTCCGAATAATGTAAATAATTGAACAACTTAGAAGTGAATTATCAATACTCGATGAACTGGCAAAAAGACCAAATGTAAGGACGAGAAAAAGCTGAAGAGTCAAAAGAAAATACAAAATTAGGAATGGAAGAGAAGTCCAATCAGCTAAAGAAAAAATGAAGGCAACAATACAACTGAGGCCTCGAAGAATCAGACGCTATGAAAAAAGATTCTACAGACAGAACAAGATCTTTCAAACCGATGCGAAGAATTTTTACAGAGAAATAGGCATGCAAAATTTGAAGTGCCCCCCCCCCCCCACGCACACACACACAAAAAGATGGAAGTGGTTATACAGCTCTGGGGAAAAATATGGGCTTGCCCTAAAGAACATAACAAAGAAACAGATTGGATTACGCAAGAGGTAGAAAGGATGTAAAATAAACCAGAACAAACATGGGCGGGAATCACAGAAGAGGATGTTGAATGAGCACTGAAAAAAAGCACACAACTGGAAATGTCCAGGAATAGATAAAATTCCTAACTTTTGGCTCTATTATCTAAATACAACAACAACAACAACAACAACAAATAGCCAAAGAACTTCAAGAAATGGTCATGGATCCTATTACGAAATGATTCTATTCCGCCATGGGTAACCAAAGAAATTACCTTCCTTCTAGCCAGAAATGGTGACACAAATGTCCAAAAAAAACTACAGACTCTCTACATGGTTACCCACAACCATTGTCGTCATCTATTCTGACAAAACAAACATATCCTTCTTAGAAAAAAATGTATTGCTACCTCTTAAACAAAAAGGGTGCAAACGTGGCTGCTACCGATGTAAAGACCAGTTACTTATTAATAGGATGATTTTGGTTTGGTTTGGTTTGTTTTACGGCATATCAACACCTCAATGGGTTATTTAATGGCGACCAAATTTTTATTATTGGTAATATTTTCTTTTAGCAAAAATCTATTTCTGATAATATTGTTTTTCCTCAAAAATGTATAACTGGTAATATTATTTAAAACAATGTATTGCGGATAATATCTTTTTGGTTTTCAAAAACGTATTGCTGGTAATATGTTTTTTCAAATATAAATTGCTGGTAATATGTTTCTTCAAATATAAATTGCTGGTAATATGTTTTTTCAAATATAAATTGCTGGTAATATGTTTCTTCAAATATAAATTGCTGGTAATATGTTTTTTTCAAATATAAATTGCTGGTAATATGTTTTTTCAAATATAAATTGCTGGTAATGTTTTTTCAAATATAAATTGCTGGTAATATGTTTCTTCAAATATAAATTGCTGGTAATATGTTTTTTTCAAATATAAATTGCTGGTAATATGTTTTTTCAAATATAAATTGCTGGTAATATGTTTTTTCAAATATAAATTGCTGGTAATATGTTTTTTTCAAATATAAATTGCTGGTAATATGTTTTTTTCAAATATAAATTGCTGGTAATATGTTTTTTCAAATATAAATTGCTGGTAATATGTTTTTCAAATATAAATTGCTGGTAATGTTTTTTCAAATATAAATTGCTGGTAATATGTTTTTTCAAATATAAATAGCTGGTAATATGTTTTTTCAAATATAAATTGCTGGTAATTTTTTTTTTCAAATATAAATTGCTGGTAATATGTTTCTTCAAATATAAATTGCTGGTAATATCTTTTTTCAAATATAAATTGCTGGTAATATGTTTTTTCAAATATAAATTGCTGGTAATATGTTTTTTCAAATATAAATTGCTGGTAATGTTTTTTCAAATATAAATTGCTGGTAATGTTTTTTCAAATATAAATTGCTGGTAATATGTTTCTTCAAATATAAATTGCTGGTAATATGTTTCTTCAAATATAAATTGCTGGTAATATGTTTTTTCAAATATAAATTGCTGGTAATATGTTTTTTCCTTCAAAAGTTTATCTCTGATAATAATTTATTAAAATGTATTTCTGGTATTAAAACCTATTTTTACACTTCCATAATGCATTTTACCTCAGTTTGGGGGTTAACTACTTGCACATAGCTGGGACCCTAACAGGTGCTACCACCCCGGGTCAGAGTGGAATTAGGAACACCAGCAATTAAGAGGTGGTTCCACGCCCCTTAAAACCTCCTGATCAGAGGCCTTGCTTTTGGACGTAGTTTATCGTCTTACCCAGGACGCGGATGTAGTTTATCGTCATACCCAGGACGTTATTAATAGGATGATCTTGGAAAATTGATTCATTACAAAGAATAATCTCAGTAGTGCCTGGATAGATTACCGTAAGGCATTAGATAAGTTACCCCATTATATACAATGTCATGTCTTCAAAATAAATGATGACTTTAGGAGACATCTTTAGTTTTTCCTATTTTCAATGTTCAGGATTAATTATTCCTTGTTAAAATGTAAAATGCGCCTCAGAGTTTTAGTTTTTTTTACAAATGCGTCGCGAAGTAAAGAAGTTTGAATAACACTGGCCTATGGTAACGTTCGTTGTGGATATAAGAAAACTGGGGTAGGCATCAATTTCACGTGGACGACGAAGGGCAAATTTTACAGCGATTTTTAAACGGTGTACTATGTACGTCCTATGTATGTCCTATGTACGGTCATATACGAAAAAGAATGGCCAATATCCTTGATCTCAAACGTTCTTGTTTTTTTATTATTTTCCTTCCTTTCACATTCGTTTTGTTTTTTCTTTCTTTTGTCTTTCCATCATCGTTCTTTATTTCTTTCTCTCTCGCTTTTTCATTCCATAATTCTGTTCCGTTTTCTTTGTTTCATTATCTTCTGTTAATCTCTTTTCTCGGTTCCTTCCATCTTTCTTTCTTTTTCTTCCAACTTTCCACCTTCCTTCTTTCTTTCCTTCATTTCTCGTTTATTTTCGTACTTTTGTTTTCTTTGTTTTACTCTGTTCCTTACATCTTTCTTTCTTTCTTTCTTTCTTTCTACTTCATTGACCTCTTGGCTTATTTCGTCTTTGTTTCTTTCTTCTTTACTTTCTTATTGCTATCACTCTACGTCAGTATATTCTTTCTTTCTTTCTTTCTTTCTTTCTTTATAGTTTTTCATTCCATACTTTTTTTCTTCCCTTGTCTCCTTTTTATTTATTTTCTCTGTTTCTTATATATTTCATTCTTTCTTTCTTTTTTCTTCTCCCTTTTTATTACAGGTGTTTTTCTTTCATTCGTGTATACTTGTCTCTTTTTCTCTTTCCTCTTTTCCTTCGATTTGTCTTCCTTTCTTCCTTCCTTTCTTTCTCACTTTTTATTCCAGCCTATTTCTTTCTTCCTTTTATACATATCACTTTTCTCTTTGCCCTATTCTTTCTTTCTTTCCTTCTTTCTTTGTTCTTACATATCCCCTCCTCTAACAAACAACACTAGGCAATCTTTTCCATAGAATGCACTCTTCTAGCTTCTTTTGTCACACTGTCCGTCTGGTTTGAAATTACTTAGGGCCCGTTATAATTTCCAATCCATCCGTCACGTGACTGCGCGATAAAAATTTATAGCTTTTCATTAATCGGTGAGCCAGCAGCTTCTGTTGTCTTCTCCAATTCGCACACAAACTTAATCTGTGATGGGCGGAGAAGTAACATCGATTTGCCACACCCAAATATAGAGATGTCGGCTGCATTTACACATACATAAAACTCACGCTAACAAAAAAACAACAACAAAAAAACAAAGTATCCGATTTGATATGTTTTTTATAGATTTAACTCTTAACCACATTTACATCTATCTATCTATCTATCTATCTATCTATCTATATATATATATATACATATATATATATATATATATATATATATATATATATATATATATATATATATATATATATATATATATATATACCTGTTCCTATCTGTCTCAGTCTGTTCATATCTATCTATCTATCTCTGTTCATATCTATCTCAGTCTGTTCATATCTATCTATCTATCTATCTATCTAACTATCTATCTCTGTTCATATCTATCTCAGAAAAAATGAACAATACTGCTTGTAGGCAAGCCGGATGTGAAACGTCACTTCCTTTTTTCCCTTTGTTTGAGAAGAAAAATATACATAAAAAAATATATATAAGTATCTGAGTGAAACAATAGTGGTTGTTGATAGCAGTTTGGTGATAAGCATTTTCGACCCTCACCCGTCGATGTGCAGTTGAAATGCACTGAAACCAAGTTGCATCTTTGTAGTCAGTAAAATGGCTTTGTCTATATGATAACATTATAATAAATAAATATATATATATATATATATATATATATATATATATATATATATATATATATATATATATATATATATATATATTTCAAACATGTAGTGTTGAATGTTAAAGACAACATAGTCTCACATATTTTCTTTTGAATTTTCTCATATTCTCTAATGAGACTTTTTATTTGAAAATAGTTCCGAAATATGTATTTTCCATACGATGACCTAGCGCTTTCGAACATCATTGTTCATCTTCAGGGTCAATATTTTAGTCAAAATTTTTTTTTTTTTTTTAAACAAACATTTGCCAATTATCTTGTAGCGTAATCATGTTGCTACTTTTTTACAAACTAAATTACAAGATAATTGGCAAATGTTTGTTTAAAAAAAAAAAAAAAAAAAAAAAATTTGACTAAAATATTGACCCTGAAGATGAACAATGATGTTCGAAAGCGCTAGGTCATCGTATGGAAAATACATATTTCGGAACTATTTTCAAATAAAAAGTCTCATTAGAGAATATGAGAAAATTCAAAAGAAAATATGTAAGACTATGTTGTCTTTAACATTCAACACTACATGTTTGAAAGAAAAGTTGCTGCCAAATTACACACATATATATATATATATATATATATATATATACACACACATATATATATATATATATATATATATATATATATATATATATATATATATATAAAGACATTTTTTATGTTTATACGTTCCTTTTATAAATATAAATATTTATGTCAATGCTCTGTTTATAATAAACAGTATTAACGACATTTACCGGCCTGAATGTTTGAGAAATTTTCATTGAAAATATGTATCCTCCGACAGGAATGGAACCTGTATCCTATACGGAACCGTCATAGAGCTATATATATATATATATATATATATATATATATATATTGATGTGGACCCGAAGTAGGGGCCACGAAAGAAAAACACGGAACACGGGTTAGAGGTAAGAAAGATATATTAAATAGAAAATTTACAAAGAATAGTGTAAGAATAAGCAGAGCTTACTATCCAGTGGTGTCCGATATTTTTATCGTACGCGGCTGGGCATTACTGGTGCTACGATATTTAACACCCCCCCCCACACACACACACACGGGTCGAATGTGGCACAAGGCCGGTTTAACGTGGCCAAAAATATCCGCATTTACAACCCGTATACACGAGTTTAGGGACTGTCTAACTCCCAGGACGAAACTTTGTCCTGCGGCAAAGCCTCGTCCAAGTTCCTCTCTGTCAAACAGAGAGTTCGACTGCAGAGCACCATTACTCGTGCTACTCCCATGATACTACCATTCACATAATAATATAGTACTGGGAGAGTCCATGATGTAGGAAAGTATCGGTCTCACAACATATATATATAAATAAAAAGAAAGAACAGTAAGATATATAATCCGGTGTTCTTATAGATATTTTCATTGTTAAACAATAGTGCACAATGTAAATTGACAGAGCATTAATATTATAAATTAACTGATTTAAAATATGTTTTTTTTCGCTACACAATAATAACCATGTTTCAAAAATGGAAGCTAAAGGCTTCGAATTTAATTTTGTCATTAGTTCCATTACTTCGTTAAGCAAATTTTAGACTCCAAAATTCGCTTGATGAGGAAATGGAACTAATGTCTTTAATAATTAAATTCGAAGCGTTTAGCTTCCATTTTTGAAACATGGTTATTACTGTGTAGCGAAAATAAAAACATATTTTAAATCATTTAATTTATAATACACACACACACACACACACACATATATATATATATATATATATATATATATATATATATATATATATATATATATATATATCATGAGGTAATTTATCTTTTGAAATTGTGTACTACAAATCTGGAGTCTTCTGTCGCAACTTTGATTGTATGAAGTCGAAATATTTAATCTCTTGTGATCTGATACTTAAATGCCTCGATTGTTCCTCTTGAGAGCGGATAAATCTCTCACCAGACTAACGCTGACTTATCTCCTCTGAATTATTACTACCGAAGGATTTACTTGTGTATACGCAGCCATTGCTTTCAACAGCGCACAATATCGTCTGCTGACCGTCATTCCGTTTTACTCAAACTCACACACCCACGCGCGTGCGAACACACACACACACACATAAATGGCAGTATGTCTACATTCAAGCATGTTTCATTGAATAATATACACACATATATGAATAAGGTATATTTAGGCAGCAGGTAATCATCCAAACAAGTTGATTAAAAAGAGCTGACAAGGGCTGTCTCCTAAATTTTATTATATTATATTTTCTTCAAAGTTGTGGATACACGGTCTGAAGTTTATATTTTATTATTTTGTTCAAGTATTTTCGACACTCTCAGCCATCATCAAGTACAAATGTGGTGCCTATGTAGTAGTTAGAGAAAGTTAGGAATTTAGATAAAGTCTTCCACAACACTTGCCAAAGACAAATATTTGCACACACACATATGTGTGTGTGAATGTGTGATGCAATACTTATCATGGCAGAGCTACATATCTCTCCAACTCATTTTAAATTTTGAAAATCATGGAACTGTGAAATCAGTAAAGTTGCTCTAAATAAATATTCTTAGACATCTTCAGTTTACCATATATATATATATAAAGAAATATATATATATGAAGAAATATAGAAATATATATAATTAAGTAATTCATTGACTCTGAAAGAAACCTCAACGGAATGCAGAAAGCAGTGGACGGCCGTTTCGTCCTATATTTGGGACTCATCAGCAGTGCGCATCCACTACCGAGAATTGAAACCCTGACATTTAGGTTGTCAAGCAAACACCATACCAACTGTTCCAACGGGCCTCGTTGACGAAGAGATAGCAAATCAGACTCAATATAGCGCCGCTCGCTCACATATTCCGTGGTGGAACTCAACTGAAGTTCTCTGTAACCATAGGACTGTGCCCCCCCCCTCCGGAGCCACGACTACTATCACCAAGCCGCTCAAACTGAAGCATTAGAAGCCGGATCAAGCAATGATATACATATGATACCACGGAGTATGTGAGTGAGCAGCGCGATATTGAATCTGATTTGCTATCTCTTCATCACCGAGGCCCGTTGGAACAGTTGGTATGGTGTTTGCTTGACAACCTAACTGTCAGGGTTTCAATTCTCGATAGTGGATGCGCCGTCCAGTGCTTTCTGCATTCTGTTGAGGTTTTCTTCAGACTCAATGAATTACTTAATTATAATTATCAAAACCTCCTTAAAATTCCTATGAAATATATATATATATATATATATATATATATATGGGTTGGACAAATAATTGAAACACTTGTTAAATTCAAAGAAAATTTATTTAATATGGAGTTGGTCCTCCTTTAGCCTCACATACAACTTTTATACGTCTAGGAATGGAATCATACAGCTTCTTGACTTCATCCAGAGGAATTTTCAGCCACTCTTCCATTAACACCTGCTCCATCTCTTTAAGACATGACGGTGGAGGATAGCGGATCCTAACTTGTCAATCCAAAATGCACCACAAATGTTCAATAATATTGATATCTGGAGATTGGAGAAGCCACTCCATGTGTTCTAGCTCACTTTCATGCTCTTCATACCAATTCTTAACCACTTGAAGGAAGAGCAGATAGGAGTGGTAAAGGAGAGGAAGTGGAGAAAGAGAAAGACAGTGGGCCGATCAAGGAAAGGGAGTTACAGAAGATTTGGAGCGAGAGCAGATAGGAATGAAAGGTGAAAGGATGTGGAGAAGAGAAGTGGATAGATCAAGGCAACTGGTGATGTCGATTGACGCTACACTTAAACCGTTGGAGATTGTATTTGTCAGGGAAACAGTAATAGGGAAGGGAGTTCCATAGGCGAGATGTGCGAGACATGAACTATTGGAGTGGAAGAGACGTCTACATCTAACAGTTTCAACGGTGTAGGGGTGGGAACGGGATGCCAGCCTCGTAGGACGCTTAAATTCACGCGGCCTAGGGACAAGCGAAAGCAGTTCCTCGGAGCAATTACCGTGAAAGTATTTGTAAAAAAGACAGAGCGAGGCAACATCGCGTCTGTGAGAGAGCGACTGCAGACGAGATGACAGATCAGGGCCAATCACATTGCATATCCGTCTCTGGATCTTATCAAGAACCCTGAGGAAAACAGCAGGGGCCCCAGACCATATATGGCAGCAATACTCCATGCAAGGGCGAATCGTCGATTTATAGACTTGGAGGATCGATTCCGGGGAGAAAATTTCCTGGCTCGGCACAGGGAACCAACTTTCCTTGCGGTGGATGATGCAACTGACTCGATGTATTTGTTCCATATCAGATCAGCGGAGAGCGTGAGACCGAGCAGCCGCAGAGAGGAGCTCTCGAGAAGTTGGTCTTCAGACATTCTAATGGGATGCAGGGATGGATCCTTGTGGTGGTTAATAGAGAGCAGTTTTGTTTTAGAGGCGTTAAAGTTAACCATCCATTTCTCGCCCCAGTTCACAACCGATTGGAGATCCTTTTCAATTTGAGCTACCAGGTTAACTTTGTCAGCATCACTAGATTTGTGTTTGAGGCAGGAGTAAATTGTGGTGTCGTCAGCGTAGATGCCAACTTGGGAGTCTATGGCGTCAGGAAGGTCGTTTATAAATGAGGAACAGAGTAGGGCCTAGGATGGAGCCTTGAGGAACACCTGCATTAGTGGGATAGGAGCTGGAGATGAATCCACTGAGAACGAACTTCAATTCCCGGTTTGACAGGAATGATTGTATTAGGTCAAACAATCGACCTTTGATACCATAATCCTGGAGCTTGCGAAGAAGGCCGGCATGCCAAACTCTATCAAACGCTTTGGAGATGTCAAGGGCCACGACACGAGCTTCATCGTTATTATGGATAGCTTGGTAGACAAATTCAGTGATGGCCGTAAGCACATGGGCAGTAGATCGGGCAATACGGAAACCATACTGCTTGTCTGAGAGCAGATCATGGGATATCAGATGATTAATCACTTCGGTGTTGATAATGGCCTCGAAGACTTTGCTGAAGAGGAGTAGGAGACTGATAGGACGATAATTGGAAGGGTCGGAGTGGTCACCAGAGTTCTTAAAGACAGGAACAATGGTTGAGGACTTCCAGCAGTCAAGAAAACAGGACTCCTTGAGGCAGCGGTTGTATAATTTAGAGAGGGCAGGCGCCAGTTCAGGTGCGCATTTCTTCAGGACAATGGCTGGTATCCCGTCACTACCAATAGCCTTGTGGTGATCTAAGTTAGAAATAATGCCCAATACCGACGACGGGGTTATGTGCAATCCGTTCAATAGGACCTCAGTTCACGGAGGGAAATCGGGCAAGGGTACCCCGGAAGAGTCAAGCGTTGAATTGGAAGAAAACCTCCGAGCAAAGCATTCAGCCTTGTCGGCAGAGGTAGTCAGGACTTCAAACTGATTGAACAGGGGAGGAATGGAGGGTTTGTTATTGTTCAGAACGCTCTTGCAGAGGCGCCAATAATCTTTGGAGCCAAATTTGCGGGATGCAATACGTTCCTTCATCCGAGCAGTAAATAGTGACTTGGCATCGTCGAGGATATGCTTACACTCGTTACGGGCAGAGGTAAATAGACGTCTATTGAAGTCGGACATATCACTACGAAAACGGTGGAAGAAGTGGTTCCTATGGGCAATGGCGGCTGAGCCAGCAGCTGTGAACCAAGAGGAGGAGCGCGGTTTGACCTTGAATTTCCTGGAGGGGATGAAAGCGTCGATTCCAGCTTTAACTCAGGAAGAGATCTCTGAAGCACAATCTTGAATGGGGAGCTTAAATACAGCATCCCAGGGGACATCGCGGAGGAAGTCACGAAACGAGTCCCAGTCAGCTCGTTGGTAGCAGAATGTGGTTCTGGTGGTAGGAGGCTCCTTGCAAGGGGTGGGGCTGAAGGAGATGCTAACAGACACTACAGCATGATCGGAGTTACCGATAGGACATAGCTGCGTGGCACTACATGACTCAGGGATGGAGGTAAAACACAGTTCGAGGAGTGAGGCCTTACAGTCACGGTTTTAAGCAAAACGCGTGGGGAAATCGATTATCTGGGTGAGGGATTCAGAGACTGAAAAGTTGAGAGTATAAATGCCTGCGAGGTCGGTAGTAGCGTTCTTAAGCCACTGGTTGTGATGGGCGTTAAAATCGCCAAACACAAATATGTGAGCGTACGGATGGGCAGAGAGGGCCCTATCTATGCTGTCAGAAATGACATCGAATATCCCACAGTCCTGAGAGGATGGAGAGCGGTAGAGGAAGAAAAGACAGCTTACAGCATTGAGAAGAGATAGCCGGAGACACAAGTACGAATGATCCGGCGATTCGAGAGAGCACTCTCTAGCCAGAGGGAGATGGTCCTTGACGTAGACACCCAGGCCATGCATGTGGGTTAGAGAGTCTTTTCTGAGGAGAGGAAGGTATCCAGGGATCGAGAGATCAGCGGAAGGGATAGAGGAGTCAAGATTGGTCTCACACAGGGCCAGTATATCCGGGCACTTAGCAATGAGGAAAGACTCAACGCTGCAGAAGTTGGTTCTAATGCCACGGATGTTGGAGAAGGAGATATTTAAAGGTTTGGGTGATTTTTGGAAGGCTGGTTTAGGTTTATATTTCTGGTTTTTGTAATTCATGTGGGTAATTGGTGTTGGAAAAAGAGAAGGCCTGAGTTAAAGAGAGGGGGTTTGGCACAGCCTGAATCATAATGTGGCCTCAGTGTTGCCCACCGGAGATGACTGCAGGGACACCTATCCATGCGCGACATGGCACTACAGACACCCCGATATTATGCAACTGTTGATCAGAGCGGCCGCTCAAGACGCTACGCAAGAGTTAGGGCTCCTAACTACCAGTCGGAAACAGCAACCAGGGAACTGTCAACCGTGTACCCTCAGAATGAACAGGCAATGCCACAGACTACACACATCACGGGAGAAACACAGCGGCACCAGTACAGGGGCCAGAGAGAGAGAGAGAGAGATCCGGGAACCCCTTCCTAAACACGAAACAAGGTTTGAGCCTCTAAACGTGTCCAATAGAGGGGAGAGGAGTGTAGACCGGCGGTAGGAAAGCCTTGGAGCATTATCGTATTAGAAGATGCAGTCACCATCAGAGATTAAAGTCTGGCCCATTGGATGAACATGATCTCCCAAAATGTTCAGGAAATCTTTGCTCTTGGTTCTACCATTTAGGACAACTATTGGACCAAGACATTGTCATGATATGGTGGCCCAAACTATCATTGATCCACCTCCATGCTTCACTGTTGAAAGAAGGCAGTCAGGGTTTTAAGCTTCTTTGGGCTGCCTCTACACATAAACTCGCCCTGAAGTTGGGAAAAGAGAAAAACTGGACATGTCTAAGAATATGACTTGCTTCCATTGGTCTGTAGACCAGAGACTGTGATCTCTTCAGCACTTCAACCACTTCTGAACGTTGCGAGTGAAGAGAAGAGGTTTCCTTACGTCAGTTCTTCCATGATATCCAGCCTTATGGAGCTCATGACGAACAGTTGTAGTAGAAACCGGACTATTCAGATGATTATTCAATTAAGCAGTCACTTTAGCCGCAGCAGTCCGATGATTTTTTGCCACATTGCGTTTAAATGCACGTCGGTCCCTGTCAGTAAGTTTGCAAGTCTGGCCCAAATTGCTACGGTTGCTAGAGGTTTTGCTCTGTTTCACGAATTGCGTTATATTTCTTTATATGGTAGGTCTTGAAAAACTAAACAGTTCAGCAACCTTAGTGATCGAGGCTCCTGCCATGCGAGCTCCAACAATTTGCCCTTTTTCGTACCCAGAGAAGTCAAGCATTTAGCTTAAATTTTACTAAATTCTAAAAATAAATAAGACAAAGACAGTAAATTAGATAAATAAATGTATTTCCAATAGATATAACCTGCAATTACGAAGTTTTAGTTAAAGTTCTTAATATAATAGGTCTTTGAAATATGGGAGTGGAATTTGCACCTGTTCCAAATATTTTGTCCAACCCCTGTATATATATATATATATATATATATATATATATATATATATATATATATATATATATATATATATATATATATCAAATATGTGGTACAGTTCAATTTATATTACAATGAATCCGTCATGCAAAAAGTAAATTAGTAAACTTAATCACATAAAATGGCGAAATTTTTAACGAATTTTTTTGAGGTTGTTTTCAGACAATTCAGGAGGCACCCATTTTCCAAGTTTAGGAACTTTTCCAAGTTGTTGAAGATCACGATGAACAGTTGTATGGTTTGAACTGAGAACCACTGCCAATTCCTCAACTGATAAAGCAGGATTTTCTTCAAGGGCTGCTTCAAGAAGCTTTTCATAAAACTCAACTGAACATCCGGTTCGATCTTCATCTTCAAGTGTGAAATCTCCACCTCTGAATTTTGCAAACCATCTTCTGCAAGTTCTTTCATTCACACATTCCTCTCCATAAACTGAGTGAATGTTTCTAGCCGCTTCGGCTGCTGAGTTTCCTTTCTTGAACTCATAAAGCATTATGTGCCTCAAATGATTCTTGGGTACTTCCATGTTAGCAGGGTTTTAATCAAACAAAATTTAATTTTATTGTTTTCTGAAATAAAATTTGATCAGTTTAAATGCATCTAAACATAAAAATAATGTTCAGCTCCATTAGACATTATAAAATACTCTTTAAATTTCGTTCATTTTAACAAAAAGTTAAAATTCGGACAGAACTTATGCGATGACCTCATATATATATGGAAAGAGAGCGAGGCAGAGAGAGACAGAGAATAGATATGGTCTGAAGATTGCGTTCAATTATGAAGATAAATACGTAAAAATTCAACTTTCTCTCATTTGAGAGCTGATAGCAAGGGGAAAATCTCCGACTGATGATAAATCAGTCGGGTTTCGATCCTGGCTTGAGGCAATCGGATGTGTACCCACACTGATATTCTGTGATACAGGGAAACAGTCTTTCTGTGGATGACAATATAAATATATACATTGTCATCCACACACACACACACACACACACATATATATATATATATATATATATATATATATATATATATATATATATATATATATATATATATATATATATATATATATATATATATATTGTTTATTCGGAGGCACGGTGGAGTAATGGATAATGGCTCGGATTGAGGAATCGGAGAGCCGAGTTCGAATTTCAGTCGAATCCATTACACCCTTGTGAAAGGTATGAATCTTCTACTTCTCCCTCCAACTAGCAGGACAGACTGGGTTGGTTGGCAACTGGTCTAGGAGAAGGACAACTCTGAATTCAAAACCTGAGGAGGGTCGTTTGGGGACCTTGAGGCACTCAGTGAACCAGGTCCCTGTATTCCCCTCTCCTAAAAGTGTGCGTATTCGTCGCGCAGCCACGACCACTTAAAAAACAATATCCTCAGCGATTGGCATTCTGTCGTATAGGACTCATGACGGAACCCGATACTCGGACACGACTGGGGAGCCGCCGCCGTGTGTGTGCATTAATTGCTGTGTAGAAAAACGACAAAACTACGCTACACTAATTTGTTTAATATGGAATCTTCCATTCACTATGAGAGAAAAGTCGGCTCTTTGGAAAGTGTGTCGCACGCATTACCGGACGACTTACAGTGTTCGCCATTATTGTATCATTAATCTATATGCTGAAACACTTTCTTTACTAATATTACGTTCCGCTGTTTTCCTTGGAAGCCAGAACTACGAACTTATCCGAAGATTATAACTGTAATTAACAGATTTATATTTAATCTGACATTTTTATTACTTCAAACATTATTCTTAGTGGCTATCCATGTTTGAAATAGACTGCGTTCTGACATGAATCGTTCTACGAACTCAGAAAAAAACGAAGAGAAAACGAAGAGAATACACAAATAGAACACACACAAACATTTTGAATTTATTTGTTTAAACACGATTTTAAATGGATACTCATATTCGAGTAAATGCTCTGATTCTTTTTCTGATTTTTAATTCTTTATTTATTTCCATCTATAGGGTTGAATATTTCAGAAATTGTTATGGGTCCTTACCTATAACTACAGAATGAACTCTTCCTAACACTATGTATACTACGCCTCTCAAGAGAGAGAAACGAATCGAGTCGAGCCGATAGTAGTTCACTCCAAACCAGACTGACAGTCATACTAACACCTTCCACATCTTGTATTATTATTCCGTGTAATATATCTTAGTTATTTCTACTCTTGTGTTCGTGTTGTTCTTCCTTGGTCATAACCTGGACCATAACAGAAATCCTGTCAGAAAAATATGCGACCTCCGACAGGATTCGAATCTGCGTTCCCTAGGGAAAACCGTCATTAGATCTGATGTGTGTTAGAGCAACTCGGCCACGTAGGACTTCCTGATCAAACAAAGACGTGTGTTCGACAGCACTATTCGGACTTTGTTTGATCAGGAAGTCCTACGTGGCCGAGTTGTCTAAAGCACGCCCGATCTAATGACAGATTTGGATCCTGCCGGATTTACCGATAAATATACCATATTTTATATATATATATATATATATATATATATATATATATATATATATATATATATATACAGAGTGTCCATAAATCTATAACTGAATTCCTTTACTACTCCTACAAAAACAAAATAAAAATTAAATCATCCTTGTCCACCATATTTAATGAAAAATGTTTAAAACAATTGTTCCTGACTATATATATATATATATATATATATATATATATATATATATATATATATATATATATATATGTATATATATATATATTGAACAATAAAAATTAAAATCTTCAGATACACTGGGTTGTAGATTAATATTCTTTCGTTTTTATTATTATTATTTGATTTAGATTCCTCGACCAGTTTCGGCCAACATGGCCATCATCAGGAGAAAAATATATTTCTGCTTGCTGGTAGCAGTGAACTACAGAAATGAATGTCTTGATTGAGAAAATGAACTTTTGTCTGTAGTTTTCATTTGTTTTTTTTATCTTTTTAACATGGATTTTTTAACATTCCTTGTGTTGGTCAAACAGTCTCTTTTAAGTTGTTATTTGAGATAAGAGCTGGATGGATCCATGCTGCTCTGAATTCCCTTGGTCACTCTGACATTTTATTGGTCCCTGGAGAGGGGATGTGTCTCTGTTAAGTGTGTGTGTGTGTGTGTGTGTGTGTGTGTGTGTGTTGTTTGGTTTATAGGGAGTGAGTGAGTATGATATGTGTAAGCGTGTATATTGCTGTGGGTGTGTGTT
>OZ038494.1:86920009-86947509 GCA_964036315.1 Acanthosepion esculentum | reverse complement strand
TTTATTTTATGCTGCTCATGTGAAGGATTACGGTTATTAAATCGTCCTAGATTCGTTCAGTTTTTTACATTTCTTTTAACTTAAATGAACTTGTTGTCCATACGTTAGTTTTTAGTGCGATTAGAGGAAGAAAATCTTTCAATATAGATGTTCATTTTTTTGTATATACCAGCGTAAGACGTCTCTGTTTATTTTGTCTTTTGATGTTGGTACTCACTTTTTCAGATGACGCGCGAATAAATATAGTCCAGTATTAGTAGATATCAAGAGAGAAGAAAGAAGTAAAGAGCCAATCAAAGAAAGGGGAGGTTGATATAGTAAAGATAAAAAGAGAAAAGGCGGAGACAGAGAGTGGAAAGGGGGAAAGACAAGACGAGATAGGCGAGATAACGCCGGTTTTGTGTTGGTAGTCATGGCTTATCACAGGAAAAAAATATACCGTGTAAATTAGTACGGGTTAATCGGTACAAATAACACTAACCTTATCAGCAGCGGGAGACATTTGGATGAAATCAGTGAATAGAGGTGTAAGCTGAAAGTCTGAATGCTTTCATTATTCTGTCAGTTTAAAGAAGTCTCTGTGAGTGTGTCTATCTGTCTGTTGACGCATGCGCATGGACAAAGAAATCTGGATGGTATCAGGACGTTATCACGTGACCAATTCTTGGTCTGAAACTGAATGAGTTACAACTGGCCATGTGCATGAGATGGACTGAAAAAAATGAATGTGTGAGGGAGGGTGGTGTCTTGTCATAGAGTGTATGAATGAGACGGAAACAGTTTGTGAATGAGTGTGCGAACGTGTGTCACTGTACAGATATTTACGAGGCTTAGCTAAGTCTGGCACAACGTCGAACGGAGAAAGTGGTGCGCCAACCATGCAAGGTGTGGGGAAGCCTTGTGATTTTTCAAAATCTATATTTATATTAAAAGAGAAAAGACAATCGCTACTGAAGCTAAATACATATTCATATATAAATTACCTCACTCACACACAGTCACACACATGCACGCGCGCACACACACACATATATGTGTGTGCAAACACACACACACATATATGCAAGCATACACACACATATATGAAAACACACATCTATACAAACTCTCACACATACATATATATGCAAAGACACGCACACACTCACACACATATATGCAAACACACGCACACATATATATGCAAATACACGCACACATATATAAGCAAACACGCACACACAGACTTATATATATATATATATATATATATATATATATATATATATATGCGTGTATTTCGGCAGCATGTTTTCATTCAGAGACGTTTCGATAAATAATTTAGACACGTTTTTCTATCGACTTATTTTCGACAAGATCCTTTCATATTCATGAATAAGCTTTTTGTGCGGTTGTTAAAAGACGTGAGGAAACACCGTGTTGGCCCATATTCCATTTATTCCGAGTACTTTCGACATAGCATAATGCCATCACCAGGGTATTGTTAAATATAGAGTAAGTATTTAGTGTTGAAGGATGTGAAGGAGAAAACATGTTGTGGTCATCTGAAGATTACCATTTTTATGTGGAGTCCCGAAAGCTATGTCATGACTGATTGACAGACACCGTTTAAGGGGAGGTAATTAGATATGCTGTAGAAAAGTTTTGTGCTTGATTAGTTGATAAATAAAGGAAACATTATGAACGACAAGCGCTAAAATTTAAAGACTATCTATTGTACATATTTTAAGATGTTTGTGGAGTATTCATGATTAATTTTATTGAGGGTTGGTTTCAATTTTTTTATATAAATAGCTTCGAGATTTTTTATTTTGTCTTTATTCTTTTCGTGGAAAAATATAGAGGTATTTTCCACGAGGATTTTTCTGAATTCCGGGTGTGGACAGGTATATTGTTGTAAGTGTTTAGAAAGATTTGGAATATTCTTCATGTGAAGACTTAGCCTACGTGAAAGCGTTGTTGTCGTGTGTCCAACATAGATATTATTTGTATCCTTGGAGATGCAATCTCCCAAAGGACATTTAAATTTATAAACGATGTTGGTTTTCTGCAGCATGCAAGTGGCCAGGGAAGAGCCATTACGAGTGATTTTATTAGATATAGTGGGTTTAGTGTATATATAATAAGTTTTATTTTTTACCAGGGTCTGTGATGAATGTATTAGTTTTTATTAATTTTTTAGCATATTTTCGTCTTGTTTATATTTAGCATGCCACTAGTTACTATATAAAAGGTTGATATGTTTGGGGTTAGTTAGAGGGGTATTATATTCTATATGCTTTGTATAGAGGTCTCTGAGGGAGCATCTTATTTGCTCGTCAACGATGTAGTTGGGGAAATTGTTATTGATAAGTGTTAGTTTTATATTTTTAAGTTCGCTGTAGAAAGTCTGTTTTGTGGATGAATTAGTTTCTTCTCGGTTTATTAGGTTTTTATAATTGCTATTTTATAGTAATTTGGACATTCGCTTTTATAGACAGGAACTTATGCTGGTAGATTTTTTAGACGGTGAACTTATTAATATTGGTACTAACCAGTGTATGAAGAAAGGGGATTTATTAAGTTTCGTTACTAGTATTAAGTTTATATGCAAACTTTAGAACGGAGTTGTCATAGAAGTGTTTTTGGAGTTTACATATTTCTTCCTTATTTCTAACTAATAGAAGGATATCATCTACGTATCTAAGGTAGATGCAGAATTTTTTTAAAACTGGCTAAAAATGTTATTTTCGAGATTGGACATATAGAGGTTACTAAAGGTTGGACTAAGAGTTGAACCCATGGAGATGCCATCGCGTTGTATATATATATATGTTGTTTTTATGATCGTAGAGTGGGACATCGTTCGTGCACGTTAGCAGTAGTTTTCGTAATATATTAGGCATAATTTTAAGTGGAGGTATACATGGATCATAGTATATGTTATTTATAATGATCTCAATATTTTCCCGAACAGGGACATTAGTAAATAGGTTTTCGACATCGAGTAAGGTTATGGTTTCATTTATAGGTTTTTCATTTTTTAGAATTTGGATTGCCTCGAGAGTCGATTTCATGCTGAATTTGCAAGGGTGATATGGTGTGATAAGCTGATAGATGGTTTTTGTTAATTAATATACAGGAGTGGGAATTTGTGATATAATGGGGCGGAGAGGATAGTTATGTTCGTGTGTTTTTAAAGTACCATATATGTAGCCGGACCTATAATCGCCGACGAATTGTAGAAGTTTTATACTGTCCTGTTCAGCATTGTTAGCAGTGAATTAGATTGTTGATTTATAATTTTATTTGGTTGGTGGGATTTTTTAAATTTTTTTTATTTTGCGTCTTCGTTGACTATCTTACTCAAGTTTGCATACCTAGTTACCTCCCTTTAAACGGTGTCTGTCAACTAGTCATGACACCGCGTTCGTGACTCCACAGGCAAAAATGGTAATCTTTGGATGACCACAACAATTTTTCTCTTTCAACACCATGAACACTAAATACTTACTCTATATTTAACAATACCCTGATGATGACATTATACTATGTCGAAAGTACTCGGAATAAATGCAATATGAGCCAACACGGTGTTTTCCTCTCGTCTTTTAACAACCGCACAAAAAAAGCTTATTCACGAATATGAAAGGATCTTATTGAAAAATAAGTAGACAGAATGTGTCTAAATTATTTAACGAAACCTGCCTGAATATATATATATATATATATATATATATATATATATATATATATATATATATATATATATATATATATATATATATATGGTCAACATAATACAGAAATTTAAAAGATTTGAAATTTTATAAATCATTCTAATTTAAGTAAAAATAATTCTTGTAAAAGTTATTATTCTTCGAAAAAATGTTTTTAAGACTATAGTGTCCTCATTCATAAAAGCAATTAATGATTTCCTAGTTAAATGTCTTTGTTTTATTTCATTTCTTATTTTACGATTCAGAACAGATTTTCCCTAAGACAGGTCCGGCTTTAAAAAAAAAAAAATTAAAAAAATTGGTGATTTAAATTTTCCAAAGAATTCTGCTTTTAACTAATATAAATATTATGAAATGAAAATTTAATTTATTGAAATTTCATAAACTGAAATCAGTGGTGGTGGTGAGGTAACAGATGTAAATAAAATTACAAAGATTTTCTAAAGATAAAGTTTATAAAATAATTTCATTCATTTGTGAATAAGTCCTAAATGTGTCATTAAAATACAACAATTATTTGATTTTTGCAAGAATTTCCAAATCAATGTATTTTTAACCGTAATCTAATTTTAGGAATGTTGATTTTAAATTTACTATCATGTTCTATCTTATTTTCTGATATTGTATTGCATGGCCATCCATACTTTCAAGATGAACAAAAAACATTAAAAATTATTTTTTTAAATTTGGTGTGTGATGATTTGTATTAACCTTTTCAATTTTTGCTTAGCAAATGTCGTTTTCACTTACTAGCTTAATAATCTAACGTAAAGGAAGTTCTGAAGAATTTTAAAAAGATTTTTTGAATCTTTATAAATTATTATATTAGGTTGGTGCAAAAATAACGTCGTTATTTACATAAGTAACATATGTGAGAAAACGACATTATTTTTGCACCAACCTAATAATAAAAAAAAAATGAAAACAATTTTTGTAAAAATAAAATTCAACGAAAAGATTGTTTTCTTCAGACTATAATATCGTTATTTGTAAAGTAATTAAAAGCTTATCTAATTAAACTCTTATATAATTAAAAGCTTATCTAATTAAAAATCTTATCTAATTAAAAATCTTATCTAATTAAAAGCTTATCTAATTAAAAATCGTATCTAATTAAAAGCTTATCTAATTAAAAGATTATCTAATTAAAAGATTATCTAATTAAATAATGTGAAACTTTCATTGCAGTTTTTATTTTATAATTCAAATCAGATTTTCGGGAACTGAGTAACTGTTTGAAAAAAATGAATGATTTACATTCCCCAAGTAGTCCTGCTTTTAACTAATAAAATAAATTTGGAGGATGGAATTTAATTTCTAGAAATTTTATGAAATTAAGTAAGAGACATTTAAAAAAACATTTACCAAGATTTTCTAAAAATAATAATTTATAAAATGAATTCATTTATTTGTGAATAAGTCCTGAGAGTTTCATTAAATTCCGATAATTATTTGATTTTTGAAAGAATTTCCAAATCGATGTGTTTTTCACCGGAAAAAGGCGCTAAGATTTCCTATACTAATCTTTGGTCACCGCAAAAAAACAAGATATTTAATCTCAATTTCGAACATTCTTAAAAGGATTAAAAAATATATAAATAGTCAAAAAATACTTTCGTCTTTGCACTTAATAATGACATAAAGATTTTGACGATAAAACTTTGGTTTTTATGAAGTCTGGGGCATTTTTTCATCATGGTATGCTCTTTCTTTAGCGAATTAGTGGAAGTAACGAGACAAATTCCTTTCACTCTCGTCGCATTAAAGATAACCTTTTCTATTAGGTACCTAAGCATTTGTTAAATAAATGCAATGATTGATACAACAGAGCAGGAAAATGTTTTTGAAAAATATTAAGCGAGATGAACCAAATAAAAATGTAACAATGTCGGACACGGTGGCGATCATATTTCACCGCAAGGTGTAATGCATATCGGCTAGGAATAAGAAAACAGAGTGCCGAGTTCGAATTCCAGACGGTTCACTACATTCACTTGCAAGCAAATACCTTTGCGAAAGATATGAATCCATCTCTTCCCTCCTTGGGTTGAATAGTTAGAACAGACTAGCTTTTTATCCACAAAGCCGCTATTAACAAGGAACCACTGTGGGCTGATTTATTATATAGTAGTAATAATCAACGAGGTAATCTCGCTAGCTATTATCCATTATCTAATAATCTTAGTTTACTTGCATTATTTCCATTATTCGTACTGTTATAATCATTGAATGAATGCTTATTTAAAGTTTTTCTACAGTAGCTATGTCTATAAAAATAACTGAAGAATATAAAGTGAGCGCCATATTCACAACATTTCCGTCATTGTACGCTCCGGCTTTCTTCAGGTGGTTAGAATTTCGAACCGAACACTTTATTTCGTCCATCGGGTTAGATTGTTCTAGTTCCACGTGTCATGTCTCTTCTAGATGTCTCAGTTATTTCCTTTTAACTCAACTCTCCAAGTTTTGTATTCACCTGAAGAAGGCCGGGCGTACAACGACCGAACCATTGTGAATATGGCAATGAAGATGTGGATCATAGTCCGAATAATGTAAATAATTAAAATAATCATAATACCTCATTTCAAAGATATAGACCGAGAAATATGACATAAAGGCCGGAGCGTACAACGGCCGAAACATTGTGAATATGGCAATGAAAATGTGAATAACAGTCCGAATAATGTAAATAATTAAAATAATCATAATACCTCATTTCAAAGATATAGACCGAGAAATATGACATAAAGGCCGGAGCGTACAACGGCCGAAACGTTGTGAATATAGCAATGAAGATGAGGATAACAGTCCGAATAATGTAAATAATGCAAGTAATCATAATACCTCATCTCTGAGATATAGACAGAGGAATAGACAGAGAAATATGACATAAAGGCCGGAGCGTACAACGGCCAAACGTTACTAATATGACAATGAAGATGAGGATAACAGTCCGAATAATGTAAATAATGCAAGTATTCATAATACCTTAAATCAGAGATGGACAGAATTCTTAGTTTAACTGACACTGAGGATCGAACTCACTATTTAGCAGTAATTGCCAACTAGACTAGCTCGTTAGCCATTACCCCCCATTCTAAGGCACCCAAATGCGCCTCTCGTTATAGAGCCTGTAGTCAGACCGATGGCCTGCGCGGCGCTGTTCAATGTTTGAGCGATACCCCCCACTTCGCGTACATGTTTTATGATACAGCGTATTATCATCTTGTGAAATGAAGCGATGTGTTGAACCGAAACAAAATCCCGCAAATCGCTTATTGCCGAGTGTTGAATCTCGTCTCATGGTCGTTTATCGCTGACAGTTGACTTTTAAACGACTCTTGTTTCGCCGTAACCACGGAGATTTCGTTCTACAAGAACTGCCTGTCGTCAGCCAATGTGTGTTTTATGACATGTTTTATTGAATAGCAGCTTCGCCGAGTAGACTTGAGTTTAGAAATAGAATTATTTTACGACCAATTGATTGCTTCAAAGGGAGGACGTTGGCACCGTCGTTAAGTAAGTAAAATATCCCTAACAGAACTGCCAGCGTGTCATGATATTTGTTCCCTCACAAGAATTTGTGTTTTTCAATTTACCGCTCGACGTTCCATATTTGAAAACCCGTTTCTTTTAATTTTGCAAAAAGTTGGATTGACCTAAGACCGGAAGTAAGGCATTGAAAGCTGAAACTGCTATATGATATCAGACCTATATGGCATTGAATACTGGGTAATTTGCTCACTCATGAAGAGAAGTCTTGAGGTAAGAGAGTTGTGATTCTACAGAAGTATGCTGAGAATACCATGGGCGGAACATGTAACAAGGAAGTTCTAAGGAAAATTGGAGCAAAAAGACATCCTCAAAAGGGAAATACCTCCACAGCACAGTTGAGAAATACGACTACATCTTCTTAGGTACCTCCAACGATTCGCTAAAAAAAAGAGCATGCATAATAAAAAATGCCACAAACTTAATAAAAACAAAGTTTTATAGTAAAAAAAACTTCATGTTTTTATTAAGTGGTAACATCAATGGAATTTTATTATTATTAAATTACATCTTTTAATCTTTTTTCGAACTTTGGTTAAAATTGTTTTTAAATTCTTTTCGTCGGCGGGAGACCAAAAAGAGGGAATTTTAGGGTCATTTTGCGACGAAAAACATTGATTTGGAAAATCTTGCAAAAATTAAATAATCGTCAGATTTTTATGAAAATTTCAGGAATTATGTACAAAAGAATTACATTATTTTTTAGAAAATCTTGATAAAATATTTTTTGACATCTGTTACCCCGACTTATTTATTTATGAAATTTCGAGAAATTCATTCATTATTTTCATACTGACGATCTGCCTAATTGAAACCTTGGTAGGTTTGTCTGGCTCATTAGGTTTGACTAGGTTTGCTCTACGTTTGTATCGAGCTCTTTAGTTAGTTGTTTACTCGTATCGGGGTTTTTTCTTTGGGCCTTGAACCTGTATCTGTGCGATTATTTTCGACAGACTGTCATGTTCCTGGCTCTTTCTTTTTTAAAACCTTTTTTTCCCTTCGAGATTGATTTGGCTATTGTTAAATCAAGGATTCGAAGGTTTTTCGAAACGAGTATAGTTAGCTCTCTCTCTCTCTCTCTCTCTCTCTATATATATATATATATATATATATATATATATATATATATATATATAATTGAATAATTCATAAAGATTTTAAATCTTTTAAAATTCAGTTTCAATGAGATAGCTCTCAGAAAATGTTGTTAAGTAAAACTCTATTTACTAATCATATATTGTAAATCTTATTACTATGTGATGACACTGAATATTTTTAAAAGAACTTAGATTTGTTTTTGCATGTGGGATATAGGTGCAGAATTTCTAAGTATGGATGTTCAAACCTTCAAAATTGTCATGAAAAGTCACGTGTTTTTAAGTGTTGTTACGGAAAAAATCCTCATAAACTTTATCGTCTGCTCCACCACACTTAACTATGAACACGTTCGATGGTCATTCGACTGTCAATAAATCGATTAACACGTCAGAAAAACAAGACCACGTGGATAAGAAATCATTGTATACAACATTTTATGCTATAAGTATTATGTGTTTCAAATCAAATTAATTTAAGTTTAAATTTGCTAATTCTCCACACATAACATTTCAGAAATATAGCTTTTATTTTTGGAAGATTCTTAAAACCGAGAATTAACTTTTGGCTACAAATGTGTCAAAATGGCTGCTTTTATCGATTTTACTGAAATAATTGATTCCGACCAATATAATTTCTGTTTGAAATACATCACAGAAAAGCTTACTGGAAATAGTAAATTTTAATTCATTTAGCTTTCAATTAAAGCTAAAATCAAAGCTTCAAGAAAGCTTTTTCATTAAAAAAATCATTTTAAAGCTTGAGTATGCTGGTGTATATATATATATATATATATATATATATATATATATATATATATATATATAGAGAGAGAGAGAGAGAGAGAGAGAGAGAGAGAGATTTGAAGGTATAAAATTTTATCACAGCAATAAACGTATGAAGCTTGATATTACTAGACATATTAAAAACGGGCGAAGCAACCGGTTTCGCTCCCGCTCTTCAGGCTTCCAAGAATTCCAGGAATTCTGTACTGAACCCTTTATTTAAACACAAAAGAAATAATATTTGTTTGAAATCAGATTAATTATACTCTAAATCAGCTAATATTTCTCAAATAATGTTTCGCAAAAGTACATTTTTGAGGGGGAAGATTTTTTTTTATAAAGAGATTTACACAGCGATGAATGAAGGCTAAAAATGTCGCTGAAATCATTTTTTTTGTCACAAAAATATTTACTTCTCGTTAATTTAAATCAATTTTGAAATAGAGGAAAGTATTTTGCTTATTAGAAATATTAAATTTAATCTATTAGCTTGAAATTAAAACTAAAATAAGAACTTCAAGGAAGATTAAATCCATTTTAAACCTTAGGCCTAACGAATCTGTGAAGGTACATACATTTATCTCCATAAGAATTACCGTAATTCCCTATGTAAAATACGCCTTCATCTATAATACGCACACCTAAAATTGTGCTGAGTGTGGGAAAATGCTTCTACTCATGCATAATACGCACCCCTTGTTTGGTAATCAAACCATATAAAGTGTACCTCTCCACTTTCATTATGGCCTACTCTTATTTTTAAAAATGGTGTTCAACATAGAATGAAATATTGTAAAAATATAAATTTACCCATCGCGCACTCTGTGTGTGTATATATATATATATATATATATATATATATATATATATATATATATATATATATGTCTATTATGCTTGATCATGAGCCGTTCTAAAGTCCGTATGTTTACTTTAATTTCGGGTGAAAAAAAAGAAAAAATGGTCCAAACTTTTGATATTTTCTATTACGTTGGTCCGTCATCTAAGCTTTCGGCTCACATGAGCCATCTTCAGAGAGGTTATATGGAAACTTTAACAAAGATATTCACCATCGAAGATAATATTTTGTTATGTTGACATACAAGATTGCTATGCGACGATAACGGTGACGGAATAGCAGACGCAGGTCGGAAGTTGAAGATGCGGTTCTATGACGTCATACCACGTGTGATGCCGGAATATTAACAACAAAAGCATATGTCTAGATGCAATGTAATGTGTTGTGACTAGTTTGAAATGTAATTTTGTTGAGTTGCTTTGTTGTATATATATATATATATATATATATATATATATATATATAGAGAGAGAGAGAGAGAGAGAGAGAGAGAGAAAGAAAGAGAGAGAAATGAACAGAATAGATAGATGGATAGATAGATAGATATGAACAGGCTGAGATAGATGTCCACTTTATATTCACAAACGTTCTATCCTTGATATTGAGCACTTTAAATAAAAGATTACACACACACTCACATATATATATATATATATATATATATATATCATCAGTTGAAGAAAGAAAAGGTGATGTAAGACAAAAGGGAAGGAAAGCTAAATAAATGATACAGAATCAAAAGAAGAAAAGAAAAACTGGATTAAAAAATAAACTTGGTGAGAAATACATAAATAAATAAATAAATAAATAAAGAAAGAAAGAAAGAAAGAAAGAAAGAAAGATAGAAAGAAAGAAAGAAGCAAAATAAGAAAAAATGGTAAGAAAGAGAGCAAACGCAGAAAATAGAAAGAAACGCATGACAAAACCAAGAGACTGGAGAAAAATGGGTAAAAATGAGAAAGAGAAAAGAAAGAAAGAACGAAAGAAAGAAACAAGAATATCATACCAATGTCGAATAAAAAAAAGGAAAACCTGGCTAGAAGAGAAGAGAAGAAAGAAAGAAAGAAAGAAAGAAAGAAAGAAATACCAATCTCGAAGAAAAAAAAAGGAAATATGGTTAGAACACCAACAAAAAAAAGAAAGTAAAACTGGTAAGTTGTGGCAGAGAGATCGGGATGTGAAAATTGATAAGATATAATCAGGGTGTGACTCTTGGATGTGGGTTGGTGGCAATAATGCGAGGTTAAGTGTTCTTTATTAGTTGACACTGGGCAGGTACAATTCTATAAACGTTGCCTGTCAAGCACAATTACACTTTACACCAAACCTTTCAACTGTTCCCTTATCTCATCCCCCGACACAACCAGTTCCAAGACTCTCTTCACCTCAGTGAGACAACTCTCGCCAGAATAGGCTTTACGAGACTTACACCAGAACTTTATTACAGTCTCTACTTCTGTAGGGACAGAGTTTTTTTTCGTCAAGATTCCTCTGTATTCCTGAAATTCATTCGGAATTTCATCTTTCTGAATCATTTTTTTTTCTGTTTTTTTTGTTATGTTTTTCTTGTTGAAATCCTTTTGTCTGAAGTTATTTCCTTCTTCGGGAATTTCCATTTTGAAGTTGTTTCTCGCTTATTCATTTGTTTTTTATGCTTTTTCAAAGTACTTTCATGCTGAAAATCTTTTTGCTTTCTGAAATTATTTTCTCTTTTTGAAGCTTTACGCCCTGTCTGCTAGGGCTGTAGAATACGCCGACTGCACCTCTGCAGAAGGGTAAGACCCCCCACTAGTGGGTCGTGCCAGGTATGACGTTAAACTACATCCTCGTAAGACAATAAACTACGTCCAACATCAAGGCCTCTGATAAGGAGGTTTTAAGGAGTGTGGAACCACCTCTTAATTGCTGGTGTTCCCAAGTCCACCCTGACCCGGGGTGGTAGCATCTGTTATGATTCCAGCAATGGGCAAATAGTTAACCCCGAAACTGGGGTAAAAAGCATAAAAGTGTAAAAATAGGTTTAATACCAGAAATACTTCGAAAATAATTATTACTAGAAATAAATTTTTGAAAAAACAACAAAAAAATATTACCGGCAATACGTTTTTGAAAAAAAAGAAACCCAGCAACACATGTGATTGTACTAAAAATATAACTAATTGAAAAATGGTTCAAATATATATATGTATACATACACGCCTTTTTTTTTTACCAAACTATCGCTATGAATCTATTTCAAAAATTTTGTTGGCATTAAATGACCCACTGAGGTTTTGATATGCCATAAAACTAAACAACCAACCAACCGACTTTTTGAAGTTCTTTCCTTCCGAAGTTATATTTTCCTAAAGTTCTCGCTTCATGAAATTCTTTAGTATCTGTCTATATTTCTGAGATAAGGTATTATGTACACTATTTACATTAATCGGACTATTGTCCTCATCTTAGTTTCCACATTTATCACAACATTTCAGGCGCTGTACGCTCCGACCTTCTTCAGGTGGTTGGAATGTCGAACTGAAACCTTTATTTCTTTCGCTGTAGTAGACTGTTCTAGTTCCACGTGCCATGTCTAAGACGAGGGAAAATGGAAAAATCAGGCGTGGCTGACCACATATGGAGAGAAAAGGAAGGTCACCGCCCTATTTGCGAGTACGTTCAGATCATAGACAAAGAACATCATTGGAAAATTCGTAAACTTAATGAATTAGCATATGCTAAGCGACAAAAATCACTTGAGCCGACCAAGCATAGAAATGAATACATTATGGGAACCAGTAATAAGGAGTGCCAGAGAAAAGCGATAATAACAAAGAAAATTGCAATATGAGCTCTAGTAAAAACATAGGTGATAACAGATAAAAAATTGCAATATGACCTCTGGCAAAAACATGATATAATAAGAGCAAAAATTGCAATATAAGATCTGGTAAAAACATGAATGATAACAGCAAAAAATTGCAATATGTGCTCAGGTAAAAACATCAATTGATAACAGCAAAAAATTGTAATATGCGCTCTAGTAAAAACATGATGTGATAACAGCAAAAATTGCAATCTGAGCTCTGTTAAAAACATGATTTGATAACAGCAAAAAATTGCAATATGAGCTCTGGTAAAAATATGTGTTGATAACAGCAAAAATTGCAATATGAGCTCTGGTAAAAATATTTTTTATAACAGCAAAAAAATTGCAATATGAGTTCTGGTAAAAATGTTTGCTAAAGACATTACTTTTATAAGTCTCAGAAATTCAAAGACAGATTTCCTCAAGGGCATATGGCACAGTGAATAAAGGCGTTAGTTAGATCCAGTCACAGGACCCAAAGTGTAGTGAGTTCAATACCTGGTTAAGGCTTTGGAGAACTAGGAGAGGGGAGTTAACAGGAGATAACTGATAATTGACATCCATTAGACATGGAACTAGAACAGTCTACTCCAGCGAGCGAAATAAAAGGTTCAGTTCGACATTCCAACCACCTGAAGAAGGCCAAAGCGTACAACGGCCGAAACGTTGTGATAAATGTGCCAACAAAGATGAGGACAATTGTCCGAATAATGTAAATAGTATGAAATTCTTATTGTTCTTTCCAAAATTGTTCTTTTTTACTTAGGTTCATTTTTTTGCTTCTTGAAGTTCTTTTACGGTGTTCTTTCCTTCTAAGGTTATTTTATCCTGAAGTCCCTTCTTCTTGAAGATCCTTTTGAAGTTCTTTTTAACTGGAGATATTTCTTTCTTTTTTTATATTGTTTTGAAGTTCTTTCGACATTCTTCCATTTTACTGTTCTTTTATTACTTAACTTCTACTTTTCTGCTTGCCTTCTTCAGTGAGCGAATGAAAAAGGATTCTATTACTTTCTTATCTTTAACCAAGATGATTGTGATTAAAACTGTTGGAATGAATTATCAAAATCACACCTCTGATTAAAATATTCTCATACTTCATACCTTCTGATATATATATATATATATATATATATATATATATATACTAGTCATCCACAGACAGACTGTTTCGCTGTTTCACAGTTCAACAGTGTGGCAAGACGTCCGGTTGCGTCTAGCTAGGATCGAAACCCGACTGAATTTGCGTCAGTCGAAATTTCTCCCACTAAGCCATCAGCGTACGGTACGGGATGAAGGTGAATTTTAGCGTGCTTATTTTTAGATTCAGATAAACACACAGTGACTGACAGTGACTCAATTCTGTCGATATATATATATATATATTATATATATGAAGAAATATACTCTTAAAGTGTGGTATATTTATGGGATAAAGTGCTCAATATCAGAGATAGAGCGTGTGTAAATATAAAAGTGAACATAGAAGTCAACACTTTAGAGAACTCGTGACCTGACGATTGCGTTTAGCATGAAACAGACTGTCGCCTCTAAGTGTTGACTTCTATGATCACTTTTATATTTATATTATATATATATATATATATATATATATATATACATATTACAACGAATCATTCATACAAAAAGTAAATTAATAAAGTTAATGATATAAAATGGCGAAATCCCTCCGCTAACAAAACTTTAAAGGTGCATTAACCTACAAATCACTCGATGAATGTCATGATCTTTGTTTTTAAAACAATACATTTTTTATGTAAAAAATGTTTCTATGTTAAAAGACAGAGCAAAATTATTATTAATTAAAGAATATCAAACACTGAAAATCCCATAGGTAATAATTTTTATTTCACCAGAGCTTTAAAAAAAAGCTCTCAATCTTAAAAAACATACAAAGAAAAAAAATGTTGTATCTATTACAATATTGTATTACAGTAAAAAATATATTGTATTAATAATGATAAAAATGTATAGTATTACAATATAAATAAAAAAATGTATTGTATTACAATAAACATAAAAATATATTGTATTAAATATAAACAATCATGCCGAAAAATAGACGCCCTCTCCCCTAAGCCATAGTAGGTTCGACTATCACACGGTTTACAATCCTTCCTAGTCTTTTGAACAGGAGTAGAGGTCCATCCCATGTTTCCAGTTTAAAACTGGATTTCCGGTCCTTTCTCCTAAAATCTTCTCATTCTTTTTCACTGCCGGTAACCCCTAGCGTCTTAGTGGCATTATCTCCTTGCTTGCTGTGGAATTAAATGAAGTAACTTATTTATATTTGTACTTGAGATACTTTCGAGTACTGTATTTGGAGAACATTTATTAAAAATAGTTTCGAGCGAATAAAGTTGTGTAGGTTTTAACGAGAAGCATCCATCTTTGAACTTGACGCTACATAATCACAAACAAAGCACTGTACCAAATAATAGAAGCCTCATCACTTGAGTACTATGAACTACAGCAACAGCTAAAATGTATAGCACTTTTAACCCGAAGAGAAAATAATTACATAATCTTGATGACGACGTTCCACACTTCTTCAAACAAAAGGCTTCTTTTTATTTGCCATGTTCTTTCAGGACGTAGGCGATCGTGGCTCTCCACCTCTCTCTATCCATTGCAACTCTCAAAATGTTCCTTCCCTCTGCTATCGCCCTCGGACCACATTCTGTCATCTACCTGCTCAAGCCCGCCAGGAATGTCACGCGCTGTCATCCCTTGTCTCTCTTTCCCTCTGTTCAACCCGTGAGAAATCCTCCTGTCTCGCGATACTTTGCCCGGCTTTTGGAATGAGTCCTTTGTCATCCAAATACGTCTACGGACCTCTGTGTCGCACTTACCGTCCTCTGTCAAAAAGCTTCCCTGTTCAGCGATTGTACAAAAATAGAAAGGGGCGTAAAGCAAGGATACGTCTTCTCACCGGACCTGTTTATCCTATACAGCGAGGCAATTCTGAGACAATTGGAAATCCTACCGGGATTTAGCCTTTGGCTGCCACAATCTCAACAACATAAGATACGCAGACGACACAGGACTGATAGCAGACACGGAAGTGAAATTACAAAATCTCCTACAGAAGGTAGCGACGGATAGTGAGAAGAAAAGACTAAGCAAAAACTATAAGAAAATAGAGTGCACGGTCGTCAGCAAGCGTATGAGCCCGAAATGCGATTTGCAGGCCGAGAACACTAGAATCAAGCAGACGCGGAAGTTTAAATATCTAGGAATCGTCTTGACAAAGTAATGCTCACCAACACATTCATTGAGGACGAAAGAGCACGCGGGACAAAATGTCGACCAGCCGAATTCGTATTCAAACAGTTCGTTGCATTAAATTTCGCATAAAAAACCATTGGGAAAGGTGCGAATTCATCTCTTCTCCCTCTAGCTATGGGTAAAATAACAGCGTGCAACAAATCTCTGAATTCAAAACCTGGCTTAGTACATATAATGTAGCATGGCGTTCTTTACTTAAGACCAAATCATAGAGCAAATCATGCCCAGAACTGTAGGCCTACGGCTAATCTCGTTGAATCAATCGAAGCAAAGATTTTGGTTTTAGTGTAGGTTTTAGTGATAGTTCGCTACTCTGGCTGGCTTAAAAACCTTTTGCTTTTTATATTTGTAATACCTTTCTACTATGTAACTGTTATATTCCGTGATAATATGCGTATATACTTGTAAAACAAGGTGGATTAAATAAGTAAAGGTTTATTGTAAAAGACCAGTACAATAAGAATAAAGGTAACAGTTATGCACAAGGACATCGCAAGTCAATCTATTAGTGCGTGCTACTATTGGAAGGTCGCTAGTTATCGCGTAATCTGAGTCGTACTCAACAGATCCCAGCTAGTAATATTTACTATACCCCACCACCAACACCAGCACGAGGGTAGATGTGCCACAAGGCCGAGTTTAACGTGGGTCATGCGAGCCCGTAGACTCGGCCAAAAACTCCCCGTAGAACCCAAATAAACGAGTTCGGGTCTGTCTACCTCCCCGGACGAGACTCTGTCCTTCGGCGTAGCCTCGTCCGGGTTCCTTTCTGCTCGAAGGCAGAAAGTTCGACAGCGCAGCTGGAACCGATCCCAGTTAGGATATCTAGCTACCCACACACACACACACACACACACAATGGTTGCATGTGGCAAAAGGCCGGGTTTAACGTGGGTTTTCCGAGCCCGTAGATTTGGCCAAAAATATTCCCTATTTGAACCCGTAAAAACGGGTTCAGGGTCAGTCTACCTCCCCGAACGAGACTCTGTCCTTCGGCATAGCCTCGTCCGGATTCATCTCTGCCCGAAGGCAGAGAGTTCGACAGCAGAACTGGAACAGATCTCAGTTAGTCTCTGTAGTCCGTTCACTTACAGATACTTATAGGTTTTTACTACCTATAGTGTAGTCACTGATGGGGGTGACAGGTTATTCCATTACATCAGTAACATATCTCTTCATTGCGTTGGAGATCATTGCTCTTCACAATTTCCTGTTTTTTTGTAGCCTATAATATTTTTTGCTATCTCTGCCAAACACTGCTCCGCCATCGATTCACTGAAGCTCGGCAGGATGCTTATGCGTTGTTTTCCTCTGTTCCTATTGCCATCAATCCGCTTCTTGTGTATCAAATGTTTCAAGTCTTCTTTCCTAATTATGGACCATAGAAATTTCAACGGTCAATTTCTTATGTTAAGTACAAGTATCAATTTTGTTTCCATTGTCTCTAAAACTTCGTCGTTACTCATATGTCTGTACCATGTTATTTTTAACATCCTTCAGCAAAACCACATTTCTGTTGCTTCAAGTCACTTCTTCATCTGTGAGGAGATTGTCCAGCATTCATTGCCATATAGGAGGACTTATATTACGTAACAGTTCAATACTCTTTTCTTTTTATCTGTTGCTTCAAGTCACTTCTCCATCTGTGAGGAGATTGTCCAGCATTCATTGCCATATAGGAGGACTTATATTACGTAACAGTTCAATACTCTTTTCTTTTTATCTGTTTCTTCAAGTCACTTCTTCATCTGTGAGGAGATTGTCCAGCATTCATTGCCATATAGGAGGACTTATATTACGTAACAGTTCAATACTCTTTTCTTTTTATCTGTTGCTTCAAGTCACTTCTTCATCTGTGAGGAGATTGTCCAGCATTCATTGCCTTCTAGGGAGGACTTATATTACGTAACATTTCAATACTCTTTTCTTTTTATCTGTTGCTTCAAGTCACTTCTCAATTTGTGAGGAGATTGTCCAGCATTCATTGCCATATAGGAGGACTTATATTACGTAAGAGTTCAATACTCTTTTCTTTTTATCTGTTGCTTCAAGTCACTTCTCCATCTGTGAGGAGATTGTCCAGCATTCATTGCCATATAGGAGGACTTATATTACGTAACAGTTCAATACTCTTTTCTTTTTATCTGTTGCTTCAAGTCACTTCTCCATCTGTGAGGAGATTGTCCAGCATTCATTGCCATATAGGAGGACTTATATTACGTAACAGTTCAATACTCTTTTCTTTTTATCTGTTGCTTCAAGTCACTTCTTCATCTGTGAGGAGATTGTCCAGCATTCATTGCCATATAGGAGGACTTATATTACGTAACAGTTCAATACTCTTTTCTTTTTATCTGTTGCTTCAAGTCACTTCTTCATCTTTGAGGAGATTGTCCAGCATGCATTGCCATATAGGAGGACTTATATTACGTAACAGTTCAATACTCTTTTCTTTTTATCTGTTGCTTCAAGTCACTTCTTCATCTGTGAGGAGATTGTCCAGCATTCATTGCCATATAGGAGGACTTATATTACGTAACAGTTCAATACTCTTTTCTTTTTATCTGTCGCTTCAAGTCACTTCTCCATTTGTGAGGAGATTGTCCAGCATTCATTGCCATATAGGAGGACTTATATTACGTAACAGTTCAATACTCTTTTCTTTTTATCTGTTGCTTCAAGTCACTTCTCCATCTGTGAGGAGATTGTCCAGCATTCATTGCCATATAGGAGGACTTATATTACGTAACAGTTCAATACTCTTTTCTTTTTATCTGTTGCTTCAAGTCACTTCTCCATCTGTGAGGAGATTGTCCAGCATTCATTGCCATATAGGAGGACTTATATTACGTAACAGTTCAATACTCTTTTCTTTTTATCTGTTGCTTCAAGTCACTTCTCCATCTGTGAGGAGATTGTCCAGCATTCATTGCCATATAGGAGGACTTATATTACGTAACAGTTCAATACTCTTTTCATTTTATCTGTTGCTTCAAGTCACTTCTTCATCTGTGAGGAGATTGTCCAGCATGCATTGCCATATAGGAGGACTTATATTACGTAACAGTTCAATACTCTTTTCTTTTTATCTGTTGCTTCAAGTCACTTCTTCATCAGTGAGGAGATTGTCCAGCATGCATTGCCATATAGGTGGACTTATATTACGTAACAGTTCAATACTCTTTTCTTTTTATCTGTTGCTTCAAGTCACTTCTTCATCTGTGAGGAGATTGTCCAGCATTCATTGCCATATAGGAGGACTTATATTACGTAACAGTTCAATACTCTTTTCTTTTTATCTGTTGCTTCAAGTCACTTCTTCATCTGTGAGGAGATTGTCCAGCATTCATTGCCATATAGGAGGACTTATATTACGTAACAGTTCAATACTCTTTTCTTTTTATCTGTTGCTTCAAGTCACTTCTCCATTTGTGAGGAGATTGTCCAGCATTCATTGCCATATAGGAGGACTTATATTACGTAACAGTTCAATACTCTTTTCTTTTTATCTGTTGCTTCAAGTCACTTCTCCATCTGTGAGGAGATTGTCCAGCATTCATTGCCATATAGGAGGACTTATATTACGTAACAGTTCAATACTCTTTTCTTTTTATCTGTTGCTTCAAGTCACTTCTTCATCTGTGAGGAGATTGTCCAGCATTCATTGCCATATAGGAGGACTTATATTACGTAACAGTTCAATACTCTTTTCTTTTTATCTGTTGCTTCAAGTCACTTCTCCATTTGTGAGGAGATTGTCCAGCATTCATTGCCATATAGGAGGACTTATATTACGTAACAGTTCAATACTCTTTTCTTTTTATCTGTTGCTTCAAGTCACTTCTCCATCTGTGAGGAGAATGTCCAGCATTCATTGCCATATAGGAGGACTTATATTACGTAACAGTTCAATACTCTTTTCTTTTTATCTGTTGCTTCAAGTCACTTCTTCATCTGTGAGGAGATTGTCCAGCATTCATTGCCATATAGGAGGACTTATATTACGTAACAGTTCAATACTCTTTTCTTTTTATCTGTTGCTTCAAGTCACTTCTCCATTTGTGAGGAGATTGTCCAGCATTCATTGCCATATAGGAGGACTTATATTACGTAACAGTTCAATACTCTTTTCTTTTTATCTGTTGCTTCAAGTCACTTCTCCATCTGTGAGGAGAATGTCCAGCATTCATTGCCATATAGGAGGACTTATATTACGTAACAGTTCAATACACTTTTCTTTTTATCTGTTGCTTCAAGTCACTTCTCCATCTGTGAGGAGATTGTCCAGCATTCATTGCCATATAGGAGGACTTATATTACGTAACAGTTCAATACTCTTTTCTTTTTATCTGTTGCTTCAAGTCACTTCTCCATCTGTGAGGAGATTGTCCAGCATTCATTGCCATATAGGAGGACTTATATTACGTAACAGTTCAATACTCTTTTCTTTTTATCTGTTGCTTCAAGTCACTTCTCCATCTGTGAGGAGATTGTCCAGCATTCATTGCCATATAGGAGGACTTATATTACGTAACAGTTCAATACTCTTTTCTTTTTATCCGTTGCTTCAAGTCACTTCTCCATCTGTGAGGAGATTGTCCAGCATTCATTGCCATATAGGAGGACTTATATTACGTAACAGTTCAATACTCTTTTCTTTTTATCTGTTGCTTCAAGTCACTTCTTCATCTGTGAGGAGATTGTCCAGCATTCATTGCCATATAGGAGAACTTATATTACGTAACAGTTCAATACTCTTTTCTTTTTATCTGTTGCTTCAAGTCACTTCTCCATTTGTGAGGAGATTGTCCAGCATTCATTGCCATATAGGAGGACTTATATTACGTAACAGTTCAATACTCTTTTCTTTTTATCTGTTGCTTCAAGTCACTTCTCCATCTGTGAGGAGAATGTCCAGCATTCATTGCCATATAGGAGGACTTATATTACGTAACAGTTCAATACTCTTTTCTTTTTATCTGTTGCTTCAAGTCACTTCTTCATCTGTGAGGAGAATGTCCAGCATTCATTGCCATATAGGAGGACTTATATTACGTAACAGTTCAATACTCTTTTCTTTTTATCTGTTGCTTCAAGTCACTTCTCCATCTGTGAGGAGATTGTCCAGCATTCATTGCCATATAGGAGGACTTATATTACGTAACAGTTCAATACTCTTTTCTTTTTATCTGTTGCTTCAAGTCACTTCTCCATCTGTGAGGAGATTGTCCAGCATTCATTGCCATATAGGAGGACTTATATTACGTAACAGTTCAATACTCTTTTCTTTTTATCTGTTGCTTCAAGTCACTTCTCCATCTGTGAGGAGATTGTCCAGCATTCATTGCCATATAGGAGGACTTATATTACGTAACAGTTCAATACTCTTTTCTTTTTATCTGTTGCTTCAAGTCACTTCTTCATCTGTGAGGAGATTGTCCAGCATTCATTGCCATATAGGAGGACTTATATTACGTAACAGTTCAATACTCTTTTCTTTTTATCTGTTGCTTCAAGTCACTTCTCCATTTGTGAGGAGATTGTCCAGCATTCATTGCCATATAGGAGGACTTATATTACGTAACAGTTCAATACTCTTTTCTTTTTATCTGTTGCTTCAAGTCACTTCTCCATCTGTGAGGAGAATGTCCAGCATTCATTGCCATATAGGAGGACTTATATTACGTAACAGTTCAATACTCTTTTCTTTTTATCTGTTGCTTCAAGTCACTTCTTCATCTGTGAGGAGATTGTCCAGCATTCATTGCCATATAGGAGGACTTATATTACGTAACAGTTCAATACTCTTTTCTTTTTATCTGTTGCTTCAAGTCACTTCTCCATTTGTGAGGAGATTGTCCAGCATTCATTGCCATATAGGAGGACTTATATTACGTAACAGTTCAATACTCTTTTCTTTTTATCTGTTGCTTCAAGTCACTTCTCCATCTGTGAGGAGAATGTCCAGCATTCATTGCCATATAGGAGGACTTATATTACGTAACAGTTCAATACTCTTTTCTTTTTATCTGTTGCTTCAAGTCACTTCTCCATCTGTGAGGAGATTGTCCAGCATTCATTGCCATATAGGAGGACTTATATTACGTAACAGTTCAATACTCTTTTCTTTTTATCTGTTGCTTCAAGTCACTTCTTCATCTGTGAGGAGATTGTCCAGCATGCATTGCCATATAGGAGGACTTATATTACGTAACAGTTCAATACTCTTTTCTTTTTATCTGTTGCTTCAAGTCACTTCTTCATCTGTGAGGAGATTGTCCAGCATTCATTGCCATATAGGAGGACTTATATTACGTAACAGTTCAATACTCTTTTCTTTTTATGTGTTGCTTCAAGTCATTTCTTCATCTGTGAGGACATTGTCCAGCATGCATTGCCATATAGGAGGACTTATATTACGTAACAGTTCAATACTCTTTTCTTTTTATCTGTTGCTTCAAGTCACTTCTTCATCTGTGAGGAGATTGTCCAGCATTCATTGCCATATAGGAGGACTTATATTACGTAACAGTTCAATACTCTTTTCTTTTTATCTGTCGCTTCAAGTCACTTCTCCATTTGTGAGGAGATTGTCCAGCATTCATTGCCATATAGGAGGACTTATATTACGTAACAGTTCAATACTCTTTTCTTTTTATCTGTTGCTTCAAGTCACTTCTCCATCTGTGAGGAGATTGTCCAGCATTCATTGCCATATAGGAGGACTTATATTACGTAACAGTTCAATACTCTTTTCTTTTTATCTGTTGCTTCAAGTCACTTCTCCATCTGTGAGGAGATTGTCCAGCATTCATTGCCATATAGGAGGACTTATATTACGTAACAGTTCAATACTCTTTTCTTTTTATCTGTTGCTTCAAGTCACTTCTCCATCTGTGAGGAGATTGTCCAGCATTCATTGCCATATAGGAGGACTTATATTACGTAACAGTTCAATACTCTTTTCTTTTTATCTGTTGCTTCAAGTCACTTCTTCATCTGTGAGGAGATTGTCCAGCATGCATTGCCATATAGGAGGACTTATATTACGTAACAGTTCAATACTCTTTTCTTTTTATCTGTTGCTTCAAGTCACTTCTTCATCAGTGAGGAGATTGTCCAGCATGCATTGCCATATAGGTGGACTTATATTACGTAACAGTTCAATACTCTTTTCTTTTTATCTGTTGCTTCAAGTCACTTCTTCATCTGTGAGGAGATTGTCCAGCATTCATTGCCATATAGGAGGACTTATATTACGTAACAGTTCAATACTCTTTTCTTTTTATCTGTTGCTTCAAGTCACTTCTTCATCTGTGAGGAGATTGTCCAGCATTCATTGCCATATAGGAGGACTTATATTACGTAACAGTTCAATACTCTTTTCTTTTTATCTGTTGCTTCAAGTCACTTCTCCATTTGTGAGGAGATTGTCCAGCATTCATTGCCATATAGGAGGACTTATATTACGTAACAGTTCAATACTCTTTTCTTTTTATCTGTTGCTTCAAGTCACTTCTCCATCTGTGAGGAGATTGTCCAGCATTCATTGCCATATAGGAGGACTTATATTACGTAACAGTTCAATACTCTTTTCTTTTTATCTGTTGCTTCAAGTCACTTCTTCATCTGTGAGGAGATTGTCCAGCATTCATTGCCATATAGGAGGACTTATATTACGTAACAGTTCAATACTCTTTTCTTTTTATCTGTTGCTTCAAGTCACTTCTCCATCTGTGAGGAGAATGTCCAGCATTCATTGCCATACAGGAGGACTCATATTACGTAACAGTTCAATACTCTTTTCTTTTTATCTGTTGCTTCAAGTCACTTCTCCATCTGTGAGGAGATTGTCCAGCATTCATTGCCATATAGGAGGACTTATATTACGTAACAGTTCAATACTCTTTTCTTTTTATCTGTTGCTTCAAGTCACTTCTTCATCTGTGAGGAGATTGTCCAGCATGCATTGCCATATAGGAGGACTTATATTACGTAACAGTTCAATACTCTTTTCTTTTTGTCTGTTGCTTCAAGTCACTTCTTCATCTGTGAGGAGATTGTCCAGCATTCATTGCCATATAGGAGGACTTATATTACGTAACAGTTCAATACTCTTTTCTTTTTATCTGTTGCTTCAAGTCACTTCTTCATCTGTGAGGAGATTGTCCAGCATTCATTGCCATATAGGTGGACTTATATTACGTAACAGTTCAATACTCTTTTCTTTTTATCTGTTGCTTCAAGTCACTTCTTCATCTGTGAGGAGATTGTCCAGCATTCATTGCCATATAGGAGGACTTATATTACGTAACAGTTCAATACTCTTTTCTTTTTATCTGTTGCTTCAAGTCACTTCTTCATCTGTGAGGAGATTGTCCAGCATGCATTGCCATATAGGAGGACTTATATTACGTAACAGTTCAATACTCTTTTCTTTTTATCTGTTGCTTCAAGTCACTTCTTCATCTGTGAGGAGATTGTCCAGCATTCATTGCCATATAGGAGGACTTATATTACGTAACAGTTCAATACTCTTTTCTTTTTATGTGTTGCTTCAAGTCATTTCTTCATCTGTGAGGAGATTGTCCAGCATGCATTGCCATATAGGAGGACTTATATTACGTAACAGTTCAATACTCTTTTCTTTTTATCTGTTGCTTCAAGTCACTTCTTCATCTGTGAGGAGATTGTCCAGCATTCATTGCCATATAGGTGGACTTATATTACGTAACAGTTCAATACTCTTTTCTTTTTATCTGTTGCTTCAAGTCACTTCTTCATCTGTGAGGAGATTGTCCAGCATTCATTGCCATATAGGAGGACTTATATTACGTAACAGTTCAATACTCTTTTCTTTTTATCTGTTGCTTCAAGTCACTTCTTCATCTGTGAGGAGATTGTCCAGCATGCATTGCCATATAGGAGGACTTATATTACGTAACAGTTCAATACTCTTTTCTTTTTATCTGTTGCTTCAAGTCACTTCTTCATCTGTGAGGAGATTGTCCAGCATTCATTGCCATATAGGAGGACTTATATTACGTAACAGTTCAATACTCTTTTCTTTTTATGTGTTGCTTCAAGTCATTTCTTCATCTGTGAGGAGATTGTCCAGCATGCATTGCCATATAGGAGGACTTATATTACGTAACAGTTCAATACTCTTTTCTTTTTATCTGTTGCTTCAAGTCACTTCTTCATCTGTGAGGAGATTGTCCAGCATGCATTGCCATATAGGAGGGCTGATATTACATAACATTTCAGTACTCTTTTCTTTGTTTCTTACGAAATATTCCTGTATCTTAATACTTTGTTTAAATTTTGGAAGGCATATTTCACTACCCCAATACGCTTTCAGATTTCAGTGCTCTTTCTGTCCTCTGTTAAAACAATTCTCAAATATTTAAATTGTTATTGTACTTGTTTGATTTTGGCAACCCCATTTTGTAATATGCATGTTTGGCTGTTCCTTTTTGCTGACAACTATGCATTCTGTCTTCTTGCAATTGGGGGTTAGCCCATCGTTATAAGTAGGTACATATTTACACTAGTTCATCTTGTTCTAATGCGTTCAGACCTAAAATACCTTTATTAGTTTTTAGTTCTGTGTATTCTAACTTTATTTTACCGCAATGCTCATATCTTTAAGTTTTTAGTATATCAATTCCCTGACACGTGTCTGTGTCGGGTGTTAGAAAAAGAAAAAGAAAAACCAAGATGGACAAGCAAGTCGTCTGCAGAGCAAAAAAAAAAGACAGATGAAAATTAAAGGCGTGAACAATTATAAATAACACATATATGAAAGCGAAAACAAAATTAATATAGAAATATAGATATTAGCACAAAAATGAAGAGTTTAGTTAATATATTACAGAAAACAGACACACAAACATATATATATATATATTTATATATTTATATATATATAGGTAACTCCAAAGAAAAGTGATACCTATAGTTTAAAATGCAATTTAAAAATCGTTCTTGAAGCTTTTTAGTTTTAATTCGAAGCTAATATATTAAATTTAATATTTTCAATGCGTAAAATACGTTGCTGTATCTATTTACATTGTTGTCCTCATCTTTGTTGTCATATTCTCGACGTTTCGACCCTTGTTCCTGAGGATACATGGCCCAGTGAATAAAAGCGTTGGTTGTCTGGACCGAAAGAGTTGTGAATTCAATACGTGGCCAGGGCAGAGGTGAACAAAAAAAAATTGGAGAGCTTAGTTAAGAAAGAAATGAAACTGTGATATCCGAAAGCGGCAGGGCACGTGGAACTGGAACAATCTATGCTGTTGGACGAGAGGGTCAGGTTCCACTCACCCGAAGAAGGCCAGGGCGTACAACGGCAGAAAAGTCGTGATTATAGCAACAAAGATGAGGAAAACAGATATATAGGCAGATTGTTTGCGTATTTCAAATTGTATTTCAATTGATTGGAATGTTTTTTAAACCTGTAAAATCGACTATATTGTCAAATCTGTCCACACTACATAATTATTTTTATTAAAAAAAAACTTTCAAAAATAAAACATACTTTTCTGAAACTTTATTTGAGGAAATTTAAATTTTAATGAATCGGAATTAAAACAAATCTTAATTACTTTATTTTAAAATATCGCAGGAAAGCACTTTTAACACTGAGGTGGGTGTTCTCATAAGGTTTTATTACCTTTACCGATAGCTTAATGTTTGACATTTTTAACTAAAGGGCACATAACTGTAAAATTACTTGACGAATATAACGTGAACGCCATTTGCTTTAGATAATTGTTTAACTACTCAGTAATCTTGAAAATTATGAAAATGTTCTAAGTAATTTAATATGTTATCGAATCTTACGTACTTTATAGTCTTACGTTTTACTTTTACGTTTTATAGTCTTACTTACGGAGATGGTTGTTGAGGAAATGTGAAAAAATTGCCAATAAATTTTAAATTTACTATAATTACCGCTTTTATTTTCTGATAAATTCTTGTATGGACATCCGTATTTACAAATATCTGTATGTTTTTACACACACACACACACACACACACACACACACACACACACACACACACACACACACACACACACAAAATCATTTTTTTTTAAATACTGGAGTCGCAGAATTGTAGTAAACTTTTCAATTTATGATCAGAAAATATAATTTTTAATTAATAATAATATCTCCTAACTGATATAAATTAATAGAGAATTTTGAAATACTTATACAAAAACTTTATAAATTATTATGATTAAAATGTTTATAAAATTAAAACAATTCTTTGAAAAATTCATTTTTTATTAAAAATACATTTTTAGTGTCAATACAATTTCTTATTTA
>OZ038494.1:86832509-86915009 GCA_964036315.1 Acanthosepion esculentum | reverse complement strand
CTCAGAAGACGAGATATCCGAGTAAAAAAGCCTTTCACCCACCAAAATAATTCAGTGATAATTTTCGACTCGTAGGAATATGTGGGTATGCAACCGTTAGGTTTGGAAAATCTTTCTTACTTCTCCCTCTCCGTCACTGACAAGTAGTCGGTAAAATTTCCCTACAGGAGACAATAAGATGAGCCAATAAAGACCATATCCTTTGTGATATTTAATACAACCTCATTCCAGTTGAAAAAGACAGCCGTAGAGACTAACATAACAGCATAATTGACTCAGCCCACTACTGAACAATGACCGTGGAGGCCAACCACCATTCTGAGTCACATACTTAAGAAAAGTGGTTTGTCGTAAATGTTAATATTAATTAAAATGAACAAAAATCTTGGAATATATTTTCAAATACATTTTTTGTTTGCACTCAATTAATTTTCACTGCTATAGTATCTGGTGGCTATTTCTAGAGATCAAGTGACACCAAGTCTCTCCAGGACAACATAACACATTCTTCTATACTAAATTCTTCTTTTTTAATGTAGATGTTTGAATAGATTCCTTTCTTCTTGCTGTACAAACGGTGTGCGACAAGATACTCTACAAAAAACACCATCGTGACAAACCCCCGCCTACTTAAAAATAATGTACGGAATCCATAATTCTTGTTTTTATGACTTATTTACCAATTCTTGAATGTTTCTTTGTTTTTCTTTTTTTTTTACAGTGAGATTCATCCTTTACAAGGCCCCGGGGGTACTCGAGGTAGAGTGTAACGTTAGGTGGTCATTTGTGCGTATAGGAGAGGAAGATAGCGGTTAACTCTGGCCTTGAACAGGTTAAGATTGTAGTGTCGGGGGAACATCCAGTTGAAAGTCAGTTCCACAGGGTTGTGGTTCGCGGGAAGAAGCTGATCGAGTGGAACTTACTTCTCACCAATACAATACGGGCTGAATATGGGTGGTTTGCTACTATGTACGTGGCATGGCGTATTCTTGCTATGAAGGGTTGTCTCGGCGCGACCAGGGAATGTAGTTTCGGAAGTTGTTCACGCCGTTCCTGACTACGCCTTTACGCTTTCGGACTGCGGTGCCTCGCTTTCCGCGAACAACGTCAAAATTATTAGTCCTCCTGGCCAGGAATTATAGAAATTTCTTTCAAAGTAATAGGCTCCTTGTAAGAATGTGCCTTGTTCATTATATATCTAATGAATTGTAAGTCGTGGATTGCAACCTGTACGAAGCAAGAGAGTAAAGGATATTTGTCAGGCAACATGAACTACAGAAACGGAAAATCATTACTAATTTACTTGTCTTGCATCGCTATTAGTCCGTAAATTTCGATGAAATCGGTTCGATGCCTTTGCGAAGCAAAAGTATCTGCTTGTCTACTGACGTATCGAGCAATTTACGGCCATCTTGAGGAAGGAAATTGCTTACAGCGCCGTGCGATTACTTAAGGGGGCGTTTAACAAATGTACAAATGCACCTCGGTGTGTAAAATGCAAAACAAAAAAGAAAAATGGCGGAGAGTTGGCTTGCATGATCAGCACATTCAGTTATGTGCCATGCGTGATACACGCTTAGGCGACCATGTATCTTCCGATACATGACTGAGAGGCAGATTTTTTTCCGCAGTAGGTTGCCATTTCTTTCTGCGGTAGACCAGTTGCTTTATAAATACTTTTAAAAAAATTTCTGGCACATGGCTAAAAGGGAATGTAAAATATTGGAATATTATGTTGCGATCATTTTTTAAGTTGAAATGGTTTGGTTTGGTTTGGTTTGGTTTGGTTTGGTTTGGTTTCGGGCATATCAACCTCAATGACTTATTTAATACCGAAAAGATTTTTATTACTGGTCATTTTTTTCTTCAAAAATGTATTGATGGTAATATTATTTTACAAAAATGTATTGCTTGACTTAAAACCTATTTTACACTTTTATAGTGTTTTGAACTCAGCTGGGACCCTAACAGGTGCTACCACCCCGGGTCAGGGTGGACCTGGGAACACCAGCAATTAAGGGGTGGTTCCATGCTCCACAAAACCGCCTGATCTGATTAGATGTCGAGTGAGTCAAAATGACCTGACTAAATCCTAATACTGACTCTCTAAGCCCCAAGATACGTGCACCAAAAGCAAGTTTTTATGTAGTTCTGGAGTGACTTGATGTCACTTGATCTCAAGAAATCGTCACCAGATACTACTGCAGTGAAAATTAATTGAGTACAAACAAAAAATGAATTAGAAAATATATTTCAAGATTTTTATTCTTTTAATTAATTTTAACATTCACTGCAAACCACTCTTCTTCAATATGTGACTCAAAATGGTGTTTGGCCTCCACGGTCATTGTTCAGTAGTGGGCTGAGTCATAAACTACATCCACTATCCTTGCTGTTGGATGTAGTTTATCGTTTTACCCAGGACGCGGATGTAGTTTATCGTCTTACCCAGGACGAAGTTGAAATATTGCACCTGCATGAAAAATCAACATGGAAAATCAGCATCGAACATTATGCTCTTTAACAGAACTTGAACACAGACCAGTATTATCGCAAGTATTGCTTCATTCGAAATATTCCTTGTCACATCTGCATTATTTACAGTCGGGCTAATATCCTCGTTTTTGTTGTTATTATAACAATGTTTCGGACACTTTGCCTTCCTATCTTCTAGAAATGTCTGCACACGCGCGCGCGCACACACACACACGCACTGCGACCAGCGTGATCATAAATTGGTTATTAGATGTCCAGTGTCATCTGACCTGACCAAATCCTGACCCTCTAAACCTCAAGATACGTGCATCAAACTTTCACATGAGTATATATATATATATATATATATATATATGTAAAAATTTGTGTATTTAGGGATCAAATTCTCTTTCAAATTCTGATTGAATAAATTATGTCTGCTAATTTTTAACAAAATCCGTTCGTATTCACGAATAACCTTCCGTGTTTTGATGTTAAAGGATGAGAGAAATGTGCTATAGCTGTTTAAATTTCTTTTATTTTCTTTTTCTAAGGTCATCTTCAGGGGTGCAAGTAATACAAAACTATATAATATATATAAACTGGTTAATATTAATAAATGTTTTCGTACTGATTTCATCGGTACCCTTTTGATTGATTTTGTTTTATTGACCAACTTATCTATTCTACTCTATAAACTATATGAAGCATATGTGGATACATTCATATATATATATATATATATATATATATATATATATATATATATACGCATATAAGTGTGTTGGCCAGCATGATTTATTCTATTGGGTGCTCTGGTATTACTCACAATGTACAAATCTATCATTCAATTAATTTACCTTAATCTTAACGGGTTTAAATTTAAATCCCCCATCGTTTATTAATAATATTGGACCATTGTAGCATAAAAAAACTATTTACTCTGAATTCCAGGAAAACACACTTGATGCTTTTATACGAAACGCCACATAGTAGGAACTAAAACTTAGCTTCAAAGAACGATAGGCTCTAGCCATAAATAAACTCCAACCCCTGACAGCTTCCCCGGAATAAGATACTCTTGTGGTGTCCCCCCCTCTAAGAGTCTATCCGCCTGTTATGATTTTAGTAGAAGAGAATGCATTGAGTGCTAGTTCATTCGATACACTCTTACTAGTCGTGTAATACTTTTCTGGTATACTTACTATTTAATATACGATATATCTTAAAACTTGTTTTTTGTTATTACTTCACCATTTATTTGGTTACAACATCTTGGCGACGAAGGATTCGAAGAAACGGACTTCACGTTAAATCATAAAAAAATTGCCAGTGTCTACAACAGTGGTGATGAAAGGAATTCTAATCCAACTCTACGACAAAAGGGTATCTACTGTTAATTAAAACACTGACAGTGAATAAAATAAACTCTTCAAAACAATAGGATTTCTACAATTTCAATTCAGTGGTTGGGAAGAAGGTTGGTGAACCTTATTTTTTCCATTCCAACAAGTCCGTGAAAGGACTTATTGTTTTCGCTGATAGGGAAAAGTAAAAATTTACCACCACACCCGCTTTTAAATTTTTCAGTAAAATAATCGTACAAGTCAAACAGACTTATTTAAGAGGGTAAAGAGAAAAAAATCCTCCCTATCATTTCTTAGTTTTATGCAGTAAAATGGAAGAATTTAAAAATGTAATACTAGAGTTGTTGAAACACCAAGAACAACAACTACTCTTGGAACAGAGATATCAAGAAAGACATGAGAAATGTCAGAAGAAATTTAAGGAATTGCACCTAGACATTTATTTTTGACAACAGAGACTGGAAGAAATGCTCCTTCAAACACAGAATGAGCAAAGGCAATTGTATAAGTCTATAAAATCCAAAATGAGGACAGCGATAACGCGTTCTTTCAAAACGCTATATGGAATGCTATTGAAAACTTTACGTCTGCACCTGAAGAAGAAATTACATTCGCTTCATACTTTAAACGTTACGAGGAATTTTACAATACGGGTTGTGCAAGTTGGGCTGACCATGAAAAGGTTCGCCTACTCCTCAGGAAATTAGGCGCAGCAGAATATACTACGTTTGCTAAGTATATTTTGCCTAAGAAAATCAGCGACTTGAAATTTAAAGAGGCGGTTCAATCATTAACAAAACTCTTCAGTCCAAAAACAACACTGTTCCACAAGCGTTGGACATGCGGGAATCTCACCCGCAAAGAAGACAAAGATTATACTACTTTCGCAAGTGTAGTCAATAATCACTGCGATGACTTCAAATTGGCAGAGTTAAGCGCCAATAATTTTAAATATTTGATTTTCGTCCAAAGTTGGATTTCAGCAAAAGACACCGAAATACGTCGTAGGGTACACAACAAGTTTGAAAACGAGCCCGACGTTACTTTACAGCAAATTGCCGAAGATTGTCAACGTTTCGTCAGCGTCAGAGAGGATTCGAAAAACATCGAGCAGAGTGGCATGGCTCACATTAAAAAATACGCCAAAGAAAATTAAAAAAAAAATACGCCAAACAAAGAATAAAGTTACATTGCATTCAAGGCGATGTTTCCGGTGTGGTCACTTACATTGGTGTAGTGATTGTTCTTTTAGACAAAAAAAATGTTTTAATTGCGATAAGTTGGGACACAAAAGTTTCCAATGTATAATCAAAGTACAAGACAACAAAAAAAGTGTTGTAAAAATTACCAAGTCTGATGAACCAGAAAGTCGTGACATCAGGAAATATATTGAAGTGCAAATATTTAACAAAAATATAAGGCTACAGCTTGATTCATGTTAAGACTTATCCATAATTAATTATCAAACATGGAAAAAAACTGGGTAAGCTGACTTTAAGAAAGAACCGAATAGCTAAAAGTGTAACTGGCGATCCTATTAAGTTAATGGGCGAACTTATAGCGAACGTGTCACGTAAAGGTAAAACTAAAAGCGTATACTAGGAAGAATACAAGTAATTTTTTCGAGACTGTTTTGTTAGAACAGTTTCAACATTGGGATATGCCTATTAACTCGTGTCAAAGTCGAAAATGTGACTGACGAAGCAGAAAAGTTGAAAGGTGAACTTTCCCGACGTTTTCGGTGGAGGACTAGGAAAATGCACAAAAATGTCCAAGTTTGAGTTAAAGCCACACGTAAACCCAGTTCTTAAGAAAAAACGTAACGTTCCATTTGCCTCGTTAAATCAAATTGACGAAGTATTGTATCGACTTGAGGAAATGGGATATCTGGCAAAGGTTGAATAAAGTGAATGGCATCTCCTACAGTTTATATTAAGAAAAAGAGCACAGAAATTAGTGTATGTGCTGACCCCTCTATAGGGCTGAATAGCGCGCTAAAGGACCACAATTATGTCCTTCCAAATCCAGAGGAGATATTCGCTAAACTCAACGGAGGAAAATATTTTTCTAAGATCGACTTAAGCGACGCATATCTACAAATACCCGTGGACGAGGAATGCTCGGTGCTCCTTTGCATAAACACCCACAAGGGTTTATACAAATTTTTAAGACTGCCGTTCGCGGTTAAGGTCGCTCCTTCCATTTTTCAACAGGTCATGGACATGATGTTAAATGGTCTGGATTTTGCGGTGGCCTATCTCGATGACGTCCTAATTAAAAGCGAGAGCATCGAGGAATACAAATCGCACATTTAGCTGGTGTTCAGGAGAATCCAGGATTACGATTTTATATCAAAAGACGGGAAGTGTGAGCTTTTCTTAGAGAGGATTAAGTACTTAGGGCAAACGATTGACAAAGACGGAATATGTCCGATCCAGATAGGGCAACGGCAATAAAGAATATGCCAGCACCAGAAGACGTGTCGGCTCTTTAAAGTGTTTTAGGTCTTGTCAATTATTACAACGTTTTTGTTCCAAGAATGCACAGTTTGAGAGCTCAGAAGACCCAAAAGAAAAAGGTAATTTACGGAACCTTTAGAAATTAACCTGAAAAAGAAAAGATATTGAACATCTTTCATTTCATACGATATCTACAGAAAAAGGAAAAGAATGATTAAAAAAAACCCATCTCCTCACTTATGAACTTTGGATTACCAGAAAAGCACAATACGCATTGGATTATTGGAAATTATTATCATTTAAAAAAATAAATTTCAAACGCAATTCCTGTATATAGCTTTTTCAAAGCGGTTATTTCTGATTTAATTTTTGTGGAAAAGGATCGAATAAAAAGTATTGTGTGGTAATTATTTAAAAAAAAAGACTCCATACCCAGTCAGGCTGAAAATGGAGGTGTTGTTTTTAGATTGTTAGACTCTTCCGCCTACTATAAGTTTAGTAGGAGAGAAGGTTCGGGGAACAGGGAACAAAGAATGCATTAAGCGCTAGTTCATTCGATACACTCTTACTAGGGGTGTAATACTCTTCTGGTGTACTTACTGTTTAATATACGATGTATCTGCAAATCTGGTTTTTGTTATTACTTAACCATTTACTTGGTCACAACAGATACCTTACGCCCTCCACCGGTCGCTAGCACAAGCCCCTTCTCATTAACAAGCCGTCTAGCAGAGGAGGACTGACATTGAAAATAAATTTAAAACAATGCTTCGAGACAGACACTTAGGGGCTGATGACAGACCAGCTTGAAAGAGACTATTCCCATGTTGAGTTAATTTTTGTTTTTTGATATATGAAGTGGATATTGTCAGGCCATGTGCGCATGGCCTGACTATTGCGTTTGTGCATGAAACATACTGTCGCTTGTGCATATTGTCCTCAATGACCACTTTTATATTTACATAGCCTCCATCCTTGATATCAAAAGAAAAATGATTTTTAGTCAAATTCCTTATGTTTTTGTATTTTATTTAAATCATATATATATATATATACACGGTGGAGTCATGGATAGCGGCTAGGGTTGAGGAATCCAGTCAAATCCATTACATTCACTTACGTGCTGATACCCTTGGGAAAGGTGTGAATCCTCTTCTTCTCCCTCCAGCTATGGGTAAATAGCAGGACAGACTGGGTTCTATAGCCTTGGATGGCGACTGGTCTAGGAGAAGGACAACTCTGAATTCAAAACCTACGGAGGGTCGTTTGGGGACCTTGTGGCAAGTAGTACACCAGATCTCTGTATTCGGCCCTTCAAAAATTGTGGATGTTCCTGCACGGAACCTTCACTACTGTAATCAAATCTCATGTGCTGTTGTTGGGCTATCGGTTTCCTAGGAAGTGATCTGCTTGACGCTCATAGGTCGAATTTGACAGAAGAGTCGAGAGTACGAGAGAGTATGTATGTATATATATATATATATATATATATATATATATATATAGGGTGTCCTTAAAGTTCGTATGCACTTTATTTGTATTTGCGATAGAAATAATCTGTAAAAATGTTATAAAGTTTAATGTACCTAGTTTTAAGTATAATTAAAATAACTAATGTGATTTCAGGCATTACTGTAAATCAGTTCGGAAATGTTTTCCGTGAACTGCAAAATCGTATTACCCTTTGTATTGCTAATGATGGAGAACATGTGGAAACTTAAATAAAATTTCAATAATACCTTACAAAATATAGATTTACTTCTTTCTAATCCTATTTACAAATTATTTCTATCGCAAATACAAATAAAGTTATAATTTTTTTAAAGTGCACGCGAACTTTATGGACACCCTGTGTGTGTGTGTGTGTGTATATATATATATATATAATAAAAATACTTCTTTTTATTATATCCTTACTCTGTCCTGGACATTGAGTTCTACCTGGATTCTATCCTCTTGGAATTATTTTTATACATATATGAATGTGTATGTATGTATGTCTGTATGAATATATATTTATATTTTAGATATATGATTGCACATGTATGTGTATATTTACCACTAATATTATCAATCAATCTATATATATATATATATATAGCTGGACACTCGTATTCGAGGATACCCATCTACTAGGGTGGCTAGAATTACTATTGCAGACGCTTGCTCTGGCGTATTTGTGTTTATTCACCGCCCACATATCCCACCTTTATATTACAATTATGCTGAGCAGACCTTAGTTACAGCTTCAGGGAATGAACAAGACCAGCACGCTCAAGCCATCAGCCACGATGACTTGTGACTTCGAGCTAGCACAGCTATCGACAGCTCCCAAGAGGCTTGGGCCAAGCCGTGGTATGGTTTTCAGGCAATTACCAAAGGTGCCACGCGCTGGGATCGACACCTTCAGTTCGACAACATCAGGAAGTCTCTCGACAAATCGACCATGGTGAGATTCGAACCCGGTTCTCATGGTCAGAATGCAAACCACTCGGCCATATAGATTTTATAATACAACAATAAATTTTATAATTTTAAAATGCAACAATAAAGGGCATAATAATGTGAGTGGTGGTAGGATGCACACTTAAAAATAGTTAAATTAACATTCTCTGTGTTTGGAGTCTTTCATTGCCAAGAGAAAAAATCCGTGCCGAGATCATTCCCTGCTGTCAGCATGCAAACAGTATAAAAGAAATTCAAACAAAATACTAAGGGTGGATAGTCGAAGATTCGCCACTTCAAAAACGACGTCGCTACGCCCAATTGGTTTATAAATTATTTTTTCTCCAAGACTGGTTTCCACTCAAAGCTAAAGTAAGGCTACATAGACATCAATACAATTCTTTACAAATATAGGCACGGTAGAATGATTGATTTCGTCTCGGATTTGGGAATAGGAGAGCCGACTTCGAATACCAGTTGAGTTCATTACATTCACTTGCGTACTAATAACCTTGGGAAAGGTATGAACCTGTCTCTTCTTTCCATAGTCATGGGCGAAATACGAGGGTCATTCAATAAATAAGGTGAATTTTTCGGTATAAGGACTTCTAATGCAGATAGAAGCTTACTCTTTTTTATTTTTATTTTTTTGTTTTACTTCTTTTTCACATGGATTTAATATCTTTTGCAGATTAAAAAAAACAAAACTTTGAGAGTTTTGGTGATTAACAAAGATGGCCGAACAAGAAGCATGCTCCAGGTTTGAACAGCGGTCAGTTATCAAGTTTTGGTTGATGAAGGGTGCAAACCAGTTGAAATTCATAGGAGAATGTCAACTGTTTTATAGTGCCACATGTTTCAGCCAAAAAATGTCTACAAGTGGGCTAAATTGTTTAAAGAAGGACGCAGCAGTGTTGAGGATGAAGACAGGCCTGGGAGGCCTACAGAAGTGAGGTCTCCTGAAAAAACAAATAATCATTTCATGTTGTAAGTTGAAATTACTGAAGGATCACAGCCAAAAAAGATTAACAGTCTTTTCCCTCCTAAAATCGATATTCACTATTGGGAAATTTATTTATTAACCAATAAAACTTCCGATTTTTTAAATCTAACTTTTAACTTCCTGTGATCCGATTTTTTCTTATAAATAGCGTAACATATATATAATCAGTGTTCACTATAATTTGATCGGGGATTGTAAACAATACTGAATTCTTAAACTTTAGCATACTCAAATTAACTTATTGAGTACTAAATTCCTTCTCGCAACTTAATTTTCTCGCTTTTAAAATGTTTTCATAAACAGTTTACACTGTTTACATTATGAAAATACATTTATAACTTATTTCTTTCAACTTAAAAAGACAACAAAGATTATTTTTATACTCAATAATAACATTATTTAAATTTGTAGAACTGTGTTTGAAGATTATTTATTTTCTTCGCTTTTCATACACCTTTTTCTCTGCAATATCCACGCGTTTCCCAATGGCATCACCGTGAAATGAACACAACAGATTCGGCCGGCATATAAAGTCGGCTTGCTGTCACTCGGTCTCGAAGCAAGAGTCACCAGCTACTACTGGTGTCGAAATTCACTGGAAACAAAAGAAAGGAAGCCGAAGAATATAACTTGACAGGAGCAGCAATTCGAATATTTCTACGTAATAAAAAAATATTCATATTAATACGAACGCACGCAAAGCATGAAGACAAATTAATCGAGTCAAGGCTCCCATTGATATTAAATCATTGGCATGCGAAGCGAAAATCGTATGGGTATACATTCACATTAATTCTACATTAATGGAAGCTTCGTGGCAATAAGGGATCTATGAAGTGAAGGGTAAAATGCAAGATGGCGGGAAATAAATCTAGAAAAGTAGGGGAAGAAACAAAAAAAAGAAAGCAAAAGAGAGAGGTAGAAATAAACTAGAGAAAAGAAAGTAGGGGGGTTGTTACTGCACCTGGATGCGTTTAAGTGGGGATACGGTGGAAATAAGGATTTTGAATTTCCAGTTGGCGCTAAATATTCGTATATTGTCTTTTTGGTTGGGAGGGAGGGGTTTATGTCTACAGATTTGGCGCAATTTCAAGCACGTGGTTATACGAAACAGTTCTGGTTTGATCTTGAAGTTAAGCAACGACAAGCCTGGTCAGTATTATGATTATTGATAAAAGAAAAAAATATATAAATAAATAAAATAAATCTTAATAATTTCAATCGCCAAACAGGTTGGAGTAAAAACAGCAAAGAAAGAAATGTAAGCAAAATCTCCGCCATTGACAGAAATAAATCCATAAAAATGGTAGTAATTGAGATCTCATCGAAAAATCACACATTAAAGACTGATAGATAGATAGATAGAGAGAGAGAGAGAGAGCGTAATTGAGAAAGAAAAAAGAAAGAAAGAAAGAAAGACAGAAAGAGAGAGGATTTTTGTGAGAAATGAACAAAATGAGATAGAGATAACGAGAGATGGAAGAAATAGAAAAAGATACAATAGAGAAATAAAAAAAAGATGCAATAGATAAATAGATTTGGAGAGAGAAGGAGAGGAGGGAGGGACAAATGAACACATATGAAGGTGAGAAATAAACAAAGTGAGAGAGTGAAGGAGGGAGAGGGCAAGAGAGAAATGGACAGACTGGGATAGTACGAGAGAGAGAGAGAGAGAGAGAGAGAAAGAGAAAAGGACAAGGGAAAGAAGAAACGAACAGAAATAGACAGAAAGATGAAGAGAGAGAGAGAGAGAGAGAGAGAGAGAGAGAGATTAAGAGATATGACGAAGGTAGTAATGAACAGAATGAGAGCGATAAACAGAAAGCGAGGGGTGGGGAAAATAACTCCTAATAATTTAAATCGCCAAACATATTAGAGTAAAAACAGCAAAGAAAAGAATGCAAGCAAAATCTCCGCCATTGACAGAAATAAATCCAAAAAAACGTTAGTAATTGAGATCTCATCAAAAATTCACACGGATAGATAGATAGATAGATAGAGAGAGAGAGAGAGAGGGGATGGAGAAAGAAAGAAAGAAAGAAAGAAAGAAAGAAAGAAAGAAAGAAAGAGCGAGAGAGAGAGAGTAAGGTGTGAGAAATGAACAGAATGAGATAGAGATAACGAGAGATGGAAGAAATAAAAAAAGACTGCAATAGATAAATAGATTTGGAGAGAGAAGGAGAGGGGGAGGGAGAAATGAACACATATGAAGGTGAGAAATAAACAAAGTGAGAGAGTGAAGGAGGGAGAGGGCAAGAGAGAAATGAACAGACTGGGATAGTGAGAGAGAGAGAGAGAGAGAGAGAGAGAGAGAAAGAGAAAAGGATCAGGGAAAGAAGAAACGAACAAAAATAGACAGAAATATGGAGAGATAGGGAGAGAGAGAGAGAGAGAGAGTAAGTGATATGACGAAGGGAGTAATGAACAGAATGAGAGCGATAAACAGAAAGCGAGGGGGTGGGGAAATGAACAGAGAAATGTTGTAAGAGCCAGGCCGCAAACTTTGCGATTAAGACACTCTCTAAACATTTTCGTCGCAGTGAATTGTTTTTCTCCTTTGGTCAGAGTAGCATATTTTTTTATCAAAGTGTGGGATATCGACTAAAAAAAAAATGGCGGAAAGAAAAACAAAAATAATCTAAATGAACTCGATTAAAATGTTTCTTTTTAGAAAAAAAAAATTCATCATCCCTGGTTCATATCCAACATAACAAAACTTAGTCCGATGAAGCCCTAAAGGATGAAAGGCGTCGCGGTAAAATCTTTTTCATTTTGGCATACCTTTTTCTACATATATATATATATATATATATATATATATATATATATATATATATATATAGATAGATAGATAGATAGATAGATAGATATATGAAGAAATATAGTCTTAAAATGTGCTATATTTATGGGATAAAGTGCTCAATATCAGAGATAGAGCGTGTGTGAATATAAAAGTGAACATAGAAGTCAACACTTAGAGGCGACAGTCTGTTTCATGCTAGATACAATCATCAGGCCTAATCATTGCATCTAGCATGAAACAGACTGTCGCCTCTAAGTGTTGACTTCTATGTTCACTTTTATATATATATATATATATATATATATATATATATATATATTGTCATCCACAGACTGACTGTTTCGCTCTATCACAGCTCATCAGTGTGACTAGACGTCCGGTTGCCTCTAGCTAGGATCGAATACTGGCTGAATTGGAGCCAGGCGGAGAATCTAATACATAAAGGAAGATCTAAACGCCCGTTGACCTAAGACTTTTCCCAGAAATTTGGTCTAAAACAAGCTTTTACAAATAAATTTTTAATTAATCCGATCAACGAAAAATCGAACGGTTAAGTGCATTTTAAAAAAAGAAATTACTGTTTTGATTCGCCTATGTACTTTTTTTAAACCCTGGTATACAAGGCCCGACGGCCACTCGAGGTAGAGTGTTATAGAGAAGGAGCATAGCTTATGCGGATATGTGTGAAAGATTACGGTTAACGATAGACTTGAACAGGTTAAGATTGTAGTGACCGTGGAATTATCCTCTTTTTTTTCTTGGGAAAAAGCTGCTCGAGACGAACTTGCATCTCAGCAAAGCAATACGGAATGAGGGCGGTTCGCTACAATGTGTATGGCATGGTGCGTCTTAGTCGTGAAGGTTAGAACTGGTGGAACTAAGAATGTAGATCGTCTGTACATTTTCCATGGAAATAGCGATAGAGCAGCGATAGTCTTTCGATGTTTCGACTGTGAAATAGGGATTGTAGGGTGGAAAATAATACAACACCCACAAGGACGTAAACAAGAATCAATTTTGACGCTTTCCAAACAAAAAGGGTCTCTTTTAATCCTATAAGAGAAACTTTTTTTTAACCTTCCATCAGCATGGCTAATGCTAACCTCCAGGAGAGTAAGACGTTGCGCTAACTTGGTATAGCGTTTTCCACTGTCATGAAGTGAAATGATTATATTGAATAACTTGTTGTGCCTGCTGCTAGGAAGGTGTTGCAACCTAGAATGTGTTACTGAATGAGGAATAACCAAAACGGAGGTTGGAAATGAAATGGTAATCTTTATAACATCAACAAAATACAATACTCGCCAGCGGCGTAATGTAGGTAAACCACTGCTAGTGGTGGACTACTTAAACAGCATATTACCTCCACTTACAATAGTGTCCAACGTATTTATGACGACTGGGACATATCCATTAGTGTTCATAGGTACGGTATATGACACTATCTATTTCAGTTCAGGTTCTATTTATCTATCTATTTAGTCAGCTATGTAACATTGTACATCTATCTATCTATCTATCTATCTACCTATCTGTCTATCTATCTATCTATCTATCTATCTATCTATCTATCTATGTGTTGTAACCTAGAAAAGGTTACTGAATGAGGAATAACCAAAACGGTGGTTGGAAATGAAATGGTAATCTTTATAACATCAACAAAATACAATACTCGCCAGCGGCGTAATGTAGGTAAACCACTGCTAGTGGTGGACTACTTAAACAGCATATTACCCTCACTTACAATAGTGTCCAACGTATTTATGAGGATTGGGATATACCCATTAGTGTTCATGGGTACGGTATATAACCCTATCTATTTCAGTTCAGGTTCTATCTATCTATCTATTTAGTCAGCTATGTAACATTGTACATCTCTCTATCTATCTATCTATCTATCTATCTATGTGTTGTAACCTAGAAAAGGTTACTGAATGAGGAATAACCAAAACGGTGGTAGGAAATGAAATGGTAATCTTTATAACATCAACAAAATACAATACTCTCCAGCGGCGTGAAGTAGGTAAACCACTGCTAGTGGTGGACTACTTAAACAGCATATTACCCTCACTTACAATAGTGTCCAACGTATTTATGAGGATTGGGATATACCCATTAGTGTTCATGTGTACGGTATATAACACTATCTATTTCAGTTCAGGTTCTATCTATCTATCTATTTAGTCAGCTATGTAACATTGTACATCTATCTATCTATCTATCTATCTATCTATCTATCTATCTATCTATCTATCTATGTGTTGTAACCTAGAAAAGGTTACTGAATGAGGAATAACCAAAACGGTGGTTGGAAATGAAATGGTAATCTTTATAACATCAACAAAATACAATACTCGCCAGCGGCGTGAAGTAGGTAAACCACTGCTAGTGGTGGATTACTTAAACAGCATATTATCCCCACTTACAACAGTGTCCAACGTATTTATGAGGATTCGGATATACCCATTAGTGTTCATAGGTACGGTATATAACACTATCTATTTCAGTTCAGGTTCTATCTATCTATCTATCTATTTAGTCAGCTATGTAACATTGTACATCTATCTATCTATCTATCTATCTATCTATCTATCTATCTATGTGTTGTAACCTAGAAAAGGTAACTGAATGAGGAATAACCAAAACGGTGGTTGGAAATGAAATGGTAATCGTTATAACATCAACAAAATACAATACTCGCCAGCGGCGTAAAGTAGGTAAACTACTAATAGTGGCGAACTACTTGAACAGCATATTACCCTCACTTAGAATAATGTCAGACGTATAGAAGAGAACTGGGACATGCCCATTAGTGTTCACAGATACGGTATATAATAGAATGTTAGTACACTTTTTCGTGCGAGACGATTTTTCTCACTCGCATATCTCGCGACCTTTGAAGACCTATTTTTGAAGCTAATTTGACTACAGTAAATGGATATATAATTTGATCAATGGCGTAACAAGGTCCAGTAGTACATATGCTAATTTTATATCTCGTGTATGATGTGACCCCCTTAAAATTAGCTTCAAAATTAGGTCTTCAAAAGTTGCATGAATTGCGAGTATATACAGTAAATCTATCGTTCGTCTGTGCATGGTATATTGTTACCATAGCTGATCTAGTGCTTCTGCTATGTATGTAGAGAATATTGGCAAAATCCAAAACAGAACCTGCAATGTCATCGGTCCTGACCTGGCATCTCAATTTCCCATCGTAATTGTTCTGATGAGCTGTTCTCGTTAGTACCTCGAGTTCCCGAATTTAAGCAAAGAACCAGATTGGCAGTTAGGTCTCATCATTTTCCTGTTCAAATTGCTAAGCTTAACCGTGAGTTCCATTCGTTTCTTCTTTCGCATTTTCCGCTGGTCGAACTCACCTATGTCATTTTGCTTTTCCAAAATTCAAGTCTCGGGTTAATTGTCTTCTTCTATCACAATGAATACTGGTCGTTTAATGTCTGCTCACTTCAGCATTTTCTCGGTTTCTTTCACTCTTAGTAAAGTCCATTGCGTATTTGTAGCTTTCTTATGGGGAGAAGATTAACATGTTTAAAAGATATATATATATATATATATATATATATATATATATATATATACAGATAGATAGATATGAAAAGTCTGAGATATGATCTGAGATAGATAGATATTAATAGACTGACGTAGATAGATAAACTGACAGGGATAGATATGAATAAACCGACAGAGATAGATAGATAGATAGATAGATAGATAGATAGATAGATAGATAGATATGAATAGACTGAGATAGATGGATATGAATTGACTGATAGATATGAATAGACTGAGATAGATAGATAGATAGATAGATAGATAGATAGATAGATAGATAGATAGATGGATATGAATAGACTGAGATAGATGGATATGAATTGACTGATAGATATGAATAGACTGAGATAGATAGATAGATAGATAGATAGATAGATAGATAGATAGAAAGATAGATGTGAATAGATAGGTAGATATGAATAGATAGATAGATAGATAGATAGATAGATAGATAGATAGATAGATAGATAGATAGATAGTGAGGAAGAGAAGACTCCCTACAACGCGAAAGGTTTAAGTAGTAAAAACAAAATGACGAGAAACCGAGAGAGAACTAAGAATTACATTGAAAGAGCGAAGTGTGCTCGATCTTGATAAATAGAGAGATAAGAATTTGAAGTAATATAGAAAGCAAGATGGAGTCGCTGGCTGACTGAAAGATAGATTGACAGCCTGAGTGCGGAGAGAAAAAAGATTAAAAGTGAAATGGAAGAGGAGACAAGGAGTGTTAGCACTGGTGATGGAGTCGGTCGGAGGAGGGACAAGCCGGAGTAGTTTAACAGACATTTTGCATCGTGTGAGAAAAGATAATGGGCCTCATTTGTAATATACGCAGACAACTTCACGCCTTGAATGCTGTAAATAAGGATCCAGTCGGTAATGGCGACAGATTTATGGTTAGCTCCTGGGCCAAATGACCTTCGAAATAAATCTTTACGTTCTGGGGTTAATCAGGTAGGGTGTATGAGAAGTGAGGCGAATATATTTATAGCTAGGAGATTTATGGAACAAAAATCAACGCCCTGTGTACGATGACTGAACAAATAGGTCCGGGCAGGCTAGCAAAAGGTTTAAGGGAAAAAAAAAGCTTGAAAATAAATGGAAGAAATTATAAAGAAAAGGATAACATAAAAAAGAGAGGCAGATAAAGAAAGGTTGTATAGAAGGCAAGAGAAACTAAAAGAAAGGAGGAGGAGGAGATGGAGGAAGAGAAGGCGGAAGAGGAGGCGGATTAGGAGGAGGAAGAAGCGGTGAATTATGGGATATAATGAAAGCAAGAAACTGGAGTGAAAGAGTAAAGAATGATAAAATTTGTTTCTGCCTCGTAGCCGAGATAGTTTTATCTACCGTCCGGTTTACACTCCTCCTCTGTCATTTGAACTGGAGTAGAGGTTTGGCCCTTGTTTCCTTTTTAGGATTCGGTTTCCGGTTCCTTTTAATGTCTACTTCATCTCTATACTTCTAAGTAAAATGAAATTTTATTCACTAGTTATTTATTTATTTTCCCCAGTCGGGGTAGATAGATTTACTTGTCGCCCGATTCACTTCTACGCGGACTTTTGAACAGAAGTAGACTTATCACTTGTTTCTTGTTTAAGATTGGGTTTCTAGTTCCTTCTAAAGTCTACTTCAACTCTATACTTCTAACGTTTCCACCTAAGCTGTGAAATTTTATTTACTATCATTTATTTATTTTCCTCAACAGGAGTAGATAGGTTCGCCTATATCACTCCTCCCCGGTCTTTTGAACAGTAGAGGTTTTACTTTTTAGAATTGGGTTTCTGATACGTAGTAAAATCTTTTCTCTTTCTTTGACTTCCAGTAGCCCCTTGCGTATTTGTGGCATTATCGCTTTGCCTGGGGTGAATTGATTTGAAAAATGCCTGGTGACAGATGGTAAAATTGGAGTCCAGATAAAGAGATCTATGTGAAGTGTCTCTTCGAGTTTTGGGCGATCATGGCTTATCGGACTCTGTATGCGTTATAGCTTTGAGCAATGTTTGTCTTTTTAATATCCCTCCAATCCCCATTCTGCTGCAAATTCCCATAAGCTGTTCATGTAGGTATCCCGCTACCTACCCCTACCCCTTCTACCTTCGATATTCCCTGTGAGTGTAAATTTTTTTCCAAGCACTCCTTATTCATTATGAGTCCTAGAAATTTCAATTCATTCTGATTAGTTACATAGTAGTGGTTTACCTACTTCACGGCGCTGGCGAGTATTGTATTTTGTTGATGTTATAACGATTACCATTTCATTTCCAAACACCGTTTTGGTTATTCCTCATTCAGTAACACTTTCGAGGTTCCAGCCCTAATAGAGGAGGATCAGAATAGAGGAGGTTTAGGTTTAAAAGTATCTGTTTTCTTTACGTACCGTATCCTTTGAAGACGTAGGCGACTATGGATCTCTACAACTTCCTTTGTATCTGTTATATACCTATGAACACTAATGAGTATTTCCCAATCCTCATAAATACGTTGGACACATTTGTAAGTGGGGGTAATATGCTAAGTAGTTCACAACTACCAGTGGTTTACCTACTTCACGGCGCTGGCGAGTATTGTATTTTGTTGATGTTATAAAGATTACCATTTCATTTCCAACCTCCATTTTGGTTGGTTATTACTCATTCAGTAACCCTTTCTAGTTTAAATGTAGCATATAAACCCGAAATTATGAAATAACAAAAGATGCCTTCCAAAAACTATGCAAAGTATTAAGAAACAGGAACATTTCTTTAGAAACAAAGAAGAGTTTACTGAAGTGTTTTGTATAGCAATCCTCTCTAGGACACTAATTAATAGACAATTCTCTCACAGGTGAAGTGATGGAAAAATATGTTGCTCTACAGAAGGATGCTGAGAATAAAATGCACGGAACTTGTTCGAAACAACGAAGTTTTATGGAAACAGAAAGGTTATTTATATGTAGAATCAGAAAGAAATAGTTGAAATTTCTAGTACATAATGAGGAAAGAGTGTTTGGAGAATTTGAAAGCAAGTGGTACAGAGGGAAATGTCGAGTAATTTGCCCGATGTAAAAAGGATGGCAGCACAGGGACTCGGAGGGATAGTAAAAATAAAGACATCCCTAAGAGATACAAGGGATAGGAAGTTGGGGAGAGCCATGATTGTCTAGGTCCTGAAGGGCCGTTCCATCTAAAAGAAGAAGAAGAATTTCAAATTTCGGGGGTGGGGAATCTGACTGACCATTCCTCTTTTTGTTTATTTTATTTTATTTATACAATAAAAATAAAAAAATAAAAATAAATTGAAAAGTTCCCATTCGAAATTTCGAAGGTGTATTGAAATAGCGAAGGTGCCTTCCAAAAGCTAAGCAAAGTACTAAGAAACAGGAAAATGTTATTAGAAGCAATGTAAATATTGATTTGTTTTTTTACGGCTTATGAACCTTTTTAAAACCAGAAAATATATATAAATTGTAAGAATTTTTTGGAGGTAATAACGATTTACTGATACAAGTTCTACTAATTAACCCATAGCTAGGGGAGAAGAAGTAGATTAATACCTCTCCCAAGTGTATTTTCACGCAAGTTTGTTTGACTTAATGTAATCATTCCTGTCAAACCGTGTATCGAAGGCCGTTCTCAACGGATTCTCCTCCAGCTCCTATCCGACGAACGCAGGTGTTCACCAAGGCTCCATCCTAGACTGTGTTCCTTATCTTCATCAACGATCTTCCTGACGTCATAGATTCCCAAGTAGGCATCTACGCGGACTACACTACAATTGACTCCTGTCTCAAAAACAATTCTAGTGTTGTTGACAAAACTAACCTGGCCGTTCGTTTCGAAAAGGACCTCCAATTGGTTGTGAACTGGGACAGGAATTGGCTGGTTAACTTTAACGCCTCAAAAACAAAACTGCTCTTTATTACTCACCACAGAGAACCATCCCGGCCTCCCATTAGAATGTCTGACGCTCAACTCCACGCGAGCACCTCTTTGCAACTACTCGGTCTCACATTGTCCGCTGACCTGAGAGGGAACAAATACATTGGGTCAATAGCTTCGTCCACCGTATGGAAAGTTGGCTCCCTGTGCCGCACCAGGAAATTTTTCTCGCCGGAGTCGATCCTTCAAATCTACAAATCAACCATTCGCCCTTGCATGGAGTATTGCTGCCATATATGGTCTGGTGCCTCTTATGTTTGTCTAAAGGTTCTTGATAAAATCCAGAGACGGGTATGCAACGTAATTGGCCCTGATCTGGCATCTCGTCTGCAGTCGCTCCCTCACAGACGTGCCGTCGCCTCCCTCTGTCTTTTTTACAAATACTTTCATGGTAACTACTCCGAGGAGCTGCTTTCGCTGGTTCCCAGACTTTATGAATTTAACCGTTCTACTAGGCTAGCATCTCGCTCACACCCTTTCACTGTCGAAACTGTTAAATATAGCCGTCTCTTCTACTCCAATAGCTTCATGTCTCGCACTTCTTGCCTGTAGAACTCCTTCCCCTTTTCTTGTTTCCCTGATAGCTATAATTTCTAACTATTCAAATGTAATGCAAATCGACGTCTCCAGATGCCCTGATCTACCCCCTCTCCTTCTCTTCATCCTTTCCTCTATCACTCCTATTTGGTCTCTCTCCAATTCTCTGTAACCCCTTACGTGCTAGTGGCTTCCAGGCTTGCTTGGGGTGAAATGCTTTTAAAAAAAGTGAATATTACAAAACTAACTGATATTGAAACTTAGTTCTCTGATCTCCAATTCCGAACTGTTATCTATTTCACCAGCAACACATCCTAGATCAAAGTACTTGGTATTCACAAGCGGTCACCCATCTAGGTACTGACAAGGATCGACGCTGCTTAACTTCGGTGATCGTACAAGAACCGTTGTTTCAGCGTGACATTGCCGCAATCCTATAATGAGGAAAGAGGACATGGCGAATCTGACACTCACAGGACATATTGAATGGAGGAAAAGCAGAAATAAATTTTTGAGTAACCTGTCTAACAAAGTTGTGCAAATGAAAGGGAAGTGTAGTAAGGAGGCAAACATTACTGATAGCTATAAAGGACTGGAAAAAGGATAGAAGATTGTGAAGAGATACGTCCTGAAGGGGCACAGCACATAAAAAGAAGAATAGGAAGTTATAAATTCTTAGAAAATATATTAAGTAGTGGAATAGTTTCATTTTCTATTCTCCATAGGTATGAATTCGGATTTACACTGTTATACATGCTCACGGTAGTCTGAATGTAGAAATCCAACGTAGTAAGTAATTTATTCAATGAAACAGCACCAATATCTAGTAGCAGCTATTCAGAAATACTTAAGGTCTTCCATATCAGAGGTTGGCAGTGGATATTGGGAGGGAGTAAGAAAGCGTAGTTCTTCAGGTCTTTTATCTGACAGGTTAGCAGTGGATATTCCGAGAAAACAAAATGGCCGCCTTTATACACGTCGGATTGAATATTCCACGTCTTCTGATTGGTTAACCTTCTATGGGTGGACTATAAAATGAGTCAGCTCATTTTGGTTTGCTCACTAGTACACCAGGATGTATCCAAAAATTGTAACATACACCATTTTCTCCTCCTTGGTATGGGTTAAATAGCAAAGCAGACGGTGCTCTCTATCCGTGATTGAAATTCAATCTAGGAGGAGGACAACTCTGAATTCAAAACCGGTTGAGACCCTCGGGTTAAATAACGACTATTCTTTTGGCAAAACCTAGAAACAGGTAGTGACCCTGCCAAGGTCACGATGAAGACATCGGCAGCTGATTCTAATAGACCAAATATGGAGCATTGCACTGCAATGGTGCCATGAAAAATAAACTTAGTTTTTTCTCTTGCAATTCTCGTCTGTGGAACTCGCTTTCGGCTTTTTGTTTTCCAGCCAACTACGATCTTCAAAAATTTAAATGCAACGTCAATTGCCATCTTCTATCTCCTTGAAAACCGGGCTTTTATTGTCTTCACTGTTCTCGATAAAGTTTTCTCATTTATTTTCCCTCTCAATAACACCTTGCTTCGTCGTGGATTTCTCGCCTTGCTAGGGGTGAAATATAAAAGAAACGTAGTGCAGTACCCTTTATCTCCTCACACACACACACACACACACACACACACACACACACACACACACACACACACATATATATATATATATATATATATATACTCACACACAGGCAAAAACACACACACACACGCACACACACATATATATACTCACACACACAAACACACACACACACAAACACACACACACACAAACACACACACACACACACACACACATATATATATATATATATATATATATATATATATGAAAGTGAACATAGAAGTCAACAATTAGTGGCGACAGTCTGTTTCATGCTAGATGCAATCGTCAGAGGTGGCCTGACGATTGCATCTAGCATGAAACAGACTGTCGCTTCTAAGTGTTGACTTCTATGTTCACTTTTATATTTACACACGCTCTATCTCTGATATTGAGTACTTTATCCCATAACTATAGCACATCTTAAGACTATATTTCTTCATATATATATATATATATATATATATATATATATATATATATATATATATATTACAAAGAGTCAATCATACCTTGAATTAATCAGCAATTTGAATGCGATTATTGACGAAATCACTTCGCTAATTGACAAACATAAGCATTCCACTATTGATAATCCTCCGAATGATGAGATCCTCATAAATAAATACAATGGATGTGGTGTATTTTTATTTTTTATTTCTGCTAGTATACTTTCAATGCATCGCGCAATCATCGTCAGAATTTATTATCCATCGGAATCAAAACTAGGAGACAATTTTTGTGTTAATCCGACCGAAAGATGTTTTTAAGTATGAGCTATTTGTTAACTGTTATATGATGTTGGAGCGTGCAAATAGCAACGCTAAATTTTAAATATTTAAAGTGAGAATTTTTTATATATTTTGTAATTTGGTAAATCACGTATTTTCTTGTATAAGTGTTTTTCAGTTAATATGATATGAACTAAGTAGATAGTTCAAGTAACAGAGTGATATGTCTTACTTTGTAGTTTTTTTTTCCCTCAGGAATTCGTTGCTGCTGTTTCAATTGTTTTTTACTGCTGGGTCATTTGTTTTTTATGAATATAATAAAATAGGCAGCATATATTTACATTACAAAGAGTCAATCATACCTTGAATTAATTATATATACCGGGTGTAACTGCAAAATTGACTAAATCTTCAAACACCAAAATTGTCTAATAGTTAGATTAAGCGTTGAACCGTTGTATGTTAGAAATGATTAAAGATATCTTACTGGAATTCTCCAAGGTTTTTATAACACTATTGGGCTCTACTTTGAGCAACAAAAATCTATTTAGCATTAAGTTGAAATGATGATCCCTCTTCCTATTGTGACCTCCTAATCTCGTTTTCCCCTCTACTTCTCCCTCTTTTAAAAACTTATTCAACGTTCTCTTGATGGTTCTTGAATGGACATTGAAGATGGCAGCCAGAAAATGAATGTTCCTACCATTACTGAAGGCCTGAATGACTTTTTTCCCCCTCACCATTGCTCAGTTGGTAAGGCAGTGAGACTGACACAAAACGATTTTAACCTGTTTTCTTTCTAGCTGAATGACTCAAAGGTTTTTTCAGTGATCCTTTCGACAAATGATGTCAAGATGGGTCAACGTCTTACTTGAAAACTTAAAAATAGAAACTCAATTATTTTAGTATTTTTTTTAGATATTAAACATTTTGTGAGATGGACAATAATCCCATGCTGTCACACGATTTGGACAATTTTACTGTTACAAACGGTATATGCGCAAAACAAGCTATCATTACACGAGGTCGTCTCGACGAACAATCCAGTTAGTAGTTAGCTGAAATTCAGAGTTGTACTTATATTAGAGAGAATACCATTCAAGGCTAGTGTACCCAGAGTACCTTGCTATTTAACACAGCTAAAAGGCAGTAAAGTGGATCCACACATTTCCCAATATAAACGCAACAGCCGAGGCAGGAATCTTAACGATTCCACTTCTTAATGCGCCTCTTCAGGAGGTAGGCGATTATGTCTCTCCACAACTTCCTGTAGTTCAAAGTAAGTATTGTCTTTTCGCTATCTCTCCTAATCCCTGTCCTGCCAACAATTAACAGAAGCTCCCTAGGTAGGCTACGTCCCGCTTTCCTCTGTCTGTATTGATTTTAGTTTATCGTGAGCGTATCAAATTCTCCAAGCCTTTTTCTTCATTATGTGCGCTACGAATATCAACTGCGTCTTTCTGAATCTAAGTGCCCATTTTCTCTAAAACTTACGCACATCTTCAGTCCATGGGATTCTGGGTATCCTTCTGTAAAGCCAAATTGCTGTTACCCCAAATCTTTTCTTCATCTGTGATGAAATTGTTAGAGATGCCTCGAAGACTCCTTACTTAATGGTAAAGGACATTGGCAATGGTGTACAGACGGGTGTCCTGAATGTTTCGAGGAAGACAGTCACTAGATAATATCATCGAGCAGAACTTTGAAATTGTCGTCGAAGGAAAACTTTTTTGCTTAAGGCTAAACACCTCAAAGACAGATTTGTTTATCGCATGTGAGAAGCGATGTAGAACATTGGACTGAACTCTCTTTTCATGGTCAGACGAAACTAGAATTATTTGGTCACATGAACTTCCGGTGTGTATAATTAAGAACCTTGTCGGGAGTAATATGCTTTGTAGATGTTTCGCTGGTTCTAGGCCACGAAATGTAGTGAGGGTATTGGGTGTTATGAATGAGCAAAGATATTTGGGTTTTCTTAAAAATAATGTAAGACAAACACCGTGAAAGCTGTCTTTGGGGCATCAGTGGACGTTCCAACATGGCAATGGCCCTAAACACACGACACGAATTGTTACCTAATTTACACTCCTCCCCGGTCTTTTGAACAGGAGTAGTGGTGTATCCTTTTGTTTTCTGTTTACGATTGGGTTTCCGGTTCTTTGTGGTAAGTCTTTTTATTCTCTTTCACTCTCAGTAGCTCCTTGTTTCTGAGTGGCATTATCACCTTACTTGGGGTGAACTGATTTTTAAAAAAAATTAGATGACAGAAAATTAAAGTATTGTCGAACCCCATTGAAAATTTACGGGGTCTATTTGAAAAAAAAATGTAGGAAGCAGAAATCCTTCTAATTTGAGAGAACTTCATTTGGCGAAGAAGTATGGCGTTAAATACCTGTCAATGTGCGTCGTCATCTTGTAAGGAAATATAAAAAATGATTAAAGGCAATAATCAAGTACAAAGGCTACACAATTGATTATTGAGACAAGAGGGCCAATATTTTTGTTCTATCTGTCTATATTTCTGAGATGAGATATTATGGAGTACTTGCATTATTTACATTATTCGGACTGTTATCCTCATCTTCATTGCTATATTTATAACAGTTTCGGCCGTTGTACGCTCCGTCCTTTATGTCATATTTCTCTGTCTATAACTCTGTCTATATCTCTGAGATGAGGTGTTATGATTATTTGCATTATTTACATTATTTGGACTGTTATCCTCATCTTCATTGCCATATTCACAACGTTTCGGCAGTTGTACGCCCCGACCTTTATGTCATATTTCTCTGTCCATACCTCTGTCTATATCTCTGAAATGAGCTATTATGACTACTTGCATTATTTACATTATTTGGACTGTTGTCATCATCTTCATTGTCATATTCACAACGTTTCGGCCGTTGTGAATATAGCAGTGAAGATGTGGATAACAGTCCAAATAATGCAAATTTTTGTTGTATGCTTGAGGTCAATTAGTATATGTTTGATATTAAAATGAAATTTTATTTTGGGCGTAACTGCACATTCTTTCAAATCAATTATTTTATATTTTGTGAAAGAATGCACAATAATATTTTGAGGAATTACAGATTTATTCATAACTAACTTAAAATCCCCCCCTATCAGGCGGCATATAAGCTAGCTCCTGCGGAGTGATCTTGATTGGGCTTTCATCGGAAATCCGATGGGAATCCAAAATTGGTAGGGAGGAGTAGATGCGATAGGCAACGATAAACTACAGAAGAACTCAAAATTGATATCTGCATTTAAGTATTGTATTGATATTTAAGCTTACCTTTTAAAAGATCAACGATAATTCTTTTGCTGCCACATAATTTAAAGATAATTTGATGTACGTAGGTCCTTACTTTCCGTACAAACAATAATTTTTAGTTCATGGGTGACTTCAGCTGTGTTTCATAATTAATTTCGATTATTCCCAAATTTATTTGCAAGTTATAAAAATATTGTTATCGTACAAACAAACCGTCGCAAAATATCACGTAAAAATTCGCCGAAAATAATCGCAGTAATGAAAACTTGGGAATCCAAAATTTCAGGAGGCGGGTCCGGATCCGGCCTGGAATGTTGTCAATTTGCTCGTGTAGTCGGCATGATCCCAATATAGTATGATATGTTGGGCTACGTCCTCTCGGTGTAAAATTGAAAAATGTGTGACACAGTGTCACACTGTCATTCGCATTTAGTATATAGATTATGGGAAAAGGAATGAACGCCTTGACGTGATGTAATGGTTGGCAAGCCTGTTCCGCTAGAACAAATACGAGTGAGTTCGATCCTCACTGCGTGCCCACATATTTCGGCTACATCTAAGCAGCGCTTTGAAAATTTGTCATCTACGCCTAGAATATATAATTTTTGGTAGTTCGTTGTGGTGTAATTAATGGCTAACAAGTTTGTCTTGGTAGATCATTTACAATTGAGTAGTGAGTCCGATCCATACGGTGTGTGCCACACATTCGACCTTAGACCACATCTAAGCTACGCTTAGAAAATCATTTTGGGGCAGTTCGATATGGTATAATGTTTAGCAAACTGATTTCGCTGGACAAGTTACGACTGAGTAGCGAGTCCGATCCTCACTGTGTGCGCCACATATTCGACCTTAGGCGACATCTAAGCTACGCATAGAAAATCATTTTTGGGTAGTTCGACGTGATGCATCAATGGTTAGCAAGCTTGTCTTGCTAGATCAGTTACGACTAATAGTGAGTTCGAGCCTCACTTGGTGCCCCATACTTTAGACCTAATTACTATCTGGGCTACGGTTAGAAAATATAATTATAGGAGAGGTGCGAATAATTCTGCATATTACGGCAAACCACAGAAAAATGTTCATAACTTTCTTTATTGTAACCAATAACTTACAAGACGCACTTTTTTCATAAAAAATACACTGTATAATACGTGTGCGTCTTCCAAGACGAATGTAAGACAACCCGCAGGCTCAAGTAAGCTTGGACGGTCACCTAATTGGCTTGACTGAGAGAGACGTGGATTTGTATATTGAATCATTGCACTATAATGTTAGCTGTCTATCTAATTCAGCCTTTTATATGATGTAACCTCAATACTTAGCTGTTACAAGTATTTCCAAGACTATAAACCTTCCTGGAGCCGAGCCACAAACTTAAACATTCTCCGTTTACTAGCAGCGGCGGGAGCCTTTCTGCTCTTGCTATACAAACAAAAACGGACGAGTGGTTAATGTAAACAATACGTGGCGCCAGTATATGAGGGACGCATGGTGAATGTGTTGTAGGAGAATGACTTTTTTTTTCTTAGAAATTTCTTTCCAATTTTAGGGTGCGTCTTCCATGCCGCAGCGTCTCGTAAGGTGTGAAATACGGTAATCTCTTTTTGCACAAAAGGCAAAAAGCCATAAAAATATAACGTATAATAATAACACTTGCATATACTAAAGTTCGCACAATATTCAAGTCATGTTATATTTTCAAAACTATCAACCACATAGTTTTTAACAGCTCTCCAAAATAATTGCATACCGATTCTCTTGTACCCCATATATTGTCTATAGGCTTACGGACATAACTCTTTGAAACACCGGTTTTCGTACGATAACCGAAGTTAAGCAACGTCGTGTCAGGTCAGTACCTAGATGGGTCACATTTAAGGACATTTAGGAAAAACAGATGCTGTCAGCGTCTATATCCGACTGAAATAGTCAACAACAGCTGGGAACTGGCGATAGGAGAACAGAGTTCTAATTCCAGTTGGGTACGTTATATTCACTTACGCACAAGTACTATTGGGAAACGTTTATCTCCCTTTTATGGATTAATTAGTAGGATTTGTATCAGTAAATCATTATTATCTAAAAAATATGCTTACCATCTAAAATTATTTTCTGGATTTAAATAACCCGAAACAAATAGTTCATAAACTGTAAAAAAAACAAATCAGTCAATAAATATTCTCTCTCTTACTTTCTCTCACACCATATATATATATATATATATATATATATATATATATATATATATATATATATATATATATATATATATATATATAATAAAATAGGCAGCATATAATTTTATATTACAAAGAGTTAATCATACCTTGAATCAATTAGCAATATTAATGCAATTATTGGCGAAATCACTTCGCTAGTAGACATAATTATAAGCATTATACTACTAATAATCCACTAAATGATGAGATCCTTATGTATAAAATGGATATGGTGTATTTTTTTAATTCAGCTAGTACTTTCGAATGCATCATGCATTCATCTTCAGGCTGTATTTTTTCCTTTTAGAATCAAAACTGGAAGACGAAATAAATGTGTTTTTCCGACCGAAAAATGTTTTAAGAATGAGCTATTTATTAACGGTTATGTAGTGTTGGAGCGTGCAAATCGCAACGCTAAAGTTTAAATATTACGAGTGAGAATTTTTAAAATTTTATAATTTGGTAAATCCACGAATTTTTTATTATAAGTTTTTTTTCGGTTAACATGACATGAACTAAGTAGAATAGTTCAATTAACAGAGTGATATGTCTTAGTTGTTTTTTTTTCTCAGGAATTCTTTACTGCAGATCAATTGTTTTTCATGAGCATAATAAAATAGGCAGCATATAATTTTATATTACAAAGAGTTAATTGAACTATCTACTATATATATATATATATATATATATATATATATATATATATATATATATATATATATATATATATTACAAAGAGTTAATCATACCTTGAATCAATTTTTATTAATGTAATTATTGTAATGTAAATAGTGTACATATACACACACACACACACACATACATATATATATATATATATATATATATATATATATATATATATATATATATATATATATATATATATATATATGTACACTATTAGACATTATTCGGACTATTGTCCTCATCTTTGTCGCCATATTTATTACAACGTTTCGGCTGTTGTACACTCCGGCCTTCTTCAGGTGGTTGGAATGTCGAACTGAACCCTTTATTTCGCTCACGGGGGTAGACTGTTCTAGTTCCACGTGCCATGTTTAATGGATGTACGGTGTCAGTTATCTCCTGCTAGATCCAGTGACAGGACCCAAAGAGTGTGAGTTCAATACCCGGTGAAAGTAGTGAAGAACCTGGAAAGAGGAATGTACCTAATACCTCATGTCAGGAATATAGACAATTATATGCGTGTGTTTGTACCCGCGTTTGTGTGTGTATACAAAGGTGGAATTTGTTTAAAGAAATTTCATTTTCTTTAGAAGATGATCGAAAAAAAATCATTGTTAGTTGGAAAAAAATTGAAAAATTAAAATTACTGTGCTGTCAGGAGTTAGTTGCCCTTGAATAAATACCATATTTCCCGCTTATTTTCTTTTTCTACCAGGATTGCAACAAGTTGTGAGGTAAGAGACCATTACGATTTTCTATCATTTCCTCCGAACGGAACGTTAAATGACACGAATTCTCTTTGCTAACCTATAACACACTTAAGAATTTATGAAGCAAAAACTTTCTTTTGTTATGACATCCTAAATCTTTGTTACTTAAAGTTTGCCCTATTCGGCGTCGCCATTGCAATTAGACTTCAGTTCAAAAGCATTCTTCTTCATACCGTTCTTTGTGTACAACATAACCTGCTTTTGGCGGTGTTTCTTAAACATTAAAGCCTTTTTCCTAATGCGAAACGAAATTCTTTGATTCCCTCTAGACCCATACAAATTTTTAAATTACTCCCAAAAGCGGAAATACGAACTGACCGAAACTGAAGATTTTCATTGAAATCTTTCTCTATCCAAGGTTTTCTTTTAACAAAAACTTTGCAAATAATTACAGAAGGTTCGATTTGAAATGTCGCTAACTGATTTCTTCATTTATTTATTTTATCGATCGGTGTCTCAATAATAAAAAAAAATATCCATTCAATATTTAAAAAAAAAAAAAATACTGAATATAGTTTTAAAAAATGTTTTAAATTCTTTCAAAAATTTTCTGACATCTCCCAATGTTGTCTAAACTGCCCAACTTTCATGCCAATCTCACGCACCGATTCCATCAAGATTTATTATAAAGCTATATAGATTTGCTGCACTTTTCAGATGATCGGGCAGTTTATTTCAATAAAATAATACCTTTTCTGTAGAAAAAGAATCCGCTATTTTATTATTTTCGATATTCCAAAACCATTTTGTCTATATTTTTATCTCCGTTTCACATGTTAAACATTTCCATAAAGTCACCTGGCATACTGCATTCTAAAAATATGAGGCTCATTTTTCCACTCTATTCTTACACATCAATTTTCCATACAAATACATGAGGCTTTATCACTATCTATAAAAGGTAGGATGTGTGTGTGTGTGTGTGTGTGTGTGTGCGCGCGTGCGTGTGTGTGTGTGTGTGTGTGCGCGAGTGCGTGTGTGTGTGTGTGTGTGTGTGTGTGTGCGTGCGTGCGTGCGTGCGTGCGTGCGTGCGTGCGTGGGTGCGTGCGTGCGTGCGTGCGCGTGTGTGTGTGTGTGTGTGTGTGTGCGCGTGCGTGCGTGCGTGCGTGTGTGTGTGTGTGTGTGCGTGTGCGTGCGTGCGTGCGTGCGTGTGCGTGTGTGTGTGTGTGTGTGTGTGTGTGTGTGTGTGTGTGTGTGTGTGTGTGTGTGTAACAAATGCATGGCGGCAATTTTCGACGGTATTTGCACCAAAATTTACATGCACATGCTCCAAGTTCGTGGTAAGGCCAAGACCGACTTTGCATTTCCAAACTCCCATCGACAGTGGAAATAATCGATTTTTTCATGCTTCTACGGCAGTTTTCATGTAGTTTGCGGCCATTTTCTACTGGCCAGTGTGAGAGCCTATAGCTGGCTGCCACGGATAAGCAGGAAGATTCTATTGGCCAGCGTGAGAGCTGACTGACGCGAATTTTAACTAGCATTCAAAAAAAAATCGATAGCTGCATTCGTCACAAGTGTGAAAATTTAAATCTGCATGGCACTTTACTCCAGTTAGCTCATTCGCTTGCTTAAACTCAACGTTGATTCTGATTCCGCAGAACTGAGTTGGGTGTGAAAAAGTATTTGTTGTTAACATTCTTTTTTCATTCGTTTTTTCCAGTTACGAGTCCTTTTTTTAAAGCTGATCGTTTTGTGTTCATTTTGTTTAGTTCTTTTTTCGTAACAGATTTAATGTTTAGTATAGAGCTTAGAAAAAATTCGCAGTGCGAGATAGGCATGTAGCAAAATCAGCACGGCAAAGGGCACTCCTTTAAAGGCAAGGAAGTGCAAAAATATTTTAAGTCAAGTGATAGCGATTGCTGTATGAGTCGTACGATTTTTGAATCAAGCACGGGCAACGCCGGGCCATGCTGCTAGTAATTTTATAAATACATGAGATTTTATAATTTTAACATGGTTGCATGCAAAGTATGTTAAAAACTGACTTCAGTGGATAGTTTTTGTAGGTACAATATGAGGGAAATATTTAAAACGATGCCTAGAACGTGAAATTAAAATTTAAACGGAAATGAAATCTTTTATATTTCATATTTTTATTTACATATTTTTATTTGAATAGGAAAACCTTGAAAGCAATTGGAAATAGCTCAGTAATGGATACATGTATTCGCCTCATGCTACCACAAAGATTACAATTTAAATTAAAATTAATCTAATTAAATCTAATTAGTTTATTTTTAATTAAATAAAAATAAGTTAATAAAACTTGCCGGCATAATAATTAAAAAAAAAAATTTAAATTAACATTTCTGTAAAATTCTTTGAATTTCTTAAATGTCACATTGGCATTGTTATTAACAAATGTAATTTACGTCTTTAAAAACGATGGCATGTGGTTTCGGCAATATTTTTTTAATATATATATACAGTGAAGGATGACCCCAAAAAACGGGAATTTTTGAAGTGCGTATTGCCAGACATGAGCAAGTGGCAACACTGCAAGACAGTTACTTTGAGCAAGTAAACATTTCGCCATTTTAGTAACGAGAATGAAATTCACAGTATCCCTGCTGAGATGTTGCAGCAGTCAATGAGGAATCTCAACAGCAGATTTCAAGAATGTATTCGTACAGGTGGACGCCTTCTACAGGACGTAATTAAAAAAAAATGAAAATTCCATCATTGTTTCTTAAATGGCATGTTTTAAGGTTTCAATTACTATGAATTAAATATTTTTCTTCCATCACTCTTGGTTTTATTGGATTGTTAAAAAGTTCCCGTTTTTTTGGGGTCACCCTATATAATTATAAATTAACAATTTCCGAAATAAAATCATAATCCCGAGACCAGTTACACATTAGGGTCATAGGGGTACCATACAATCGCAGCAGTGTTTCCTAGGCAACATGGTCGGACGAAGCCCAACACTTTCCAGTCTCATTTTGAATTCAAAGCTTTTCCTTTCAGAACGGTTACCACTCAAGGCTATAGGACGCAGTCTGCCCTGTTACTTAGCCATGGCTGGGGGAGAAGATATGGATTCATACCTTTCCCAAGAGTATTAACACGTAAGTAAATGTAATGAACCCGACTGGAATTCGAGAATAGTTCTTCGTTCATTCGATTCGTGCTGCTATCCATTAATCTTTCGTGCATCCAGAAATTTAAAAAAAAATACGTTCAGACAAATAATGAATTTTATTTGTCAATTTTAAAATAACAGCAAAGCTTATTTCCACTACGCAAGAAGAATTGATAAAGAGACGTAGACAACTGTATCGTTGACCTTTGATAACCAGTAGATTAAATGTACCGTGGAGAGTATTTACATTATTCGGACTATCCTCCTCATCTTTGTTGCCATATTTATCATGACGTTTCGGCCTGTTGTACGCTCCGGCCTTCTTCATTTATATGTGTATAAAGGCAGCCATTTTTTTTCCCGAATATTCACTGCCAACCCCGGAGACCTTCGAAGACTGAAGAATTATGGAACAGCTGCTGCTGCTATTGGCAATATAGTCAGATCCAGTAGAGTGTCTGACTCGTGAGTGTTAATCTTTAACGTTGTTTCATTGAACAGATTACGTACTGCGCTGGATTCTATATTCATAGATTATGGTGAACATGGTCAACAGTTTGGAGGCCGTGATTGAAGCCAATGACGATTTTATTGATTTATAAATTTACTCTTTTGTATTTCAAGATATCTTTTGTTTAATTATGGTAAATATATCTGTTAAAATGAGATGTCAGTGTTATTTTCAGTTTTGCGTAATTTAGACGACAATTCATCCATTGTAACCTGTATTATGCGTGGGGGTTTGGATGGATGTGCAGATGGTTTAATGTTTAGTAGCGAGCCGAGTTTCAAATTCAAGTACAGTTCGTTACATTCACGTTAGTGTAAGTACCATTTGAAAAAGTACAAATCCACCCCTTCTCGCCCCAGCTATGTGTTAAGTAGTAGGGCAGGCAGTACTCTTCAGCGTTGGTCGCTAACCAGTCTGTTATTTAGCGAAATCCCCCAGGGGTGAATGCTAATTGAGCGTAAATTAATAAGTTTGGTTTGGTTGTGTTTGGTTTGTTTTACGGCATATCAACCTCAATGGGTCACTTAATGCCGACAACTTTTTTTTTCTTGGTAATATTTTTGTTTTGTCAATAATCTATTTCTGTTAATATTTTTTTTCTCTCAAAAATGTATAGCTGGAAATATTATTTTTTCAAAAACGTATTGCTGGCAATATTACTTTTTCAAAAACGTACAGCTGGTAATATTATTTTTTCAAAAACATATAGCTGGTAATATTATTTTTTCAAAAACGTATTGCTGGTAATATTTTTTTTTTCAAAAACATATAGCTGATAATATTATTTTTTCAAAAACGTATAACTGGTAATATTATTTTTTCAAAAACGTATAGCTGGTAATATTATTTTTTTCAAAAACATATAGCTGGTAATATTATTTTCTTTCAAAAACGTATTGCTGGTAATATTTTTCTTTTAAAACATATAGCTGATAATGTTATTTTTTCAAAAACGTATAGCTGGTAAGATTATTTTCTTTCAAAAACGTATTTCTGGTAATATTATTTTTTTAAAAACGTATAGCTGGTAATATTTTTTTTCAAAAACATATAGCTGATAATATTATTTTTTCAAAAACGTATAGCTGGTAATATTATTTTCTTTCAAAAACGTATTATCAGAGACCTTTCTGTTAGACGCAGTTCACCGTCCCGCCCAGGACGCGGATGCAGTTCATCGTCATACCCAGGATGCAGATATAGTTTATCGTCATACTCAGGATGCAGATGTAGTTTATCGTCATACCCAGGACGCGGATGTAGTTTATCGTCATACCCAGGACGCCGTAAATGATTAAGGTCTTTCTAGATAAAGAAGTAATGAACCCAAGAAGTACCAATCAAGTATTTCGGTCCAACAACGGCAATCGACAGAGGGAGAAAGATTGAAGAGATTAGAAAATTACAACAGATTGCCGGTTGCGACCTCGGGTAGGATTTCTCATCTAAAGTGTAGCAATTCTTTTTCCCAGTTAAAAAAGCCACCAGTTAGAAGTAGTGACGCCAACAATAAGGCTGCTTTTATTCAGTCATGTCTAATACGTGATACACGCTTAGGTGATCATAAATCTTTCGATACATGACTGACGAGGTCGATTTTTCCCCTGCGGTAGACCAGTTGCCATCTAAGGCTATAGAACCCGGTCTGTCCTACTACTTACCCATAGCTGTGGCGGAGAAGAAGAGGACTCATACCTTTCCCAAGAGTATTAGCACGTAAGTGAATATAATGTAACTGGAATTCGAACTCGACACTCCGATTCCTCAAACCGAGTCGCTATCCATTACATCACCGTGTTTCCTAATAATAAGCTTTTAATAAGATAGCAAAATGTGTCATGTGACTTACGACAGTCACATGATGCCCCAAATTTGTATGATCAGTAAAATAAAAACGATCACAAGGAAAGAAAACATCGAATTAAAAAAAAAGGTGGCTGTTTGGGGATATCGTGGTACACTATGTGCAACAGTTTTTTTTAGATTCAGTTGGACAATTTTATGAAAATACTGGTTCATTTAATTTTTTTTTTAAATTGAAAGTTTCTAAATACTAAGGTTGTCATGGTAAATATTTTCCTGAGTTTTTCAGCTGTACTGATGAGTTTCGTATTGAAGGGAACTTTAGCAACAGAATACAAATGTTTAAACATGCAGCTGGTTTTCATATATTCAGTTTTAGATATTTTGTTAGAATATTTCATGTCAGTGATTTGTACCTCGTGAATGTGCATGTTTATAAATGTGGTAGCGTATAATTTGACCTCTTAGCCAGAGTGCACTATAGGATTGTGTAATACGGATATTAACATATGACCTCATCGTCTCGTCCTTTTGGCTTTCGTCTTTTGTTTTTTGTGACGACCGATGGTGCCGTAGTTCTGTTTGTGGTGGAAGTTGCTGTAATATTTATCGTTTTCTTCCTGTGGAAGCAAATTTAGAAATCGAGCCTCTCTCTTTCTCGTTTCTCTCGCTCTCTCTCTCTCTCTCTCTTTCACGTTTCTCTCCCTCTGATTCTCGTTTTTTTTCTCTCTCTCTCTCTCTCTTTATCGTTTCTCTCTCTCTCTTTCCTGTTTCTCTCTGTTTCTCGTTTCACTATCTGTCTTTCTCGTTTCTCTCTCTCCCTCGTTTATCTCTCTTTCTCGTTTCTCTCTCTCTTTTTCGTTTCTCTCTCTCTTTCCTGTTTCTCTCTCTTTCTTGTTTCTCTCCCTCTCTTTCTCGTTTTTTTCTCTCTCTCTTTCTCGTTTCTCTTCCTCTTTCTCGTTTTTCTCTCTCTTTCTCGTTTCTCTCTCTCTCTATCTTTCCTGTTTCTCTCTCTTTCTCGTTTCACTATCTCTCTTTCTTGTTTCTCTCTCTCCCTCGTTTCTCTCTCTCTTTCTCGTTTCTCTCTCTTTCTCGTTTTTCTCTCTCTTTCTCGTTTTTCTCTCTTTCTCGTTTATCTCTCTCTCTCTCGTTTCTCTCTCTTTCTCGTTTCTCTATATCGTTTCTCTCTCTCTCTCGTTTCTCTCTCTTTCTCGTTTCTCTCTTTCTCGTTTCTCTGTCTTTCTCGTTTCTCTCTCTTTCTCGTTTCTCCCTCTCTTTCTTGTTTTTCTCTCTCTCTCTCGTTTCTCTCTCTCTCTTTCTCGTTTCCCTCTCTCCCCCTCTTGTTTGCCTCTCTCTCTCTGCCTCTCGTTTCTCTCTCTCTCTTTCTCGTTTCTCTCTCGATCTCTCTCTCGTTTCTCTCTCAATCTCTCTCTCTCTCGTTTCTTTCTCAATCTTTCGTTTCTCTCTCGATCTCTCGTTTCCTTCGATCGTCTCTCTTTCCTCGATCTCCGTCTCTCGTTTTCCCCAAACTTTTCAGAGAGAGAGAGAGAGAGAGAGAGAGAGAGAGAGAGAGAGAGATCTGTGTGTATATTTAGGAACGGTGCATCATAAATAAATCAATTTTTTGCGGCAAATTTTAATTTGAGATTTTTCTTCTTAAAAAGTTGAATAATTTTAACACATCCAGCCTAATTGATAAAGAATAGTGAATTTTATATAGTGTTTTTTCCGAGACTAACCGTGAGCCAAACAAATTCACAGGACTTGGATGGGAAAAAAAGTACGCCCTAGCACTATATATGTATATAGTTTTGACTAAATTCAACCATCGTTGAAAGTAGGTAAATAGTTGTTCGATATCAGACTTTGTATACGTATTTACCAAATTTACAGTCGGTCTGAAAGTATGAAGCAAATCAATACACCTCAATAACTCGAAATTGGTTTGAAAAGCTTTTGCTAAATTGTAAAAGATTAATTTAGACGTCAAAACAAAGCTTGACTTAATTTTTAAGGTACTTTCAACATGTATTGGATTTATTATAAAAAAATGCAGTCTGAAGTTATTATACAAAATCAGAATCACTTTTTACTTCAAAAGCAATAAAACCAACAATTGATCAACACCTACATTCGAACAAATAACAAACATAAGTCTTTGAAGCATTTATATCTTAATATAGTGACCTTTTTTCAATAATAGCAAATAATCTAATATCCATTTTTAAAAAACTTCAGTAGATTCAATTTCCGACATAGTGGTTTTAATTTCCTCCTTTAGATCTGCTTTGATATCATTGTTTGCTACCTTCATATAATGTCATCTTCACAACTGACCATATATTTTCGATCGGTTTCAGATCGGGTCTTGATAGTAGCCATTCCTTTATCTTCTCTCCTGTTAACATTTTACGCTAAGAAATCTTTTTAAGGTAATTCACCCCAAGCAAGGCAAGAGTGCCACTAGTGTAGAATCAGATTCCGACATTTTTTTAAATCTTAAATTTTGTGCAAGTTAAACACATAGAGGCTCCCAACCAAGTATAACAACTGATGCATTTTGATTGCTTGTAAAATATTAATTAGGTGTCGTCAACTACGTCCGAAGGTACCGACCCAAATTTTGACCTCTAGTTGACGCCATAAAATGTAAACATGTTCACAATCCCCCCACACACAAACACACACACGTGACCAAGAGAACTAATAAAAACGAAACTTCGACACGACTTGGTCAGTGGGCACTTAAAATATTGAACCAATTCACTTGACTTCATTGGAAATCAACACAGCAAAGGAGACGAACTAAATTCTTCAACACGACAACAAACCTTGTCAACCAATTCCAGGCTTAACGCTCACTCCGACAAAATATTCTATTCCACAACAAGAATCTCAGGTAAAAGAGCGATAACTCTATAACAATCAGTGAGTCAAGAACAATACTTTTTTCTATTTAATACAAAAAAAACAACTGTTTAATTTTCCTATAACAACAAATATAGTTAACTACACCTTCTCATTTTCACACATACAGTCCAGCAACTTAAATTCTTTCAGTATCACACACCAAAGAACTCTAATGTGTTTGACAACTTTTGCACTATATATTATGTATTTGTTGTGTTTATAAACTATTTATTGTTGAACAAATTCACAATTTCTTCTACTTGATTATTTCTCTTGTTGTTATCTTTGTTACATTTGATATTGTAAAAAATAGTAGAGGGTCAGTTTTATTTGTATTTATAACCCATACAGATTGGCCGACCCACTATACAAGCACGCAAGGGGTGACAGGGGATTGAGAACAAGAGCGAAGAGGCGCGTTTGAGGAAAGGGCACAGAGGAGGAAGGGAACAAGCTCTGGGTGTCAGATGTCGATTGACATTACACTTGAATATTTGAAGATTATAGTTATCGGGGAAGCAGGTAAGGGGAAGGGAGTTTCACAGACGGGAAGTGTGGGAGAAGAAGCTGTTTGAGAAAAAGTGACGGTTACATTTAACCGCTTGACAGTGAAAGGGTGAGACCTAGATGCCAGCCTGGTAGCACGTATAAATTCATGAAATCCGGGAACCAGTGACAGTAGCTCGTCGGAAAAGTTGCCGTGAAAATATTTGTAGAAGAGACAGAGGAAGGCCACAGTACGTCTGTGGAGTAGCGATTGCAAACTAGATGCCAGATCAGGACCTATCATCTTGCGTATTCGTCCCTGGATTTTGTCAAGGACCCCGAGACGCACATATGGAGCACCAGATCATATATGACAGCAATATTCCATGCAAGGATATAAATACACAGTTAACTTTGAAACTGTACCATTCAAAGAATTGTCTGTCTATGAAATCGCAGTAGTTAGCACTGTTCAGTTTAACTCCTTCATCAACTTTGAATATTCTAGTAATAATTTGACCGATAATTCCAGTCCATATCATTACACTGCCGCCACTTTGCTGCCTTCTTTTAGCAGAAGTCCATCTGAATCGGATAAAATCCATTTTTTGTTACATCCACCAGGTTCATCGAATGTCACCCATGAATGGTCCGTGACAAATACTGTAGAAAAGTAAATTTGCATGTGTTTCCTGGCCACGTTTTGACGCTTTAAAAGATTTGCTTTACTGAGGGAAGTTTGCCCAGGAGATTTCTTGATAGATCTCAAAATTGCGAAGTATTCTACACCTTTTGTCCGTCTTGACTCCCTCAGTTGTAGCCAGTTCGGACGTCGGAGCACTGGTCAAAAATGGTCGTTTCGCTATACCTCGCTTTCGTTTACGTTCCCCTCCTTTACTTGTAGTTCTCAACTAAGTTATATTTTCAGTAGACCTCGTTAACCTTTCGATGATCTATGCGAAGATTCTTTTATATCTCCAATCTGAGCTTACCCACATACAATACCATTACTATTTTCTGTTTTTCAGTATTTATTAGTTCCTTTCTAGTAACCATGTTCATATAGAAAAAACAATACTTTCCTTTTTAGATTTCAAAGTCATTAAACTAATATTCGTTTAATCTGCATCATAACTTAAGGTTACAGTTTTTATAATAAATGCAATAACTTCAACAAAGCATGTTGGAACTACATTAAAATCCTGCTCCAGTTTTGTTTTGACGTCTAAATTAACCTGTTTGCAATATGACAAGTTTTTCAAAGCAAATTGCAGTTGTTTAGATTATTTGTATAAAACCTTCAAACGGACTGCATGCTGTGAGTAATTTTGATCACCGTAAATCTTTTTTCAAGCAAAGAAGGCAGAAAGTCGATAAATGTCCAGTACAAGGTTTGTTCTTAACAATCGAAAGATTGAAATAAACGTGGGACCACATATGATAACAGTCGGTGATTTATTGTTATTTTTTACGTTTTATCAACCCTTTCTGGGTTATTTAAAGCTGAAATATATTTTGAATTGTAAGAATAATTCGTTTTCGTTATTATAAGTGAATATTGCATTAACAGTATTTTGAGAATAACAATGATTTAACCACTTGAGTCTTACTATTTAACCCATAGCTGGAGCTTGATAAATTCATACCTTCCCCATTTCTTTCTGGAATTCGAACTCTACTCGTATTCCAAACCGCTATCGATTACATCACTTGCATATTCACTCTATGAATGTAGAACAGGTTTTAGTCCCGCAGATAAAATGACCTGAAATTTCAAACGCAATTTAGTACATGCGAGCATCGACTGAAGCAAATTGATAGTTGCCGTCCTTTGATAGGAAGGGATTCCAGAATATTTAGTCGTATTTACAGTTGGATTGGCAGAGCACTGTTGTGCTGTCACTCAAGGGGCACCGTGGTTTTGGGCTATATGTTTACATAAGGCTCATTTATCAACTTCATATAAAAGGACGTCTTCTTTATTCATATAAGTATTGTTCCAAGGGAGACACGACTGATGATGTGTGTCAAACAACGCGTCTGGTTTTTACTTATCAGAATCTGCCCTGAAGTGCCTACATCTGTTGCCACCTGATATCCCAGCCCAGACATCACGGTTCAACTCGCTGAAGAGCGCAAAAGAAAATGCCCTGTGCACAGGCCCACACATAAAATTTATTCCAGCGATACCTAGTACTATTCCGTTCCTTCCGACGGAAATCAACAGGCACCGGATGGAACGATGAATACGTGAAAAGTCCAGCGCATTTAATACATGCCCGAACCAACACTTACAGGCTATGACAGGAAAGCCATTGAACATTAACTTCATCCCTGATTCGAGACCATCAGCCGCCCACACACCGATTTCTGTCTCTCACCACTGGAAGAAGAGATTGAAACAAGATCTCGATCAAGACGTCGCTTTGGGTATAATTGAACTGGTGCCAGTGGGCACTCCTACAACCTGGTGCTCAAGGATGGTAGTAGCATCCCCCAAAAAGACTGCTCTCCCAGACGTACGGTGGACTTAAAAGAAATGACCGCTGCTTCTATGAGGGGAAACCCATCACACGTCGCCCCTTTTAATCAGGTCGCCATCGTTCCCGCTAAGACAAGGAAAACAGTTCTGGGCGCATGGAACGGGTATCACAGCTTACCGCTTTCCACAGCTGCAGAAGATGCCACCCCATTTATCATTGAATGGGGCCGGTACAGGTATCTTCATTTTCCCCAGGGATTTCACGCATCTGGAGACTATAGCCGTCGGGTCGACAATATTACAGTTGCACCCGTTACATAGACGATAGCCTCCTAGATACGATTCCATAGTCCTAGTTCTGGCACACCATGGAAAGAATCGGGTTGTATTTAACTCTGACAAATTCTATTTTGCAGAGAATGAGGTAGAGTTTGACGGGTTCTTAATAATGACCGACGGTGTGAAACCAACGAAGAAAATGACTGAAGCCATCTTTCACTTTCCTCCACTGACAAATATCACGGGCGTCAGGTCTTGGTTTGGACTGGTGAATCAGTTATCTTATGCACTCTCGCAAGCTGAGATGATAGCCCCCTTCCGAGAATTACTGGGCTTAAAGAACCGAAGTCTATTGCGTCGAAACGCTTGACTGTCTATTTGAGTCGAGTAATCGCGCGGAAAATTGAGGAAAGTATTAAAACGTTCTCGATCAATATAAGGACATTCCTTTCAACAGATTACAGTAAAACAAGAATCAGTTACTTTCTATCAAAAACACTGTAATTTCTCTGGCGAAACGAACCCAAATTGCGATGATGGTCACTGGAAAATTATTTTGGCCGGATCTCGCTTTACAGTGACGCAGAATCTCGCTATGTACCGGTCGAGGGAGAAGCCCTGGCTCTTGTCTATGGACTAGAGTCATGTAGGATGTTTATATTTGGATGACCAGAATTGTTTGTGACTGTTCACCATCAACTATTCATAAAAAAAAAACATTTCTCATATCGGACCCTCGAGAACATAAAAAATCCACGTCTCTTTAACTTCAAGGAACGCACACTAATTTACAAATTCATCATTATAGGGCTCCCTGGAAAGCTTAATGTTGCACCCGACTGCGCCTCTACGTACCCCGCATGGATCTCATCAGAGGACCCGACAAAACGTCCTCAAATATCATCTGCACATATACAACAGAAACGTAGACGGTCATTTTGCGCGGCGACTACAACTGATGCGGTCGAACCAATCGACAGTGCAATCAACACTGCATTCATGTCCACATACGAGCATGACCCTAGACTGAGGTCTATCACATGGGAAAGGATCGTTGCCGCGGTACCAGCCCCAAGTCAACCTCAACGTCGAAACACGCGGGCACCTTGAATTCCATCCCAACAAATGCAAAGACAATCGCACACATGAAATGAGAGAATCAGCAATGACTAAGAGGAACATATGGAATCAACACTTTTAAAATGAACATTGTCGCTTACTTCAGGAAATCCAAATTGGCGATTCTGTTCAGATACACAATCAAGATTGCCCTTACCCTAAACCGTTAAAGAAAGCAGCGAGAATCGTAGACATACTCGGTAACCAGAAATACCGTGTGCGGGTGGATTGAAGCAATCGGGTAACTCGACGCAACAGTCGCTTCCTCCGTAAGATCAACCTAGTTGTTGACGTCCAAGGTCCTTCTACACAGGAAGTGGGTCCCTTTGATCTCATGACACCTCGATTTACAGCCGGTTCAAGACAGTAATACGGAAAATAGTTTAACCACATCTAAACCAGGACCCTATAATACGGGTCCGGAAGCAGCAGATGCGGGTCCGGCAGTAGCGTCCTGGTGAATCCTCCATGGTGATCGACACGGATTATGGACCCTTATCGCCCAACGTACGACATAAACCAAATACTGCGAGTAATGAACCAGAAAAAAATGGAAATTGACGAGAGCGCCGATTCAGTTGGCCCAATATAACGTAATATTGTAGAACACTAAGATCGGCCGACACCAGCCCCAAGTCAACCCCAACGTCGAAATATGCGGGCACCTTGAATTCCAACGAAACAAATGCAAAGACAATCGCACGCATGAAATGAGAGAATCAGCAATGACTAAGAGGCACATGCGGACTCAACACTTTTAAAATGAACATTGTCGCTTACTTCAGGAAATCCAAATTGGCGATTCTGTTCAGATACACAATCAAGATTGACCTTATCCTAAACCGTTAACGAAATCAGGAAGAATCGTAGAGATACTCAGTAACCAGAAATACCGTGGCAATGGGAAGATTATCCCGGATGTAAATACCAAGTTCATGCATGTTAATGCTGGAATCTTTTCGGCAAAGGGTAAGATAGCCTGGAACCAAGAATTCGTTGGTAACAATGGAAGAATTTAAATTCGTTTCACAAATGGCAAAGATATCTGGCGACCGTCCCAAGAGAAAATATTATCCGATGCAGAGGTTGGATCGGATACCACGAATATCAGAGAAATAGAGGTTAACGGAGTAGGTGTTGTTTTTTTGGGGGTTTTTTTTTTGGTTTAGTTGTTGTAGAGTAGAAATGGAAGTTCTCATTAGATAATGGGGACTACCAGAGGCAGACATGTTGCCTCGTCCAGTGTTATATAAACAGCTGAGTGGCCTGTGGCCAGATATATTTTTTTAGTATTTCTATCTCGTTGCTACGAGAATAAAGTAATTGAGAATTACTAGAACCATTGCCTTTATTTTACATGACGCTGTGAACATGATCTGCTGAATACGTGGAACGATCTTAAGAAAATAAGATATGGCATCTGCACCAGGCGGAACCCTCGATTTGATTGCTCGACTCATGCAACAAATGATAGAGGTGTACACACACACACACATATATATATATATATACAGTGTAACCCGGATATAAGAGAGTTGTCGGAACCGGAGAAGAAGTATCTTATATCCGGGTTTCTCTTATACCCGGGTTTGGTCAATTATATATACATTAACACAGGCTCTAATTTGGGACCAGATAGGATCTCTCTTATATCCGGCTTACACTGTATATATATATATATATATATATATATATATATATATATATAGGGTGTCCATGAAGTTCGTGTGCACTTTAAAAAAATTATAACTTTATTTGTATTTGCGATAGAAATAATCTGTAAAAAATGTTATAAAGTTTAATGTACCTAGTTTTAAGCATAGCTAAAATAACTAATATGATTTCAGGCATTACTGTAAATCAGTTGGCAAATGTTTTTACGTGAACTGCAAAATCGTATTACCCTTTGTATTGCTAATGATGGGGGACATGTGGAAACTTAAATAAAATTTCGATAAAACCTTAAAAAATATAGATTTACTTCTTTCTAATCCTATTTACAAATTATTTCTATCGCAAATACAAAGTTATAATTTTTTTTAAGTGCACACGAACTTTATGGACACCCTGTATATATCTAGAGAGAGGAAGAAATTCAAAAAACAATGTACACAGTTGAAATGGAAGGTCTTATTAGATAATGGGGGATTTACACAGGCAGACATAAGTTGACTCGTCCAGTGTTATATAAACATCTGACTGGCCGTCGGCCAGATATATTTTTGTACGAGAATAAAGTAAGTCTCGTTCTCGTTATTTTACGGTTACATTTTTCCCGTGTTCAATTCAGTTTTCATACTGTGAACATCAATCATAAATACCAGCTACCTCAAGAATTGGCAAATTCATCTAGTGCTGTTGGGTTATATTTGACTTCGTTATTGTTACGGACCTCTCTATTTCTGTCTGCCTGTCTCTCTCTTCCTTTTCGTCCACTCATGACTACCTAATACATTAGATTCCCTTCCATCTCTACATGTAAATTCTAGAAGACATTTTATGAAAATTTCCAAAGAATGAAAGTGGGGGTTATTTGCTTCGATAACTGTATTTCTGAATAAAATGTTTTAGTAACACCGTGATTCCCCACCTGATGAGACGTCTAAAAAAGGTTTTCCCTTTTTTTGACATTGAAACAAAAATGTAGAATTTTGTAGTGGATATGTGCATGTTCTAATGTAACACTGCATAAGATAAATAAATATTTACGGCTCTAATTTATGTATTGAGCAATGCTTTTAAATTAATGTTTTGAACGCTGTAATCCCGCTGTTCGTTCTCCTACAATTTATATATATATATATATATATATATATATATACATATATATATGAGAGAGAGAGAAACTTTAGAGTTGAAATATTCATATTGAAGTAATTTTAATTGTTGAGGTTCTTGAACTGGAACGTCTAAATTGCCAAATATATTTTTAACTTACTTGTCGAATGAAAAGAAAATAGTTCTTAGAATTTAATCCTAATGTAACCACCCATCAACCTGTATACAATTATGTTAATCCTTTTCTTTTACAATCGTGAAGACTTTTGTTTGATTGCACTGTTGTTGTTTTTTTTGGTGGGGGGTGGGGGGGGTATCAGTTCAGCCTAAGAAAGTTGATAACGCTGTTAAGATGCAAGTGAAAAGCGAAGGAAAATATTTGGACGGAACAGGAAGCCTAATCCTAAAACGGAGACGAAGGATAAACATTTAGTCCTGTTCAAAAGAAGTGTCGTAATAATAAACTGCATAATATTCAGTCAATCATCGGTGAATGTTTCTCTGGCTACTGAAATATAAGAAGAGAGGAGGTGGTTATCGCCAGACTCCATATTGGACAGAGACATATTACTCAATCATTTATTGAGAAATCCCACCCATATGTGTATTATGTCAGGATTCATATACGGTCAGGATTGTGATTGTTGCAATGTTGTTGCTTCCGGGAAATTCGAAACAATTATTACAGACCGAACAATTTGAAAACGGATAACATACTGCAATGTGGTTAAATTTCTCAGAATATTTCTTAAGATAAGACAATTTGGATAAAAAAAGACAATTAGAAAATATATTTCTTTTTTCATTGCCGACGTGTTTCGTCAATCCGACTTTATCAAGGCAAGTTTAAATGCAAAATGTTTTTTAGTTACATTAAATTCGAAAGATTAAAAACGGAGCGCTCCTGTGTAAGCCTCGTTCTGGATATTGGTAGCCTCTTTATCATTTTTTTTTTTTTTTTTTTACTAAGAACATGTTTTAGTTTTCCATGTCGACATATTAAATTTCTCAGAATAATTCTAAAGATAAAACAATTTGGATAAAAAAAGAAGATAATTGGAAAATATATTTCTTTGTCATTGCCGACGCGTTTATCTTTATCAATGACTAAGAAATATATTTTCCAATTGTCTTCTTTTTAACCATACTGCAGCAGGTAAAAGAATAATCATCGGACTTTACAATAAAATATAAAAAAAATTAAAGCAATGTTTATAAGTGTTTACTCAATTAAAAAACTTATCTTCAATCATTGCTAAAACATTAAAACTTGTCTTCAGCCTGACAAACAATAAAATTTCTTCTCTACCATACTTAGGGAAATCTTTCCTTCAATCATACCTAAGAAACAATAAATTGTTCTTCCAGTCATATCTGTAGAACTATAAATCTTACTCTCATCCATACTTGACCAACTATAAAATAACTCTACAACACAATTTGGCTCTAAACTAGCCAATAGAATTTTGAGGGGCCGTTAAACACAATAAATCAATCCTGTTCAAAAGACTGGAGAGGAGTGTGAACCGGACGATACTTGAACTTATCTACTTCAATTGAGGAAAATAACATTTCAGAGTTTAGGTGGAGACGTTGGAAATATAGTTGAATTAGAAATTAGAAGAAACAGGAGATCCAATCCTAAACAAGAAAAAAGGGATAAGTCTCTCCTCCTGTTCAAAAGTCCGGAGAGGAGTATAAACCGGGCGGTAGTAGAATGTTATTTTCTCACTAAATGGTGAATAAACCAAATATATATATATATATATCGATTGACATTAGGAACTGGTTGTTAGGTTAAATTGTTTACTTTTTATAGTAATTCCTTAAACGTTGGCGTAGAAGCTCCTTCCATAAGGAAGTATCGTTAATAAGTAAAAATAGTTCTGATAATTCTAAGCGATTTAATGTATATCAGTAAATTCTATTGCAACCGCAAGTTCTAATCTAATAGTTTCTTCTCTCCCACTTCTATACAATCTTTACAAAATCAAAAGCAACGTCAATCGTCGTCTTCTGCTTTATTGAAACATGTTCTTTTTATTGTCTTTTCTTCTCAGAAAAGGTTTCTCAGTTTCTTTCATTCTCTGTAATACCTTACGTCTTAGTGATTTCATTGTTTAGCTTACGTTTCTTTTTACAGCAACGGTTTACTGATTGTCAGCGAATATGACTAAAATCACTATTACGGAGAAGAATAAAAGTAAAGGTATTAAGACGGAAGATAACAATTGACACTGCATTTAAATATTTGAAAATCAAAGTTGACTGGAAAGCAGGAAGCCGGAAGAGAGTTCCGCAAATGAGATGTGCGGTGAAAGAAACTATTAACATAGAACTTACGGTTACATTTACGTCTAGTCATTTTAACTGCAAGATGATGAGACCTAGCCGCCAATCTAGTATTTCGCTTAAACTTTTAAAGTCTAGGTATGACAGAAAAAAAATACGATGAAAGTATTTATAGAAAAGACAAAGGGAAGCTACATTACTACGGTGACTGAAGCCGAGATGCCAGGTCAAGACCCGTAGCATTGCAGTTTCTTCTTTGGATTTTATCAATAATCTCTAAATATATAGCAGGAACACCAGGACAGATATGGCAGCAATATTTAAAGCAAGTACAAATGGTAGACTTATAAATATGTAAGATAGATTCTGACGAGAAAAATTGTCTAGTTCGACACAATAAACGAACTTTACTTGCAGCAGACCTAGCAATTGATTCAATATCATCTTTCCACTTCGTGTCAACGGAAGATGTGAGTTCGAGAATGCACAATGTGTCACTCTGCTGGAGAAGAAAAAAAAACAGATTATAAGATTTACGACTTGCCAGAAGCCATAGAAAGAACGGACTATTAACTGTCGCAAGAAAGAACTGATATTACTAAATAACTAACGTTGTGAAATACATATTAGAGGCGTAATTACAGAAAATTAACTATTTAGCTAGTGTTGTAACAGACACAAGAAAGAGCGACATGGAAGTAGGAAGGTCTCATTGTTTCTCAACCTTTTTAAGCAACGACAAACCAAGGAGCAAATGAAAATACCACGGCACACATTGTAAAGTTTTTATAGAGTATTTAAACGTTATGAAATAAAAACATAGATTTTGTATTAAACAAAGAATGTTGAATACAGTTATTATGAAAAAAGGGTAATATTCATTTATTCAAATATTAGAAAAATAATAATTTAAAAAAAATGAATATTAAAACAAAATATTTAAAATAACATAATCGAAGAATAATGAAAATAATTATTTTAAGTTTATAAGGTTAATATTTATTCTATTTATTCAAATACTAACACTACTATTTCCACACATACACATACACACTATATATATACATATATATATATATATATATACATATATATATATATACATATATATATATATACATATATACATATATATATATATACATATATATATATATATATATATATATATATACATACATACATACATACATACATATATATATATATATACATATATATATATATATATATATTAATAAAAAAACAGACATCTTTAATGTTAACCTTAAAGTGGTGTGTTTTATCTTTAAATTAAATTATTCGCTCTGGCTTAACATTGAGCTCTCCGGATTTCATCCTCCTTGGGATTATCCATACCGATTACCAAGATGTTCGCTACTTACCTAATTATATATATATATATATATATATACATATATATATATATATATATATATATATATATATATATATATATATATATATATATAAATATTATAACATAAATATGTTATAAAATTACTACAAAAATAGCCATTTTGTTTCAACACCTCCGGTGTTTTATCAAGTGATGATGTTGAATGTAGAATAAATGGTTTTAAAAGTTTCAAATTAATTAACGATCCTTCGCTAGGAGTAAGCGCTGTTACTTAAGCTAGAATGACCAATCAAAATACAAGTATAAGAGAATTCAAAAAAATTGACAACGAAGCAAGGTTATCATAGATATTAAAAGCTTTAATATATATATATATAAAATTTCATTAAAAAAAAAATTATATTTGCCACACCACAACATGTTTAAGAAGACTCAGGCTGCAACATTCTGACCATAGCTGAATTAGGTCTCATTATATACTCATGGAAACTATCGGACCCTATTCGCAACATGTTGATAATACAAATACAATAGCTTCGTCTACATGTAAAAAAGGCTAAAATGGTGGAAACCTTGTTAATAAAGTCACAAAAACCAACATTCAATATCAACTATGAAAAATGATACAATAGGTTGTCTGTGTTTTGAAAATAAAGCATAAATACATACATACAACTATTTCTAGTTAACAGTAAATACATTTCATTCTCGAAAATGACTAAATGTACAGCCAAAATCGCTCGGAAAAACATAACATTTGGATAGTTTTTATATAATTTATAAAAACTGAAAAGAAAAAAAGGAGGGAGAAGAAGAGGATTCCTACCTTTCGCAAGGGTATTAGCACGTAAGTGAATGTAATGGATTCGACTGGAATTCGAACTCGGCTCTCCGATTCCTCACCCCGATCCGTCATCCATTACTCCACCGCGCTGCCAAGAACATAATTGAGAACAATAAGGCAGAAATATAAACATATTTGAATTAAAGCTGATTCTGTAATTTTATTTGATCATTTTAATCATGAAATAATAATGCAAAATGAAATTTGAGCTCACGTTGGTATAGTAAGCCGAAGAGTGCACATACTACACATGCCCCACCGGTGAGGCATCCAACCCACGTTGGGAATCATTGGGCTATATGTATAGCAGAACATGTGACTCAAATAAGGAATGGTAAACTGTCAAATGTTTGTAACAGTAAAAGAATTATGGAGATCCATGATTGTCTATATCCTGAAAGAATTTGGTACATTAAATAATTTGGTTGTTTAAAAAAAACACATCTGAAAACAAAAGGTACTTTATAAATAAGATGGACGAGACAATGTTAGAGCGATTAATGCACCAATGTGATATTTATTTTCATTATTTCACTCAGATTTTACTGGGTTACCCGAAAGCAGTGCTCATCAATTTAATGGATTTGTTTTAGGAGGAGCACACATTTTCGAAGCAGTTGGCTTGCTTCAGACTTGACGTTTCGTTTATCACCTAGAGATCACATCAAATGGATTAGTTTCCAACCTCTGGGAAACTCTACCCAGCTTGAAACAAGATTGTTACGTTCTGTATTTACGTACTTCTGTTTGCTGATTTCTCGAAAACCTCGACACTATCAACTCGTCAAAAGCGATCTGGTCCGCAGAGAGAGAGAGAGAGAGAGAGAGAGAGAGAGAGAGAGAGAGAGAGAGAAGTGACAAACGAGTCTAAGAGGAAAAGAGAGAATTCTACTCTATAACAACACTCTTCATCATCCACGTGTTCTTGTCTTTTTCTTTTATATCGCAATACATTTTTGATGAAGCGAAGGTTTCATTTTTCGTTATTCAGTCGCTTTATTTTTATTTTTTTTATCTGTAATTCTGCTTGCACACATCTGTATCTTAAGATCGTTCCTCTCAGGTTTTTGCAAATATTTTCTTCTCAAAGTATCACGTTTATATTTTCTGTACAGATTTTACAACGTTTCAGCACAATTTTTCGGCGCTATTACACTTTTGCACCCCCTGCTTCCTGTCATTCAGCAGTTCTGTTAATGTTAAATATAATATTTAAATTAATTTATAATATTTAAATTAATTTATAATATTTAAATTAATTTATAATATTTAAATTAAAATATAAATCTCGAGAAACAAAATCAGCCTTTCTAAAATGTACAAAAAAAAAACCCTTCAATTTTGTCAGGTAAACTTAAATTTACTAATTTGGTTAATTAATATCAAATCCGTGAAAAAAAACAGCTGCTTAACCTAAACTAAAATTGGTGAAGTGTAGATATGTTCAAGCATTATTCATTGCATTTATTTATCTCAAACTAGCAGCATGGGCCGGCGTTGCCCGTGCTTGATTCAAAAATCGTACAACACATACAGCAATCGCTATCACTTGACTTAAAATATTTTTGCACTTCCTTGCCTTTAAAGGAGTGCCCTTTGCCGTGCTGATTTTGCTACATGCCTTACTTCTTCACACTGCGAATTTTTTCTAAGCTCTATACTAAACATTAAATCTGTTACGAAAAAAGAACTAAACAAAATGAATACAAAACGATCAGCTTTAAAAAAGAACTCGTAACTGGAAAAACCGAATGAAAAAAGAATGTTAACAACAAATACGTTTTCACACCCAACCCAGTTCTGCGAAATCAGAATAAACGTTGCGTTTAATCAATCGAATGAGCCAATTGAAGTAAAGTGCCATGCAGATTTGAATTTTTCCCACTTGTGACGAAAGCAGCTATCGATTTTTTTTTGCATGCTAGCATGCTAGTTAACATTCGTGTCAGTCAGCTGTTGGCTCTCACGCTGGCCAGTAGAATCTTCCTGCCTATTCGTGGCAGCCAGCTCTCACTCTGGCCAGTAGAAAATGGCCGCAAACTACATGAAAACTGCCGTAGAAGCATGAAAAAATCGATTATTTCCACTATCGATGGGAGTTGGGAAATGCTAAGCCGGTCTTGGCCATCCTACTAACTTAGAGCATGTGCATGTAAATTTTGGTGCAAATACCGTCGAAAATTGTGGCCGTGCATTCGTCACACACACACACACACACACACACACACACACACACACACACACACGCACACACGCACGCACGCACACACGCACACACACACACACACACACACATATCCTGCCTTTTATAGATAGAGATAAGGAGAGGAAGTTAGACATAAGTCCAGTTTAATGCGGGGCCAACACACGTGTGTTATATGATGTAGCGGCAGAAATAATCTATTTATGAGGCCCACATATCAGTCCAGACTGTCATATCTGGGGAGCGGTGGGGGGTGGGGGCGCGAAAGTGTAATTGCGCCATTTTTTCTTTCGTAATATATCTCTTGCTTATTCAGACCAAGTAGTAATGAGATGTAATAGTCTTTAGTTGTCTGAATATTTCTTAGGTGAACCATCTATATAGTAAATGCGAATGTCAGTGTGTCACACTTTCCAACTTTACTCCAAGAGGTCGTAGCCCAACATAAACTAGTTTGGGAATCAGGCCGACTGCGTGAGAAAATTAAAAAAAAACATTCCGAGCCGGATCCGGACCCGCAATCCTGAAATTTTGGATTCTCAAGTTTTCATTACTGTGATTGTTTTCGGAATCCGCCATTTTGTATTCTTGGCTTTTATTAATAAAAACAATCAAAGGGAAATACCTCTGATTTTCAATAGTGTTTGTCACCTGAAATTTTGCATTCACAAGTTTTCATTACTACGACTGGTTTTGGTGATTTTTTTACGTGACCTTTTGCGACAATGTTTTTATACGATAAACATTTTTATAACTTGGAAATAAATTTAAAAGTAATCGATATTAATTGCGAAATCCAGCGAAAGTCACCCATGAAATAAAAATAATTGTCATCTATATCTCTGAGATGAGGAATTATGATTAAATATTCGGACTGTCATCCTCATCTTCATTGCCATATTCACTACGTTTCAGAAGAGGCATGACACGTGGAACTAGAAAAATCTACTCCGGTGGGCTAAATGAAGGATTCGGTTCGACGTTCCAATCACCTTATGTACACTATTTACATTATTCGGACTATTATCCTCATCTTTGTTGCCATATTTATCACAACGTCTCGGCCGTTGTACGCTTCGGCCTTCTTCAGGTGGTTGGAATGTCGAACTGAATCTTTTATTTCGCTCGTTGAGATAGACTGTTCTAGTTCCACGTGCCATGTCTAATGGATGTCATTTATCAGTTATCTCCTGTTAATTCCTCTCTCCAAGATCTCGAACGCCTTAACCAGGTATTGAACTCACACTCTTTGTGTCCTGTCACTGGGTTATAACGTACGCCTTTATCCACTCTCCTCAAGGACACATGGCACAGTGGATATAGGCGTGGATACTTCATGGGTTGAAGTGGATACTTCATGGGTTATTTAAAGCCGAATTATATTTTAGAATAATTTTTTTTTACGAGTGAATAACATTAGGAGGGGGCATATTTAACCTGTAGCTGGAAAAGAGATGCATCCATACCTACCTCAAGGGTATTTGGACGTAAGTGAATGTAAAGGATCCGACTAGAATACGAAATCCACTCATCAATTTCTCATTTCAAGCCACTGGCCATTGCACCACAAGCAAATTCTTCCGAAAATAAAGATAATAACAAAAAAAAAATCATGTTTCAGGAATTCAAGCAAGAAGGTTGTAGAATGTATCGGTCGTATTACTGTCTTTTAAAAACGCATTTATGAAATTTATGGAACTAATTTTTTACCCTTTTTCCTTCTGCCTGGCTTCTTTTTATAGCGAGCTTCTTCGACCTTCTGTCTCTCACCTTACCTCGCTGCTGTCAGACAGAAAGCGTCTGTTTATTCTTAACACTCCCGTCTTGCTTTTCGTCGTTGGTTCAGCGTTACGGGATAAGATAAGAGGCATCTGGGCGTCATCTAAATTTATGGGAAGCTCTGTTTCTTTTGATGGTCGACCGCCCAACCACAGTCTTTTCTAGTCATCCTTAAAAAAAGAAAAGAAATGGACCCTTCTTCCTGTCAGTCAAGAATATTGGACTCCCAGGCATTACGAGCAGCTGATTTCCGTTCGTTTGATTTCTGGTGTTGCGCGAAAAGTTCTTAATCGAAGAAACTGGAGAAGAAGAGACAAGGACAGAGGAGGAAACAAAAAGGCGGGGATAAATAACCGAGAATTTAAAAGAAATGCAACACGCAGCCAGATGGAGGAATAGATCTAACAGAAATACAATTGTCCCCCTTTATCTAGAGGGGGTGCAGATCAAAGTTCCACAACTTCATATCCTTCGTAGCTCTTAGTAAAGTTTATCTTTATCTTTCCCTGACCTCTGATCTAGTGTTAAGTAGTTTACTCGCAAGTTTTCATATCTCCCACTTGCTTTCAGTATCTCCTGTGAGTGTCAATTTTTCTAGGCCTTCTGTTCTCATTGTGTGTCCCAAAATTTTCAGCGCTGTTTCTGATTTTATATACACGCCCTCCCCTCAAAACTGACATCATAAAATGTGAATTTCTGAGTAACTACATGTCACAAGCAAACGAAAATAAATAAGGGTCATGTTGAACAATAACAGATTTATTTATCAAAGTTCAATCAAGATATTCAGTGTCCTGAGTATGACGATAAACTGCACCCGCGTCCAGGGTAAGACGATAAGCTACGTCCAACAGCAAGGCCTCTGATCACAAGGCTTTGAAGAGCGTGGAACCACCGCTTAATTGCTGATGTTCCCAGGTCCGTCCTGACCAGGGGTGGTAGCACCTGTTAGGGTCCCAGGTATGGGCAAATAGTTAACGCAGAAACTGAGGTAAAAGGCATTATAAAAGTGTAAAAATAGGTTTTAATACCAGAAATATTTCGTAAAAAATTATTACCAGATATAAATATTTGAAGGAAAAAAATATTATCTGCAATATACTTTTGTAAAAACTATTACCAGCAATACATTTTTGAAAAAAACTATTACCAGCAATACGTTTTTGAAAAAATAATATTACCAGCTATAAGCTTTTGAAAAAATAAAATTACCAGATATACATTTTTGAAAAAATAATGTTACCAGCTATACATTTTTGAGGAAAAAAATATTAACAGAAATAGATTTTTGACAAAACAAAAATATTACCAGAAAAAAAAGTTGTCGGCATTAAATGACCCATTGAGTTGTTGATATACCGTAAAACAAAACAAACCAAACCAAGATATTCAAAGGGATGTAGATTTTTTAACCGATTTCACAAAGCTTTAATACGCGCACTACCTGTGACACGACACACAAGTCGGTAGCCCAGATTTTGCTGTAGCATGTCTTGGGTAACATCCTTCAGTGTCGTACGAGAAATCTGGGTTTACGGAGATGCTCTTCTTACAGACTTTTGGGGGCTTTGCACAAATGTTTCCTTAACTTGATTGACGATACCATCTGATACTGGTGGTCGTCCAGATGCCTTTGCATCGCACAGACAGCCTTCCTCTTTTTGTGTGCCATACTTTCCACTTGATTCTTCATCCTGAAAAAATGAAACATTATCCTCTGTTATCCTCATCTTCATTGACATATTCTCAACGTTTCGGCCGTTGTACGCTCCGTCCTTCTTCACCTGAAGAAGGTCGGAGCGTACAACGGCCGAAACGTTGTGAATATGGCAATGAAGATGAGGATAACAGTCCGAATAATGTAAATAATGCAAGTAATCATAATACCACATCTCAGAGATATAGACAGAGGTATAGACAGAGGTATAGACAGAGAAATATGACATAAAGGTCGGAGCGTACAACAGTCGAAACGTTGTGAATATGGCAATGAAGATGAGGATAACAGTCCGAATAATGTAAATAATGCAAGTAATCATAATACCTCATCTCAGAGATATCGACAGAGGTATAGACAGAGAAATGTGACATAAAGGTCGGAGCGTACAACAGTCGAAACGTTGTGAATATGGCAGTGAAGATGAGGATAACAGTCCGAATAATGTAAATAATGTAAGTTCAGAGGTCAAAGTTTTTGATCACCTCTGGTGTTGTTAGGTACTATAATCACAACTCCTTGGGTCAAATCACTTTTTGGATTACTTTAAGGAACGCTTTTATCCATTGGGATAAGTGTCTTTGGGGAGATCACCTGAAGAAGATCAGAGCATACAACGGCCGAAACGTCGTGAATATGACAATAAAGAATAGGACAACAGTCTGAATAATAGTGTGTAAATAGTTACAAATCCCATCTCAGAAATATAAACAAACTCTTATGGATGCCTGAACTGCAGATTAGTACCGAACTCTTGATGTATCAAGTCTTTTTTTTTACATACCGTGTTCTTTCAGGACGTGTACGCTCATGGATCTCCATAGATTCATATCCTGTGTATCACTAGTCAATGTCTCTCCCAATAATATCCTTCACAGCAAATGTTTTTCATTCATTTACACAAAGTTGTTCACTGTGCTACTAGCATTTTCCTCTTGACTTCAATATATATTGTGAGTGTCAGATTCTCCAAGCCCTCCTTCCTCATTATATGTCCCAGAATTATCAACTGTCTCTTTCTGACCCAATGCAAACTTGTACTCTTTAGTCTAATCTTCCTTAAAACTGATATCTGTCTATATTATTCGCATCATACTCCTGGAGATCCAGCTTTCTGCCTTGTCATTTGTGATAAAATTGTTCAGTTTTCAATTCCATATAGAATTAGGTGTCTGTCAATATATCAAGAAAACGAATTCTGGTTATTTCATATGGGAACTTAAGGACGGATTTTTTTTGGAAGTTTTTATGTCGCTCATGTATTTCATTTATGTTAACTTTTTGCCTGCCCAGGGCATTTTCGTGTGTACTATCCAAAAGTTCATGCCTGTTTTCAGATAAAAGGAATGAGAAAAATTAAGGCGTCTTAATCCTTTTATTAACAGCACTAATAAACCGATCCGTTAATTTGAGTGTGTGTGTGTATATATATATATATATATATATATATATATATATATATATATATATATATATATATATATATATATATATATAGGTTTTGTAAAAGATTGCCTATGGGTACAAAATCTGTGTTTCCTTTCCCCCGCAGAAATTCCAATGTAAACACAATTTAACATATTTTCTTTGGGGGAAATGGTTGCTTGGTATATCACCCTAGTAGATTTGCATTTGCCCTCAACCGGGCATGTTTCTCTATTTCTACAATTACCGGGGTGTTCTATGCTAGGTTTATTGTTAATCCCATAGAATTTACTTAAAATATAGTTATTATGAGAATTGATAATTTTGTACATGTTATTGATGCAGGAATAGCTAATTTTGATCGTTTTCCTATTGAGGATCTTACTTAGAGATTGTTTTTTTGGCGGGTGGAAATGTTTAACTTTAGGAAATGCTGTCCGATATTAATATTTGATAGTTTCCAGAAGGTGGTGGGGTTGAACCATATGTATATTTTTTTATTTCTATGCCTGCATCCTACTTTCGAGGTTTCGGTGTTACTTATGGGGAATAGGTAAGATGATAATTTTGAAGCAATTTTTATGGAGAGCATTTTCATACAATTCTTTATTGTTATTAAAGATTATTATGCTGGACGATAATTTACTAATTGTAGTGCCGAGTTATAGGGATGTATTTATTTTCCGAACACAGCATATTGTAGCCGTGTTTGTAGTTAATATTATTGTGTTGGATTCTTTTTATTATTAAGGCTTAATCATTTTGTAGTTAATATTGTTGTGTTGGTTTCTGTTATATCGTGGACAATACGATATAAGCAACTAGGTAATCCCGAGTGGAAAGATTGCACTAATACAGGAATTAGGTAAAACGAATAACAAGGTTTTATTGTACGGAAAGTACAATGAGTAAGAGTTCGTAATAATAATGAGGAAAACGGGAGATACGTCACGGAGATCCGTAGTGTCAATATTATTTATTATGTAATAATACATAATTATGGCACAAGGCCGAAAAAGGGGAGGGGCTGAGGCTGGTCTTAACTAACTATCCTATACCTAGCTAATCCGATTCCCGATCCATTCACTCGTTACAATTTGTCCACTCATCACAAAAAATACCGCATCCTCACAAGGGGGACCTACAATACGCGCCCCATGCCATAAAAATTTAATGATAATAAATAATACATAAAAATTTAATTTACAATTGCCGGGGTGTTCTATGCTAGGTTTATTGTTAATCCCATAGAATTTATTTAAATATAGTTATTATGAGAATTGATAATTTTGTACATGTTATTGGTGCATGAATAGCTAATTTTGATCGTTTTCCTATTGAGGATCTTACTTAGAGATTGTTTTTTTTTTGGTGGGTGGAAATGTTTATTAACTTTAGGAAATGCTGTCCGATATTAATATTTGATAGTTTACAGAAGGTGGTGGGGTTGAACCATATGTATATTTTTTTATTTCTATGCTGCATCCTACTTTCGAGGTTTCGGTGTTACTTATGGGGAATAGGTAAGATGATAATTTTAATAATAATAAGGAAAACGGGAGATACGTCACGGAGATCCGTGGTGTCAATATTATTTATTATGTAATAATACATAATTATGGCACAAGGCCGAAAAAGGGGAGGGGTTGAGGCTGGTCTTAACTAACTATCCTATACATAGCTAATCCGATTCCCGACCCATTCACTCATTACAATTTGACCACTCATCACAAAAAATACCGCATCCTCAAAAGGGGGACTTACAATACGCGCCCATGCCATAAAAATTTAATAATAATAAATAATACATAAAAATTTAATAATGAAGAATGAGAAGGGAGGGTGATGAACCCAATAATCAACTAAAATATTAACATAAATCAAATTAAACATAACAGATGTTAGTAGGGCCCGTCCAACCCTCAAAACAGAGAGGCCGCTGTATTCTGCCCGTGGGACAAAATCAAGAGACTCTCTCAATAAGGGAGTGGAAGAAGGATAAAAAAATTATACGGCTATGGGAAATTATAAAGCTGACATCTTTCGCTGAAGACTATCGAATGCAATCGTTTTTTATCAGTTCTAATCTTTATCTTGAGCTAATGCTCAAAGAATCGAATTAGATCCTGATGAGAAAGACGGTTGCCTCGCAAGACTTCCTCCATTCGCGTCGTCCAAATCACCATTCGAGCTGCGTCAGAAACACCATCCGTTTCACCCCAGAATACGGGGCGATACATTGTCACATGCGTATGCGCGATCAATGAGCACGAGCTTTTCGGTAGCGAGACCAGCCGATATGGTCCCGCAAGGGACGGACCCGGGGGCAACGGTAGAAGACCACACCGTTCATAGTCTGGCATATGAAGGCCTTGTCATTGAGAGGCAGCCGATTCCGAGCCAATCGGCAGGTAAGCGAAAACTCAGGGTTACTGAGATAATCCACCGCTGGCGCCCAAGACCAGTAAGAGCGAAACTCATCCTCCGACAATCTGCACTAAGCTAGTTAGCTGCTCCTGGAAGTCCCGCCTGTCCAGTAAAGACAGATTGAACTTCCAGTAACTAGCCATTCTAGGCCTATGATCTAACGCCACCCAGGCACAAACAAGTTTGTGGTCCGAATAGCCTAGCCAGTGGAACGCGGGGCAATCTAACAAATCTATGTCGGTTCCTCTAACTAACATTCTGTCAAGGTAGCTAACCACCTTGTCAGACGGCCAACTATTAGCCCACGCCCACATTTCCCCATTTTCTATCAACGAGACAAATCAACTAAGCTACGATTGCTCCTACACACGCTATCACCCCGCCCCAGGTCTAACTTGGGGTACAGGACGGCAACCGGTCCCCCATTAAGACTAGTCGCGTTCAATACACTAGGAACGGCCCCAACCGCCGAAAAAACGAAACCCGCTCCTCCTGGTCGTTGGGCGCATAAACCGCAACGACCCGAAACGAACCACTTTTCACGGCAATATCGGCCACGATTAACCGGCCCTCGTCATCGGTATGCACAAGGTCCACTTTCGCATCAAGAGTCGCTTCACCTGCAAAGAAACTCCTCAGGCAAGCCGATCCCCATATGCTGAATAAACGACAAAGTCGTTCCCCAGCAAACACGCATCGACGCTGCAAACAAAGTGGGTCTTTTCGATCGCGGCGACATCCACTCCAAAGGACAAGAGATCCCAGAGCAGGCGAGCTGCCTTACCCCGATCCCTCAAGCCCTTCACATTCAGAGTTACTAACTTGATTGACATGTCTGTATTTTCTCCTAGTATGTTCTGATGGTGCCTGGTATGTTTGTGTGTGTTTAAATGGGTTCTAATGGATGCTTAAGGATAAGAAAAAGCCAACACAATAATATTAACTACGAACACGGCCACAGTGTACTATATTCGGAAAATAAAACATCCCTATAACTCTAGAAACATATACACAACCCATACACCCAATCAAGAAGCAAAAATAAAATCATCCTTGATAATGTCTAAAAGTATAGCCGAAAGCGATCAGAGTCCAAAGAAAAAAAAATCTCCAAAACGAGCAAAAGCAACTACGTAAAGTGCTCAATACACGAAGTGGAGCAAACCTAATATAAACCTAAAGAGCCAGGCAAACCTACCTAGGTTTCACCTAAACGGATCGTCAGTGAAATGTCGGCCATTGCAGAGTATACGCTAGATTTAGTTGTGTAACTCTACCGAGTGAAGATAGCTCTGGCTGACACCAAATTAGATGTGTTTCAATCCTGGCTTGAGGCATTCGGAAGTCTAGTCGCACTGAGGAGCTGTGATACAGCGAAACAGTACTGCCTGTGAATGACATAATTTAGCTCTTGAAAATACATTTCAATTGAGCACTATAGCTAATTCTATAAACAACAGCCACCTGCACTAATGCAAAGCTCTTCAGTAAAATGAATGGAACACTTTGGCTGATTGGCATTTGTTTACATTTGTAAAAACAATACGCTAGATTTAGTACTGTCTGTGAATGACATAAATATATATATATATATATATATATATATATATATATATATATATATATATGTGTGTGTGTGTGTGTGTGTGTGTGTGTGTGTAATATCTTGAACTTCTCGAGTGGGTATAAAGTGCCCATTTTTCCAAATAACTGTTGCCAACCACCTGATGATTACATGATAAGTTTTCTTGTGGTAGGTCAACGTTGGCCAGAATTTTTTGAAATATCAAGGCTTTGCCAGGTAATATGGCATTGACCACTCTTTCTCTCGTGTGCATCTGTAGCAAACTTCATTAGCAGTTACTTATTTTATTCATATTACATGATTCGACATAGAGGAGTTTGTAGGCTCTGTACTGCTCAGCACTATTTTGATATTTAGCATTGTTCTTTCGTTGAGGTCCTACCTACTCTTCGGCCCGGTGTGTATGTGTTTTTTATTTATTATTATTATTATTATTATTATTATTATTATTATTATTATTATTATTATTATTATTATTATTATTATTATTATTATTATTATTATTATTATTATTATTATTATTATTATTATTATTATTATTATTATTATTATTATTATTATTATTATTATTATTATTATTATTATTATTATTATTATTATTATTATTATTATTATTATTATTATTATTATTATTATTATTATTATTATTATTATTATTATTATTATTATTATTATTATTATTATTATTATTATTATTATTATTATTATTATTATTATTATTATTATTATTATTATTATTATTATTATTATTATTATTATTATTATTATTATTATTATTATTATTATTATTATTATTATTATTATTATTATTATTATTATTATTATTATTATTATTATTATTATTATTATTATTATTATTATTATTATTATTATTATTATTATTATTATTATTATTATTATTATTATTATTATTATTATTATTATTATTATTATTATTATTATTATTATTATTATTATTATTATTATTATTATTATTATTATTATTATTATTATTATTATTATTATTATTATTATTATTATTATTATTATTATTATTATTATTATTATTATTATTATTATTATTATTATTATTATTATTATTATTATTATTATTATTATTATTATTATTATTATTATTATTATTATTATTATTATTATTATTATTATTATTATTATTATTATTATTATTATTATTATTATTATTATTATTATTATTATTATTATTATTATTATTATTATTATTATTATTATTATTATTATTATTATTATTATTATTATTATTATTATTATTATTATTATTATTATTATTATTATTATTATTATTATTATTATTATTATTATTATTATTATTATTATTATTATTATTATTATTATTATTATTATTATTATTATTATTATTATTATTATTATTATTATTATTATTATTATTATTATTATTATTATTATTATTATTATTATTATTATTATTATTATTATTATTATTATTATTATTATTATTATTATTATTATTATTATTATTATTATTATTATTATTATTATTATTATTATTATTATTATTATTATTATTATTATTATTATTATTATTATTATTATTATTATTATTATTATTATTATTATTATTATTATTATTATTATTATTATTATTATTATTATTATTATTATTATTATTATTATTATTATTATTATTATTATTATTATTATTATTATTATTATTATTATTATTATTATTATTATTATTATTATTATTATTATTATTATTATTATTATTATTATTATTATTATTATTATTATTATTATTATTATTATTATTATTATTATTATTATTATTATTATTATTATTATTATTATTATTATTATTATTATTATTATTATTATTATTATTATTATTATTATTATTATTATTATTATTATTATTATTATTATTATTATTATTATTATTATTATTATTATTATTATTATTATTATTATTATTATTATTATTATTATTATTATTATTATTATTATTATTATTATTATTATTATTATTATTATTATTATTATTATTATTATTATTATTATTATTATTATTATTATTATTATTATTATTATTATTATTATTATTATTATTATTATTATTATTATTATTATTATTATTATTATTATTATTATTATTATTATTATTATTATTATTATTATTATTATTATTATTATTATTATTATTATTATTATTATTATTATTATTATTATTATTATTATTATTATTATTATTATTATTATTATTATTATTATTATTATTATTATTATTATTATTATTATTATTATTATTATTATTATTATTATTATTATTATTATTATTATTATTATTATTATTATTATTATTATTATTATTATTATTATTATTATTATTATTATTATTATTATTATTATTATTATTATTATTATTATTATTATTATTATTATTATTATTATTATTATTATTATTATTATTATTATTATTATTATTATTATTATTATTATTATTATTATTATTATTATTATTATTATTATTATTATTATTATTATTATTATTATTATTATTATTATTATTATTATTATTATTATTATTATTATTATTATTATTATTATTATTATTATTATTATTATTATTATTATTATTATTATTATTATTATTATTATTATTATTATTATTATTATTATTATTATTATTATTATTATTATTATTATTATTATTATTATTATTATTATTATTATTATTATTATTATTATTATTATTATTATTATTATTATTATTATTATTATTATTATTATTATTATTATTATTATTATTATTATTATTATTATTATTATTATTATTATTATTATTATTATTATTATTATTATTATTATTATTATTATTATTATTATTATTATTATTATTATTATTATTATTATTATTATTATTATTATTATTATTATTATTATTATTATTATTATTATTATTATTATTATTATTATTATTATTATTATTATTATTATTATTATTATTATTATTATTATTATTATTATTATTATTATTATTATTATTATTATTATTATTATTATTATTATTATTATTATTATTATTATTATTATTATTATTATTATTATTATTATTATTATTATTATTATTATTATTATTATTATTATTATTATTATTATTATTATTATTATTATTATTATTATTATTATTATTATTATTATTATTATTATTATTATTATTATTATTATTATTATTATTATTATTATTATTATTATTATTATTATTATTATTATTATTATTATTATTATTATTATTATTATTATTATTATTATTATTATTATTATTATTATTATTATTATTATTATTATTATTATTATTATTATTATTATTATTATTATTATTATTATTATTATTATTATTATTATTATTATTATTATTATTATTATTATTATTATTATTATTATTATTATTATTATTATTATTATTATTATTATTATTATTATTATTATTATTATTATTATTATTATTATTATTATTATTATTATTATTATTATTATTATTATTATTATTATTATTATTATTATTATTATTATTATTATTATTATTATTATTATTATTATTATTATTATTATTATTATTATTATTATTATTATTATTATTATTATTATTATTATTATTATTATTATTATTATTATTATTATTATTTTTTTTTTTGATTCATTGATTTTACAACATTTCCATCTTCGCCGGATGGACATTTTCCCTCTGGTGTGTACATAGTATATACATCTCAACTACCCTTGTAATATTTTGAACTTACCGAGGGTGTATAAAATGACCATTTTCACAAATAACTGTTGCCGACGACCTGATGATTGCGTGAGAACGCATTATATATATATATATATATATATATATATATATATATATATATATATATATGAGGCTTGACGATAGCGTCCATCATGAAACAGCCTCTGAGTGTTGACTTCAATGTTCACTTTTATATTTATATTTACACACGCCTTATCTCTGATATTGAGCACTTTATCCCATAAATATAGCACGCCTTAAAACTATATTTCTTCACACACACACACACACACACACACACACATATATATATATATATATATATATATATATATATATATATATATATATATATATATATAGTGTGCTGTGGATAAATTGTATAAATTATGCAAATGTAAATAACACTGACATTTTATTTTAACAGATATATTTACCAAAATTACACAAAGATATCTTGAAACACTAATGAGTAAATATATTTAATAAAATCGCCATTGACTTCAACAACAGCCTCCAGACAACATTGGAATCTCCTGTACGATCTCCTTGTTTAATTTTGTGAATGCTACCATAATCCTTGCATTCATTTCATCTTTGATATTACAAGGAGTTTTGTTGGTCTCTCACTCAACTGCGCCCCACGCCTAATAATAAAAGGGGTTGCAGTCTGGCGAGTTTGGTTGCCAGATATAAGAGTTGATGTGGTCGTAGAAATTTTCTGACACCCATGACTGAGTTCTCGTACTTGCGTGGCATGACACAGTCCTGTTCCCAGACATAGAGTTTTCTAACAGCCACCCTCTTGATCCAGGGTAGCACTACCCCTCAAGGTATTTAATATAGGCTTTGTATTGAACCTGAGGCCCTGTGGGAAGATGAATGGAGACCTAACTAGTGATCACTCCAAACACCTTTGTAATCAGCCCTCCATGTTGAGTGTGAGTCCCTCACCAACAAATTCAGGAGTTCTTTTCTCATCAGAACGACCAGAATAAGCTTTATAAACTGTCGTACCTTCGTAATCACCATTAGACTCATCCAACTCATTCCGAATCCTCTGCACTGTTCTCAGATTGACACGAAAAGACTCTGAAATCTTATTAAAGTTTCTTACACGAATGCCAAGCAGTACAGCATGACGTTTCATAATTTCTGGCGGGGTGAATTGCGTCATAGTACCCTTGTTTTTCTCACAGACGTCGCCCAACTGAACCTACTATACGGTGCAATCGATAAAATCAAAAACAATGCGCATGCGCGAAATTAAAAACATAAAATGGCGACAATTTACACATTGAACCGTGTTATATCACCAAAAATAATGTCTCGTCTTATTCAATTAATATAACTATCACTGACTTGCTTTAAGGATAATGAAAACGACAGTAGCTATTGAAGGCGGCAAGTGATTTGCAAGATTCATTTGACGTATACTTTTTATCGTTGGGTTCGCTGGTTATGGATTTTCATGTCTCTGGTCAGTCCTGATTGACTGGAACACGACTTACCACAGTGTGTGAAGGTAACGTTGTTAAACTTGACAAGTTTTTAATTATTGTTGAGTCTCCCGCTTAACATAAAAAGAAGCAAATGCATTCTGAATATGCGAACTGTGGATTATTTTCATTAATGCCTTGTCCGTTTCTTTGGCAGCCGCTGATTGTTTGCCTTTGAAATTGCGAATTGCTAGAAAATCTATACCTCTTTTTGATTGTTAGATCTCCACTTGTTTCTGTTTAGAGCGATGAGCTCTCAGTTTGGATCTCCCAACATAGGATCACATGTGAATCAATGAAACAGTCGAGAGAACAACGTTTCCTTGTTTTCTACTGCGATATTACGGCTATCAGGGAGGCTTTAAATTACAGACTAACGTGTACAAAACTAAGCAGTCGCTAGATAATTTGAACAAACATTTATAAATATATAGAAGAATGTGGAAAAACAAAGTAATCCAGGAAATCCTCCTATTCTTATTTTTAGATCATATTAAAATTTAGGACAACACCAATATAGGATGATTATGAATATTATTACGATTATTAATATGATTATTATTAATAATAATATTAATTTATTTTTATTATTATTACTATTATTATTATTATTATTATTATAACTATTATCATTATTATTATTAATAATATTTTTGTTATTATTAATAATATTATTATTTTTAATAGTATTTTAATAATAATAGTAGGTTTAATATTATTTTAATAATATTATTATTATTGTTATTAATAGTAATAATATTACGATTATTAATATGGTTATTATTAATAGCATTATTATTAATAATATTATTAATATATTTATTATTATTATTAATATTGTTATTATTTTTAATATTACTTTTTTAATAATAATATTATTTTTATTATTGCTAATAATATTATTTTTATTATTATTATTATTATTAATATTATTTTATTATAATTAATATTATTTTTATTATTATTAATTTTAATTTTTATTATTGTTAATAATATTTATGTTATTATTATTAATACTATTTTTATTATTATTAATAATAGTATTTTTATTATTATTAATAATACTATATTTATTATTATTATTAATATTATTTTATTATTATTATTAATATTGTTATTATTTTTAATATTACTTTTTTAATAATAATATTTTTTTTATTATTGCTAATAATATTATTTTTATTATTATTATTATTAATATTATTTTATTATAATTAATATTATTTTTATTATTATTAATAATATTATTTTTTATTATTGTTAATAATATTTATGTTATTATTATTAATACTATTTTTATTATTATTAATAATAGTATTTTTATTATTATTAATAATACTATTTTTATTATTATTATTAATATTATTTTATTATTATTATTAATATTATTTTAATATTATTAATAATAATATTTTTAATATTATTTTTAATAATATTATTAATATTATTTTTAATAATATTATTATTTTTTATATTATTTAAATAATATTATTATTGTTATTCATAATGTTATTAATAATTTTAATATTATCAATAAAATAATATTATTATTATTAATTTTATTATTATCAATAATAATAATAACATTATTTATAATTTCAATTATATCAATAATTATAATATTATTATTAATAATTTTGATAATATCAGTATTAATACCATTATTATTATTAATAATAATTTAATATTATCAATAATATTAATAATAATAATAATAATAGTATTATTAATAATTTATTATTATCAATATTATTATTATTAATAATAATTATTTTAATATTATCAATAATAATTATATTATGATTATTAATAATGAAAACTATGAATAAAATAAAACGATAACATAAAATAATAAAATTCAGCAACGCTCCTCAAAACCTGACCAGAGGCCTTCCTGTTGGATGTAGTTTATTGTCTTATCCAGAACGGGAAATAATCTGTTGAAATTATTTTACAGTTCTGTGTTTTTACATTTCTGTGCTAAATATGATTTTCCAAGTGCCATAAATATCTGTGCTTAGTCGTGGTATGGGCGTCTCCGTAACCAATAATGGAGATAAGAGCCCCAACAAATTATCTTGTAAAGCCTACATGCTAGACCCCATTAAAGTAAAAGATAGACTCTCATAAACCTCGAATGATAGCCAAAAGCGAACAAGTTATACGGGGGAGGCACCTGGTTCCTGGCCTCTTTAGACGTGGGTGGGCTCGCCAGCGGATATCTACATCTACGGGAGATTCATTCGAATATAGTATAACAGGCAGACGGAAATGTTCGCTCACAAAGCCGGCCACGCTACACTCGAAAATTCTTCCAACTTGAAAAAAAAAGAGAAATATTTAAGTGTATCCACTTCATGATCAGAACGTATCCCTTTTGATAAACCCGTTGTTACTAGAATACGTTTGTTTAAATATAATTTCTAGATTTAATGTGATTGGCCCTGACCTGGCATCTCGTTTACAATCTCTCTCTTAAAGATGTGCCGTCGCTTCCCTCTGTCTTTTCTACAAATATTTTCACAGTAGCTGCTCCGGCGATCTAGTTTCGCTGGTTCCCAAACTGCATGAATTTAAACGTGCTACTAGGTTGGCATCTCAGTCCCACCCTTTCACTGTTGAAACGGTTAAATGTAGCCGTCTCTTCTACTCCAACAGCTTCATGTCTCGCGATTCCCGTCTGTGTAACTCCCTTCCTCTTACTTGCTTCCCTGATAGCTATAATCTTCAAATATTCAAATGCAATGTCAGTCGACATCTTCAGAACTTGATCTATTCACCCGTCCTTCTCGTCATCCTTTCCTCTATCACGCCGCTTTACTCTTGTCCCACTCTCTGTAACCCCTTTGCCTGCTAGTGACACTCCCGTCTTGCTTGGGGTGAAATGCTTAAAAAAAAAAAATTAAGAACGGTCGTTCTTGCAAGGTTTTGGCTGAGATAGTAATATATTAACCACCGGTGATAATATGACAGTGTTAGGACCCGGATTGAGGAGGCAAGGTGGAATAATGGATATCGGCTTGGAGTGAGGAATCGGAGAGCCGGGTTCGAATTCCAGTCGAATCCATTACATACATTACGTGCTAATACCCTTGGGAAATGTGTGAATCCTCTTCTTCTCCCTCCAGCTATGGATAAATAGCAGGATCTTGGAGTTTTGGGGTACCTTCTTATACTAGTGAGCCAGTCAAAATGAGCTGACTCATTTTATAGTTCACCAATAGAAGTTATAACCAATCAGAAGACTCAAAATATGCAATTCGACGTGTATAAAGACAGCCATGTTTTTTTCCGGAATATTCACGGCCAGCCTTTGATATCGAAGACTGAAGAATTACGGAACAGCTGCTGATGGTATTGGCGATACAGTCAGATTCAGCAGAGTGTCTGACTCGTGAGTGTTAATCTTTAACGTTGTTTCATTGAACAGATTACGTACTGCGCTGGATTCTATATTCATAGACTATGGTGAACATGGTCAACACAAGACAAACCGGGTTCTACAGCCTTGGATGGCAACTGGTCTAGGAGAAAGACAACTCTGAATTCAAACCCGGAGTGGAGCCCCGAAGGCGGATGGACGCCACTTTGTACTACCTTCCAGCAACTCCTGCAGCCGCGTTGGTATCAAACTGTATTGGTTTTATCCTCTCCTTTGGACTCTGCTAGGAAGGCCGAGAGGGGGGAACTAGACGTCTGGTCAGCCCTAGTTCACCATATATCCCGTCCAGGCTCACTGGATTTAGCACTCTGCCACACTCCATCGTCTCTCGAGACGGACGGATGTCGACGACGACGAGAACCCGGATGAATTTTCGAAGCTGGCATGTACGCTGTTTTCACTTAGAAGTTTAATCCTCCATACTCATTTACTCGTATTTTCTTTGTGTCCTTCTATCTAAATATCTAGAAGAGAGCCTGAAAAAATGACAGATATATTGGTGTACTCTGAAATTCCGGAAACTCAAGTAGTACAAACCTATTTATAACTCACCATTTCGTATTAATGGACGCATATATACGAATTATATTCACTGTGTTTTTGTTTCGAATTTTTCGCAAATAATTTTCGCTGTTCCTTGTCATGCTTAGCAAAATTTTCAAGTTTAACTATATTTTCACGTTTTTTGGTCATATTTTGTGGAGGACGCTCCAGTCAACCAACATTTGCTCCATCTGTTATCCTTTCTTCTTGCTACATGACCTGCCTAACCTTTATTTTCCTTCTACACTTAAGAATTTTTATACGATTATTCAGTCAACACAAGTTCCAAGAGCCAATCAATGTAGAGGGTTACTGAATGAATTTGTACGGTCGTAAAAGGAGGACGTAAGAAGCATATATCATGAGGATATGTAGGATATATATAATGGCTGAGCTTAATTTCATGTTATTTTCGTGCTTAACATGAACTCTATAGAGTTAAGTCTCTGTTGCCACCCATATGGAATGGGGTAATATTAACGCATTTGAAGTGATCACAGTAGCAGATACTTTTATTATCTTAAGGCGTAATGTATTATTTTGTTTAAATAGAGTTGTCGAGAGGAGAGAGTGGCAAAACTATAAACAACGTGTTTTACTGAACGTCTGCTGATTTCGGCTCCCTCAGACCAGAATGAAGGTCAAAACTGTAAGCACATTGCGTTGGGGTCTCTGGGAGTAAGAGGTGCTATAAATTAAATTACCTTATCAGATCCGACGACAAGAAAGACACACACACACACACAGAGACACAGACACGCATATACACACACACACACACACATATATATATATATATATATATATATATATATATATAAGAGCTGCTGATGCCTGTTTGACTTTAAATGTTTTTTGTTAATTTTGAGGTGCGTTGTTTATCCCTAATATTATGGGGCGCATCGTTTGTTGGCTTGTATGTATATATATATATCGTTTGTTGGCTTTTATATATATATATATATATATATATATATATATATATATATATATATATATATATATATATATATATGTCATCCACAGACAGACTGTTTCGCTGTTTCACAGCTAATCAGTGTGGCTAGACGTCCGGTTGCCTCTAACTAGAATCGAAACCCGACTGAATTTGCGTCAGTCCGAACTTCTCCCACTAAGCCATCAGCTTACGGTACGGGATGAAGGTGAATTTTAGCGAGTTTATTTTTAGATTCGGATAAACACACAGTGACTGAGAGTGACTCAATTCTGTCGAAATCAGGTTACAGCTTTTAATAGCTAAAAGCTGTACATCTTATCTTTACAGAGGTGTTTTGATCACTTTTCAATACTACTATTTCCTGGTTTGATTCAACTCTGACCATTAACATCATATATATATATATATATATATATATATATATATATATATATATATATATATATATATATATATATATATGTTTTCATTAAATTAATCGCTTAGAATTAAAATTGAGATCACCGGATTTCATCCTCCTTCGGATTATCCATACGGCTTACCAAGATTTTCATTACTTAACTATATATATATATATATATATATATATATATATATATATATATATATAATTTATTTATTATAATTTGACTAAAAAAGGTTATATCAACATGCCTTATTTTTTTTTAGAGGAAATCACCAGTTCTAAATTTTAATCCACAAAACACGTTCATTGATTACAGAATTAGTAGTGATAACCTCAACATAAATTCAGCTATATAATTTTTATAGTAAACCAAAAATAACCAATTGCTACAAGAAATATCGCTACAATTTTACCTACTCAAACGTAATACTATCCCCTATCTCCATCTTTCCTCCCCTACCTCTCACTCTTATCACGCTTGTGAGATGATGTGCCTAAACTTTTGACCGGTGTTTATCGGCAAAAAAAAAAAAAAAATTCCACTGCCCAGTTAACATTAAACAGCCAATCCATTTTTCCCCAAACTGCTATCAACAAGCGCGATTGTTTCACTCCGTCAACTTTTTTTTTATGTATATTTTTCTTCTCGAACAAATGGAAAAAGGAAGTGACGGTTCATATATGGCTTGCCTACAAGCAGTATTGTTCCTAACCATTTTCGATTCTCACCCGTCGAAGTGCAGCTGAAATGCACTGAAACCAAGTTGCATCTTTGTAGTGAGTAAAATGGTTTTGCCTATATAATAAAATTATAATAAATAAATAATTATCGCTCTACTATCGGTAGATAGTTGGATTAATGCTGTGAACGTGGGATTAATTTGGATTAATGCTGTGAACTTGGGAATTTAAATATTACTTTCCTTCTCATCGCATCGAATATATATATATATATATATATATATATATATATATATATATATATGAAGGTGGTACTTATTGGAAAGTGCTCAATATCAGTTATAGAGCTAACATATTAAGTTGTATCGATATGAGTTAGTGAAACTGGGTTTCAGGCTTTTGTGTTCATCAGACAATCATTTTCTGATGATCGTAAAAGCGTGAAACCCAGTGTGACAAACTTATATCAATACAACTGAATTTATATATATATATATATATATATATATATATATATATATATATATATATATATATATATATATATATATATATATCCTCTCGACACTTAACGACCTGCCGCAAGGCCATAAAATGCCTTTAGACCAGCTAGACGGCGACCGCTACTATCAGACTTGAAATAGGGACCCCAACATAACATAACATAAACTTTCCGAAGGGGACTGGTCTGTAGATAAAAATTAATTCTTAACTCTTCGACCACCTAACCAATATGGCCGACCCTAGCCGTTTCCGTAGTAACTAATTTTGCAAGGGACCATACTTATAAACACGCGCAAACCACAAGAGAGCTTATTCCCAAATTCTCGTTTGATGAGGAAGTGAGACAAGACCGTTAATTTCAAAAATAATATTGAGGGTCTCGGCTCTCGCTTTTGAAATCGAATTTGTGCAGGAAGAAGGAGAACGTTTTTCGTTCTCTGTGCGTCATGGATGGTTTGTGAGTACATTTTATTTTTGATTTATACTCACTAACTTATTACTTATTATCATCAATTTTTGTTTTGTTTTAGTAATAAATTTATTTTAGTCGTGGCACATTATTCTTCCCCACCCACCTCCATGCACTTTTCGGTTCCGCCGTTAGATATTTTTTGTATTTTTTAACAATGAATTTTTTTGAAAATATTAGACAAAAAATGACGCGGTCCGTAATTTGTAAAACACATATATCTGAATAGTAGATGAAAACATATATATCTGAATAGTAGATGAATTTGTAGATTTGAATAATTTTTCTTAATTTATCATATCAGGGCCTAGAAACCCCAACAGAATGCCGAAAACTGGTCTATTCATCCGTCCTATTTTGTGGACTCATCAGCAGTGTGCATCGACTACCAAGAATCGATCCTTGACAGTTACGATACAACGCAAGTATCATACCATTAGGCGCCAGCGGCGAAGAGGAAACTAAGTAAGTAGACCCCGTAGATGAATTATTATGGTATATATATATATATATATATATATATATATATATATATATATATATATATATATATAGAGAGAGAGAGAGAGAGAGAGAGAGAGATGTGGAATTATAGATTTAGGATGTGCTATATTTAAGGGATAAAGTACTCAATATCATAGATAGAGCGTATGATGTAAATATAAATATAAAAGTAAACATTGAAGTCAACACTCAGAGGCGACAGGCTGATTCATGCTGGGCGCAATCGACAGCCTGACGGTTGCTTCGATCATGAAACAGCTTCTCACATCAGAGTGTTGACTTCAACGTTCACTTTTATATATATATATATATATATATATATATATATATATATATATATATATATATCGTAAAATCAAAAGAAAATAGTTGAATCCGCCAACACAGATATAATGATAATATTCTCCACACGTGACATTAACTGACGTTATTTTCAGTTAACAATATGAAAATAGCGTTTCCTACATTCGAGTTGCTAAGAACACTCCGTCTTTTGTTTTTATTAATTTCCTTGTTTAATTAAAATCATTTCGTTTTTTGCTTTGAGAAAGTCCACATTGGACGAAACGCGTCAGCAATTAATAGTGTTTACCTGTTGTCATATATATATATATATATATATATATTATTTTGAACAATAAAAAATATTAAGTTAAAATCTTCAAACACACTGGGTTGTATATTAATATTCTTTCGTTTTTATTATTATTTCATTTAGTTTCAGCCAACATGGCCGTCATCAGGAGAAAAAATATTTCTGCTTGCTGGTAGCAGTGAACTACAGAAATGAATGTCTTGATGGAGAAAATGAACTTTTCTCTGTAGTTTTCATTTGTTTTATCTATTTTTTTAACATGAATTTTGGTCAGTCTTTTGTTGGTTAAACAGTCTCTTTTAAGTTGTTATTTAAAATAAGACCTGGATGGATTAATGCTGCTCTGAATTCCCTTCGTCATTGTGACAGTTTTATTGGTTCCTGGAAAGAGGATGTGTCTCTGTTAAATGTGTGTGTTATTTGCTGTATACGCGAGTAGTGAATTATTATGATATATATATATATATACGAGGGTCATTAAATAATTAAGGTGAATTCTTCGGTATAAGGACTTCTAATACAGATAGAAGCTTACTTTTTTTCTTTTTTTTTAACGTAGTCTTCCAGCACTGTCACACACTTTTCCCATCTGTGCACAAGCGTCCGTATTCCCTCAGCGTAAAAATCTTTGGACTGATGTCTCAGCCAGTCGCTCACAACACTTTTGACTTCATCGTCACTTTTAAATTTCGTGCCTTTCAAGGGACCAAACAGGTGAAAGTCTGAAGGGGCAAGTTCTGTGCTGTAAGGGGGATGAGGGAGCAGTTCCCAGCCCAGCCCGTTGATGGTCTGCACTGTTTGTGCTGCTGTGTGAGGCCTTGCGTTGCCATGATGCAAGATGACTCCTTCTGACTGATGACCCCTGCGTTTGTCCCAACAGATAAGCTCAAAGTCCTTACAATGTCATCCTCTGTCACCCTTCTGTCAGACTGAATGAGGTCATTGACAGATTCGATCACCTCAGGAGACCTCACTTCTGTAGGCCTCCCAGGCCTGTCTTCATCATCAACACTGCTCCGTCCTTCTTTAAACAATTTAGCCCACTTGTAGACATTGTTTGGCTGAAACATGTGGCACCATACACAGTTGACATTCTCCTATGAATTTCAACTTGTTTGCACCCTTCAGCAACCAAAAACTTGATAACTGACCGCTGTTCAATCCTGGAGCATGCTTCTTGGTCGGCCATCTTTGTTAATCGCCAAAACTCTCAAAGTTTTTTTTTAATCTGCAAAAGAAATTAAATCCATGTGAAAACGAAGTAAAACAAAAAAAATAAAAAAGTGTAAGCTTCTATCTGTATTAGAAGTCCTTACACCGAAAAACTTATTTATTGAATGACCCTCGTATATATATATATTCCTGTCGGAGAACGAAAATTTTCAATGAAAATTTCTCGACATTCAGGCCGGTAAATGTTATTTAATACTGTTTATTATAAAACCGAGCATTTGCTTAAATACTTGTATCTATAAAAAGAACGTTAAACATATCATAAATGTCTTTAAATCAATTGTCGGACTTTGTCCAATTCAAAAATATATGACGTCATTTGTTTACATTTGATACGCTAGAGCAGATATGAATAGAAGAGATTCATGGAAGATTTAAGTTTAAAGATAGTAAAATCGACTTTGCTAACCAGACGCTGCTCTGTGGCCGAACGGTTAAGGCACGTCACGCGAAATGACGGTTCCGTATAAGAATCAGGTTCGATTCCTGTCGGAGAACGAACATATTCTATGAAGATTTCTCAGGCCGGTAAATGTTATTTAATACTGTTTATTATAAAACAGAGCATTTGCTTAAATACTTGTATCTATAAAAAGAACGTTAAATATATTATAAATGTCTTTAAATATATATATATATATATATATTACAGTAGTTTGTGTCGAGGTTTTAAACCAGCATATTCTGAGTAGATCCGTATATTTTCTCGACTAGCTCGTATACCGCTGTGTGAGCTATTATTGTTTTTAAATACAATTACATTACATTTGCCGTATAGAAATTGTACATACGCGTACATACATTAGATTGTGTACATGTTGGGTAAGTTTAAATAAATATCGTTGAACTTGAGACGTGATAATACATATTAACTTTCTACTGATGTTCATTCAAAAAAATCCTAACCTCATTAGCTGATTAATTTGGGACGAATTCGAGCCCTGAATAGTTTACAAAATTCTTACCTATATAAAAAAAAATGTCATATGGGGAGAATGGTTTAAAACTAAGTGCCCATCGCATAGAGAGATGTAAAGAAAGCTATATATATATATATATATATATATATATATATATATATATATATATATATATATATATATATATATATATAGAGAGAGAGAGAGAGAGAGAGAGAGAGAGAGATGTAGAAAAAGCTATATATAGAGATGTAGAAAAAGCTATATATATATATACAGAGAGAGAGAGTGAAAGAGGGAGAGATGTAGGAAAAGCTATATAGAGAGAGAGATGTAGAGAAAGCTATATATATATATATATATATACAGTGAGAGATATGTTGAGAAAGCTATATATATATATACAGAGAGAGAGAGAGATGTTGAGAAAGCTATATATGTATAGAGAGAGAGATGTAGAGAAAGCTAGATATATAGATACAGAGATGTAGAGAAAGCTAGATATATAGATAGAGAGATGTAGAGAAAGCTATATAGATAAAGAGACGTAGAGAAAGTTAGATATATATAGAGAGAGAGACGTAGAGAAAGCTAGATATATAGAGAGATGTAGAGCGAGCTATATTTATATATATATATATATATATGTGTGTGTGTGTGTATATATATATATATAGAGAGAGAGAGAGAGCGAGACGTAGAGGAAGCCATATATATTATATATATATATATATAGAGAGAGAGAGAGAGAGGGAGAGAGAGACGTATATATATATATATATATATATATATATATATATATATATATATATATATATATATATATAAATTGTGTGTATTTAGGCAGCATTTTTTCATTCATACATGTTTCATTAAATAATATAGATAAGTGTTGTTGACAACACTTATCTATATTATTTAATGAAACATGTATGAATATATATATATATATATATATAGAGAGAGAGAGAGAGAGAGAGAGAAAGAGAGAGAGAGAAATAATATAGAGGTAGATGTTAAGAGCCTGTGATAGGAACTGAGTTCTCTTGACTTTTCTGTGAAATTATTTTGTATGTGGGTAGTTCGGTATATTTGTTTATATCTGTGACCGAGTCTCTCTTTATAGCGCATATGTAATTTATTTTAAAAGAAGCCTAAAAATAAACTGGTAATTTCCAACAGACAGCTGTTTATCGTCAAATGGAAATGTCATCCTGCGAAAAATCTAAAATAAATAAAAGGAAACCTTAATCGTTGCTGTCTACGCAAAGAACAGAATGTAAACAAAACTTCAAAGGCTAGAAATCCTCGTAAACATAACAGGATTAAACATTGACAGTAAATATTCTTAATAAAACTGCAAACAATGTTTAGCAATTCAACATAAGAAAGATCATTATCTAAGGCGGCAATTTATCATGAGTCCCCAACTTGATAATGTCCCCTGTCTCTCTCTCTCTCTCTTTCTCTGATAACTGTGTCTGTGCAATCATCTACCATGATTTATACCAACAAACCCTGTCCGTTGCGTGCCTATTTTTAGACTTCAACCAACCATTGGCTCCACCTATTATCCTTTCTTCTTGCTACATAATGTGCCTACCACCATTATCTTTCTACCTTTATGATTTTTATACTATTGCTCACCCAACACAATACCCTACAGCCACTCAAGTTAGAGGGTTATTAAATTAGTTTGTAAAGGAAGAAGTAAGAATCACATATTATTATGGTATGTAGGGTAGAAAACGGCTGATTTTTAAAATTTGAAGAGGTTAAGGTCTAGGTGAGTTTTCTCTCGGGAGTCTTTCACACGATGAGTTTTAAGGAAGAAGTTTAGTGAAACTTTCTCCTCACCAATGGAATATTAAAGAAATAAAGATGAATCTACCCTGTGCCTGTGGTAGGGATGATTCGATCTGTGAAAGTCTTAAATATTGTTTTATAGTAGGGGTCGGCAATCTTTTGCTAACTATGTGTGGACTTAGGGTTTTAAAATCATGCCGAGTGCCAACAGCATACGTAATTTTATACAACTCAAGGTTATACCTTTTCAGCAATATATTTTATATAGTAATATATAGCATATATTCTTTAGTATATGTTAAAATAATAGAACGTATTTTGAATAAACAGATTGCATAGAGCAGAGGTCGGTAACCTTTTGCAAGCTATGCACCGACTTAGGGTTTTAAAATCATTCAGTGTACCAAATGCATACGTATTTTTATACAAGTCAAGGTTATACCTGTTCCGAAATATATTTTATATAGTAACTAGCAGTATGGCTCGGCGTTGCTCGTGCTTGATTCAAAAATCGTACGATTCGTATAGCAATCGCTATCATTGGACTTAATATATTTTTGCCCTTCCTTGCTTTTAAAGGAGTGCCTTTTGCCGTGCTGATGTTGCTACATGCCTTACTTCTTGCCTATCTCACACTGCGATTTTTTTCTAAGTTCTATACTAAACATTACATCTGTTACGAAAAAAGAACTAAACAAAATGAACACAAAACGATCAGCTTTAAAAAAGGACTCGTAACTGGAAAAACCGAATGAAAAAAGAATGTTAAGAACAAATATTTTTTCACACCCAACCCAGTTCTGCGGAATCAGAATCAACGTTGAGTTTAAGGAAGCGAATGAGCCAATTGGAGTAAAGTGCCATGCAGATTTAAATTTTTCCCACTTGTGACGAATGCAGCTATCGATTTGTTTTGCATGCTAGCATGCTAGTTAACATTCGTGTCAGTCAGCTGTTGGCTCTCACGCTGGCCAATAGAATCTTCCTGCTTATTCGTGGCAACCAGCTATTGGCACTCACTCTGCCTAGTAGAAAATGATCGCAAACTACATGAAAACTGTCGTAGAAGCATGAAAAAATCGATTATTTCCACTATCGATGGGAGTTGGGAAATGTAAAGTCGGACTTTGCCTTTTCGCTAACTTGGAGCATGTGCATGTAAATTTTGGTGCAAATCCGTCGGAAATTGCGGCCGTGCATTCGTTACACACACACACACACACACACACACACACACACACACACACACACACACATCCTGCCTTTTATAGATAGAGATATATAGTATATATTCTTTGGTATATATTAAAATTGAAACAGCTCAATATCTACTTTGCTTTGTAGTAGTTATTGGTTCGTACTTCGTGTCATTTGCAACTGCGTGCCATTTAAAATTGCTTGGCGTGCCACAGGTTGCCGATTCTATATCATAATTGGTAACTTTCTGGAGATTTTGAATCGAATCCTTTATACAATTTCTATTTATAAATAACGAAATGGGAAGTGAATGATAATGCCATGCCGGTTTTCAAGTTGGGAATACAAATTGTTCTCATTATGCTTGTCCATGTTAGGGATATGTTGTATTTAGTCAGATATCTCAAATTAATTCATCTTTGTAATTTTATACTTTATAGTGTTTTTTTTTGTTGTTTTTTCTCTATCTGAATTTACAATAAAAGGAATTCTCTAAAGGAGGGGTCGGCAACCTTTTGCTGTCTATGCGCCGACTTAGGCTTTTAAAATGATTCATTGTGCCAACACCATACGTATTTTTATACTAGTCAAAGTCAATATACCTGTTCTACAATATATTTTATATAGTAATATATACAATAATATGTAAACAAGATTTATAGAAATAAACTGTATTTAAAAGTTTTTTTTTCTTTAGTTTTATTATTAATGTGTATACAATCAGTGAGCAGTTTTGAAACAGCTGAATATCTTTCCCGCGTTTTTCGGACGAGTTCAGTCTTTTCTTGTTCCTCCATTTATTCGAGGGTTGCCTTTTCGCTTGTTGAGAAAAGTACACAAAAGAAGGATATATATATATATATATATATATATATCATATTATTTTTATATTTTAGTGTTTCTTTGAATATCTCTTTTGAATTTTTTTTTCGGTAGCATATGTTGAAATACCTTTTTAATGGTCAAAATTCTATATCATGAAACGAAACTTCTAATTGTCCACGATTATCTTCAGTTGCTCATCACCAACCCAACAAAGTATACAAAAGAAGGATATATATATATATATATATATATATATATATATATATATATATATATATATAAAATTGTTTGCGAGTGAGATTCTTACCATTTATATCATTAACTTCACTATCTGCTTTTTGTATGAATGATTCATGTAATATATATATATATATATATATATATATATATATATATATATATATATGTGTGTGTGTGTGTGTGTGTGTGTGTGTGTGTGTGTTTGTTTGTTTTAAAGGAAAGCGCAGATGCCTTATTTTTAATTTGAATTCTTTTTTATTTTTCTTTATATATTTATATTTGGATATAAATAAATTTTGTCCGTTGTTAAATATTTTATTCTGTATTTGTGCCACATAACAATTTGAGAAAAGGTCCTAGTGGAGATCCCATAGCTATTTCCCCCGTTTGCTTGTTGATTATCCTAAAAGAGGACTTGTGATGTCCATGCTATCAGAGCTTTGCATAGAATATTACGTTTGAATCTAAGAGGCAGCAATTTTTATAATATTTAGTCTCAGCCAATTTACAGAAACTCTAAGAAACATTGCAATGTAATTAAGAACTATAATTACAGAACGTGCGCTAATTTTATAAAGAAAAATATTTTGAACAGAAAATTGTAAACTGCCATAAAAAATTGTGACGTCATGAGTCTCTTAATCCATTATACTTGTACTGCATCCATAACAACAGTGGTGTGTCTAAAGCAAAATAATCGGAAGAAGTCCATCTCTCTTAAGGATGGATTTGAATTCAGATGTTTTCTTTCGTCACTTTTTAAAAAATCTTTTCATCGAGTAATCTCTGTATATAAAATATATAGAAGATATGCATAAACTATATGGGAAGAAGATATTCGGCTGTTTCAAAATTGCTCACTCGTTGGACTCCAATTAATAATAAAAACTTAAAAAAAACATTTAAAAGTAGTTTATTTCTATTAATGTTGTTTACATATCATTGTATATATTACAATATAAAATATATTGTAGAACAGGTATATTGACCTTTACTTGCATAAAATTAAGTATTTTAATAAATACTAAGGTAAATATACTATATATCCCTACATAAAATACATTGTAGAACAGGTATATTGACATTTACTTGTATAAAATTACGGATTTTAATATATACTAAAGTATATATACTACATATTACTATATAAAATATATTGTTGAACAGGTACATTGACCTTTACTTGTATAAAATTACATATTTATTATATACTAAAGTATATATAATACATATTACTATATAAAATATATTGTAGAACAGGTGTATTGACCATTACTTGTATAAAATTACGTATTTTAATATATATTAAAGTATATATACTACATATTATTATATAAAATATATTGTTGAACAGATACATTGACCTTTACTTGTATAAAATTACGTATTTTAATATATACTAAGGTAAATATACTATATATCACTATATAAAATACATTGAAGAAAAGGTAATATTGACCTTTAATTGTATAAAATTACATATTTTAATATACACTAAAGTATATACACTACATATTACTATGTACAATATATTGTAGAACAGGTAAATTGACCTTTATTTGTATAAAATTACGTTTTTTCATATATACTAAATACATAAACTACATATTACTATTTAAAATATATTGTAGAACAGGTATATTGACCTTTACTTGTATAAAATTACGCATTTTAGTATATACTAAGGTAAATATACTATATATCACTATATAAAATATATTGGAGAACAGGTATATTGACGTTTACTTGTATAAAATTACGTATTTTAATATATAGTAAGGTAAATATACTATATATCACTATATAAAATATATTGTAGAACAGCTATATTCACGTTTACTTGTATAAAATTACGTATTTTAATATATACTAAGGTAAATATACTATATATTACTATATAAAATATATTGTAGAACAGGTATA
>OZ038494.1:86820009-86827509 GCA_964036315.1 Acanthosepion esculentum | reverse complement strand
AATACAACCAGAACATTCTGTAATTGATATTTGTTCAAGACGCTTTCCGACATAGTAAAGAACTGACAAATTCGCAAAAAGAACTGTTTAAGCTCTGGAAAAAAGGTAAAAGTTAGAGGAAAATCTCAGACAAGCTGAATTTTCCATTTACTGCCATTAGTTTATTCATTGCAAGATATTAAAAAAATAACCCTCGAAACTTTTGGAATCTAAAGATGAACAGGTGCTCCACGGAAGATTTCTTCAAGATCTTCGAGGATTTTAATGCTTCAATTGAAACAAAATCCAATGGTTACTCGTCAAAAGTTGCAGAATGATTTGCTTTCATCAGAAGTCTGTCACTAAACAGTCAATAAGCAATGAAATTCACAAAAACAATCTAAAGTCACACACCCCTCAGAAAACTCCACGGCTACTGAAATGACACAGAGTTGCCAGGTTTATATTCCTTCGCGAACATAAGAATAAGGAAAAATCGTATCGGGAAAGAGTATTATGGACAAACGAAACCAAAATTGAGTTGTTTGGACGTAGTTCTAGAAATCATATATAGAGGAAAAATGGCGATGCCTTCAAAGAAAAGAACATTGTTCCAATAGTGTAATTTGGTGGTGGCAGCATCATGGTTTGGGGATATTTTTCTTCAAAAGGTACTGGCAACATACCAGTAATGGATGGTAGAATGAATGCCGCAGGGCATCAAAATATTTTCGAAGCAAATTTAATGATTTCAGCTGAAAATCTTGAACTTCCCCCTGATTGGATCTTCCAACAAGATAATGATCCTAAGCACACTGCAAACACTCGCTGAAAGTAATGTAAATATACTGAAATGACCAAGTCAGTCCGCACATTTAAGCCCAATCGAGAATCTGTGGGGTTATTTGAAAATTCGAATCCAATCGAGAGCTCCATCAAATATCACGGATCTGAAGACCCTATGCGAAGAACAAAACTAAAATTTGGAAATCATTAATTGAGAACTACAAGAAGAGGTTGGTTGCTGTAGAAGTGAATAATGGCTTTTCTACAAAGTATTACATGAGGATTATATACTCTTTTTTTTTTGTATTGTACGAATAATGTTTCACCCATTAAAATGGATAAACGGGATTTATTTCTATTAAATCAATTTTTTTTCTGTTTTCTATGCATATCGGTAAAGTAAGCAAGGTAATCCTCGAAAAAGGCTGCAAATACACAAAAAATGCTTTAGGAATTAACCAGTGAGGTAACACAGACGACGGCATTGGCAGGTTCACTAAAATAAAATAAAAAATAAATTGCCTGCTCTTTTATAGAATTTGATATTTACAACATTTACCCGTTTATTACTACCACTTCAAAATAAAGACAGCTAATAGTTTGCTGATAGATAATGATGAAAGAAGACAATAATAGTTTAACGCCCACGAAACCTTGGTTACAAAATTATAGCTGAGAGTAACGACATGATTTAGTGAAGCAAATAAACATATAGGAATATCGACTAAAATAAATAAGAATTAAAGTGATCAAAATCTGTCTGATTAATGAATAAAACAAAATAGTTATTTCGTTAGAAAATTGCTTTATTTACGCAAGATTTCTCTAGGCCGTTCGATGGAAATAGATAAATATTCTGTTTAATGAATAAACCGGGCGTCTACTTATATATATATATATATATATATATATATATATATATATATATATATATATATATATTATTTCTATTAAATTATTTTTTTCTGTTTTCTATGCATATTTAGTTATTGTGCATCTCTGTGTAGTTAATTATATGAAAAGTATGTTTATTCATTAGTTAGAAATACAAAAAATTAAAAATGTGTATGTGTACGAATATTTGTTGTATTATAAAGCCATTAACAATTGATGTTAATATGATTTATAAAAAGGCGCCTGACCATTGGGGAAATTCCATCAAGATCGTGTCCAAAAAAACAAACACAGCCACTGAGCTAACAATCGACCATGGAGCACATAATTTGCACACACAGAAAACAAGCATTTCTAACCGTGAAGGGCCATAAAGATGATTTCTCACAAAAACCACAATACCGACTATTCAATCCATCAAAAATAATATCGGTAAAATAAGCAAGGTAATCCTCGAAAACGCCTGCAAATACTTAGGATCATTATCTTTTTGGAGGATCCTGATTAGATCTCCCAACAAGATAATCAACCTAAGCAAACTCCAAAATCTATGAAGAAATGGCTTGCTGAAAATAATGTAAATATCCTGAAATGGCCAAGTCAGTTCCCAGATTTAAACCCAATCGAAAATCTGTGGCGTTATTTGAAAATTCAAATATAGAGTTCCAGGACCTGTACACGAATAATGTCAGTGCCGTGTCAGATAATATCAAACAATACGTAAAACAGAAAAACATTCTGAAAGAAAAAATCGTGATTTAAAAAAATTAAATTAAATTAAGATATTAGTCCTGTTGATTAATAAAACCTAGCGTACCGTTTCGCATTTTTCAAATGTTATAGAATATAGAGAGACTCAATAGTAAAATCAATTCCAGACACAAAGGAGAAGAAAAAAAACGCAAACTCTCGATAAATTTATAAAATCTTAGCGATTCTAAATGTAAAGAAATCCACCCAACGGCTACAGAAAAATACGCTGCAAATCATATGCATTTTTTATGTTGTTTATATTGCAGGTGCTTGCACTTGCTGGCATAGCTAAAGCCATTTGTTTAAATATCTTGATAATGTCCCGGAAGGCCTATACACTCAACTAATATTAAAATATTCAGTACGTCAACAATAACGGATGTCCGTGTTGAAAGTTATTCATACACATATACGTATACAATATCGCGGCCATATTTTTCATTTTTTTTTTATTAGCATCCATACCCAGCTGGTCGATCAGAAAAAGCGTTCAATTAGAATGGAGCAAAAATAGCATCATGTTTAGATGTAAAAGAGTCTATCTTCTCCAATTAATTTAAAGTACATTCATTAAAAAAACATTTTGAATTAATGCAGTTACTGATATAACAGAAGTAGTTATATGAATTAATCACCCACAAGGCCGCGTAGACGTTTAGCTCTAGTACAGGTATTGTAGTCCATAATTTAAATAACATTATTTTGACTTTATTTCACGGTTGTTGGTAACCACATACTTTGACACATGTTTGGAATTAGTTTCCAGAAGACGGATTGATATTTTAGACCACAATCTCAGTAAACTGTTCTTTTTTCATAACTCTATCCACTTTAAATAGGTTACCTGTCTTACTTTTTCCTTAATCGAGTTCACTCGATGCAAGGCAGTAAAGCCACTAAGATACAAGAGGTTACTGAGTGTGGAAGAATTAGGAACGGAACCATTACTCATGAGCGAGAACGAAAAGAAGTAATCAGAAGGACAGTAGATGGCGATTGACAATGCATTTAAATTTTTTCAAGATTAAAGTTGACTGGAAAGCATGGAACCGGAAGGGAGTTCCACAAGTGAGAAGAGCAAGAGAAGAAACTAGAACTTACTGTTATATCTATCTTCTTCAATTAGTTTAAAGTACTTTCATTACAAAACATTTTGAATTAATGCAGTAACTGATATAACGGAAGTAGACTGTATTTATTCAATTGAAGTTAGCGGAGGACATGATGGGGTAAAACAGGCAACATGAAGACCAACTTCAGACCATAATTATTTTGGAGTTTTTGAAATTCAATTTATCAGTGGGCTACCAGGGATGTAAAATAAGATACATTTATAAAACAATTTTTAAGATTGATGAAAATTGGTTGAAAGATCAACGAAAAATAAGAAAGAAACAATAAAAATATTCCCTTCCAGCGTCTCGTATACACGAATTTGTCGTTGCTTGGAAATCTTCCATCCAAACAAAAACAGACTATCATTATTGCTATGTCCGTGTATTGTTTAATATATTGAAGTGTAATTGTCATCTTTAATAATGGCTTATGTAAGCCTAAAGCTTAGATAGGATTAAAAACATGTATCAATATGGTGATTTTCTTTCGTCTTTCAATGATAATGTTATTAAGCTTATTAGACAATATGAAAGGAATTTGTTTAAAATAAATAGACAAAACTTGTCTATATTATTCAATGAAACATGCATCAATGAATATATATATATATATATATATATATATATATATATATATATATATAGCGAGAGAGAGAGAGAGAGATGAGATTATTTTCTCTAAACCAAACATACCAAGATTTTATTCATTCTGGTGGAACAAAACAAAACGGTTATAATTAGATTTTGTTTTCTTTACAAAACTCTTGAGAATTCACTTTTTTATTTTTACATTAAGGTTCACCGTGTACAAGGTCAAATACCCAATCGAGGCATAGAGTTACCTTAAGGGGTAATTTATATCTATAGGAGGGGAAGATAACGGTTGACTCTAGAGTTGAAAAGGTTAAGATTGTAGTGATCGGGGAAACATATCCTTGGGAGTTGCTTCCATAGAGCAGTGGTCCGTGGGAAGAAGCTGTTCGAGTGTAACTTGCTTTTCATCGACAGAATATGGGGGTAATGTGGGTGGTTTGCTACGATGTAAGTGGCATGGTGGGTCCTAACCATGAAGGTTCGACTTGGCGGAGCCAAGGATTGTAGTTCGTCTAAACACTTTCCATGGAAGTAACGATTTACTCGAAAATACTCTTGGAAAACTCATGGATGCATTTCTTCTCCTGTCCTCTGCTATAAGTAAATAGCAGGAAAACTGAACCCTATAGCCTTGGTTGTCAACCAGTCTAGAAGGAGGAAAAATTTAAATTCCTACCAGCTTGAAGAGAGCTGAACTCCGTCAGGCTGGATTTAGCAAGTCAGACCAATTGTTCTACGGCTGTAAGCACATGGTTGTCAACCAGTTCAGGAGGAAGACTGAATTCCTACCAGCCTGAAGAGTGTTGAACTCCGTCAGTCCTTCCCAAGACAAAACCATTGGTGCTACGGTTGTCGTCATATGTGCTGGATCTTCGGCTTGAATAGAATACGGGATACGGGACTGTAAGTGTGACACTGAGATCCGTAGACGTATTGGGATGGCCGAAGACACATTCCAAAAGCTGAGCAGTGTATTGCGAGACAGGAGGACTTCTTTGGCAACAACGAAAAGAATACTGAGCTGTTACGTGACATGTGTTCTTCTTTACGACAGTGAATGTTGGACGATTTCCTCAAAGATGAAGAAGAGACTCTAGGCGGCGGAGATGTGTTTCTACAGAAGGATGCTAAGGATATCATGGACCGAGCGTGTGAGCAACGATGAGGTCTGGGAGACGTAGCAAACAAGGAGAATTCTTATACTTGACATCAGAAAGAGGCAGCCGAAGGTTTTGTATTTCTTAGCGACTCTGTGGTGATGCTTATAGATCCGATGGGTTGGTCTTTGTTGGATTTTTATTCAGCCCACTTCGAGTAGATATGTCTTCTTTTTTCTTTTTCTTTTTTTGTCTACTTCTCTATTATTCCTTTCGCGATGATCGTTGATATTATGTAAGGACCTTGTCTTAATATTACTGTGAGATTAGCGCAGAGACAATCTATTTTCTTCGTAGTGAACCTTTTTCTGATTAGACTTTTATCTATTAAGTCGAAATTGTGGTCAGATGTATGACGGTGAATTACCAGTGCGTTTAAATTATCTTGTTTTCCACTTTATCTCATCATCTCCAGTTCCGTTTCGGATACTAATATATATCCTCCGCTCACTCACTTACTCAAAAACACACACACACACACACACACACACACGCACACACACACACACACACACACACACACACACACACACACACACACTTGGATATTTCTCACTCATTGTTTTGTATGAAAATGTTGAACTGAGAAATTAGAATCGAATTTCGATTCTAAGGAAATAAATTATAATCATCATGAACACTTAAAGTTGTCTGTTTCTAAATATAATTAACATTTGCTCTGTTTTTACTATGAGCTCACCGGATTATATCCTCCCTGGAATTATCCATACGTATTACCAAACACATATATACCTACATACATATTATTAGAAAATAATAATAATTATTAGTATTATATTATTATTATTATTATTATTATTATTATTATTGTTATAATTATATATATATATATATATATATATATATATATATATTATATATATATATATACACATTATTAGAAAATAATAATATATACATATTATTAGAAAATAATTATATATAGATATATTATAATATATACATATATAATAATATATACAAATAATAATATATACATATTAGAAAATAATGCTAATAATTATAATTATTATTATTATTATTATTAATATTATTATTATATAAAATTATTATTATTATTATTTTCTAATTTCTGTGTCACGGTGGAAGCCTATTTTTAAAAAAGAAAATAATTATATGATGCTCTACTGTTTGTATCGAGCACTATTTTTTTAAAATAAATATAATTTCTAAGAACACAGGATTACTGTTCTTCCTTATTATTTTAATATATATATATATATATATATATATATATATATATATATATATAAGCATTCGAATGTCTGTCTCCTTCTTGGGCGCGAATCCCTAATTTCTATGTTTTTTGTTGTTTTTTTTAGTTATATTACTCGGTTTTTTCTTCTCGAATTTTCTTTCATTTTTCTTACCTTCTCATATATTTTTCTCCATATTTCTTTCTGCTTTCTTTCTTTTTGTTCTCAAGGCTTTTTTGTTTTTGCTATTTTTTGCTTTATTTTTTTTTGCCTTTTTTCTTTTACCTTTTCCTTTTTCTTTTCTTTTTTTTATGCAGACGGGCTCTTCACATTTGTCCAATTGAACAACTTGTGTGACTTTAAGATATTTGATAATTGGGTGTGAATAATTTACGACTCCCAAGGTCTATACGCCCAGCCTCTCCTTTATCCATTACTGCCTTTACTCTCCGACCATTTCGCTTCTAGCGAGACTTGCCCGTGCTACGTAATTTATTAACGTTAGTAATTGGTCAGAATCGTTCTCCTGTCGCATACATCATTCATAAATCAGGGGAGATAATAAATCAGGTTGGCGCACAGGCAAGATGAAGGTATTATTTACAATTAATATACAGGAGAAATTGTGACAGTCGGCTATGAATCACGAACGACTAATCACAAATGGTTTTGAAGAATGTTCACCAAGACTTGTTTTATTATTATTATTATTATTATTATTATTATTATTTGCTGGACGCCATTATTGTCTCACTTGCTTTGATAATAACACCGAAGTGAGGTTTGTAGTTGTCGTAGAAGTTGTTGGTGTTAAGGAAAACGTTGGCGTTGAAAGTAATGGCGGTCGGGGTTTTTTCATTGGTTGTTGTGGTAGGGATGTGGAGGTGGTAATGGAGAGAGATTCTGATTGTCACGAATGACATTCTATCCTTCACCCTGCCATTGTCGGCCGTGGAAAAATAATATGCTCAAAGTCAGACAGATCTGCACGTGATCGTAGATAGG